>OY757907.1:115667132-115709911 GCA_963585895.1 Sepioteuthis lessoniana
TTTTGATTAGACATACGTGCCTCTTGATTATTTTTAAATGGCACGTGTGTTTTTCCTCTTAATTTTTTTTACTGAATTTTTTTCCAGCTATCAGTTCGTAGAATTTGCAAATTGTGCAATCTGGCTTTTTTCACACCAAGAGAATTATAGATTAGATATAAAGATTAATACACAGAAACACCCCCCATATATATATATATATATATATATATATATATATATATATATATATATATATATATAAAACAACAGGGGAAAATTCCCAACTCTTAGTTTCACGTTGCTAATCATCAGTTGTAATCGTATCCAACCCGATGTCCGTCGAATTCTTCTGAATAATCTACATCAATAAATCCCTAAGTTAAATTAAGCACATGTTGACGTGTTGAACATTAACTCAATCGAGGTTCGACTATGTGAAATCAAATTTGTGGTTTTCAGACCTTTTCCTTTAATCCTATTTTATGGTTCGTACATTTAAGTATCTACTGTAAAATATGATATCAATGAGCATAATCCTGATAATCGATTAACAATATAAAAGGTTACACACCAACGTTAAAAAACACTCTCCCACATTATATATATATATATATATATATATATATATATATATATATATATATATTGTCATCCACAGACAGATGCTTTCGTTCTCTCAGAACTCTTCAGTTTGGCTAGAGAAGTTAGATTCCCGAAGCTGGGATCGAAAATTGGCTGACTGAAACGCCGATCTAAGATTCCACCACCCACCCACGAGGAAACCAGCGCAAGTGAAAGAAATTTAAATGCTTATGTATTACATTTGTTTTGCTTATATATATATATATATATATATATATATATATATATATATATATATATATATATATATATATATATATATATATGGGGGTGCTAAGGAAAGTTAATAATGCAAATAAATCTTACTGTATGAAGAATCTATAAAAACAAAGAAATCCAAAAATGATGAATTTAACATTAAAGAAAGTCAACCTTAAAACGTTCCAGTTTTAGAAAAAAACCTCCATCAGGACATTAAGATGGTACAACAAATGTTGCTAAAACATCGATGGATGTTTTAATATAATACAAAAACATGGGAAAAGAAAATTATATATACAAAGAAAGATCATTTTGTAGAACTTGTTTCACAATCTTAAAGTCCTGATGATGTTTTACTAAAACCAAAACGTTTTAACGTTGACTTTCCTTTATAATAAATTCATCACTTTTGGATAACTTTGTTTTTCTATTTTCCTTATATATAAGCTAAGCAATTTATCTTTAACATAAATTTACTGATATTCTACAAACGTTAAAAATGTACCCGTTGGTTCTTTTTCGGTTAATAATTACTTGTTGAATGTTGGACCGCTGTTTGGCTGATCTTTTCTCTCAAAATGATTCAGCTTATTAGTCTTTTATCTTTCATCTTGATAAGACTGCAGCAAAATTCGATTTACTTATCGGCATCTCTTCTAAGCTTTTACTCTCTTCAAATAAATATTGATGTATTTTGTTGTATCTAAGTAATGGATAGCAGCATTCTTTTTCCTTATTCAAAGACTAATAAACTGAAAATAAATCACTTAAAAATAATGTTTTATATCAATAATGTTTGTTACGATTTAATAAACATCTGATCTGACTTTTAAAATATATCTTCACAGTTTTATCGCAATGGTTATGACAGGGTTTTTTTCTCTCCTTTTTTCTTTCTGATATTAACGACCCTATTTTAAAAAACTGAGGCATCATTTTTCTAACCACCAGAGACTTCTATGGTCTTGAGATCTACACATTAATAATCTTAAATTTAAGGATGCACATAGGTGATATAATCGATGAAAGAATAGAAAGTTAATAATCCCAATATTGAAGGGATTGCTTGAATGGTTGGTTAATTCGTTGGCATGTAAACGCTTAAGTTATCTTAATTCGAATATAATTTTTTTTATTTCATTCGTTATTCATTGAATATGGTTGTCACTTGTGCAGATATTTGCGAATGATTTCTGATGACACTTCTGTTGATAATTCAATATTCGGTATTGTTGTAAGGGTAGGAATGTCTGCTGTTTTGTTGATGGCTAATTGCCGGCTGGGAAAGAAAAAACACAAAAGCACTAAAATACAACTAGTTTTAAGCGTTAGGATATCCGTTGCATTACCATTTCCGTTCAGAAATAGATAACGGACACTAGATGTGGGCTGGTTTCTATTTTCAACGGGGAACGGATTCTTTTCGTTTCATTGATTCTTTCTTCGTTATCCATTCACGTGAACATTTATCTCCACGCACTGCAGCCACTAAAAGGAAAAAAGTGACTGATTATCGTATTCCATGATATGACTATATATATATATATATATATATATGTGGGGGGAGAGAGAGAGAGAGAGTTAGAAAGATAGATTGAGGTTCTCAGAACATCCCATTCCAACTCCCACATCGGATGGGGAATTCTAAGCTAATTACCTCTAAAAGACCTGTCTGCAGAGCTTGATCAAAAATATTTTGTCACACATGGCCAACCGGAAGCGATGTTGAACTTTGTTTACTGGTCTTTCTTCGGGATACTGGTATTTTGTATTTGATTTCTATGAGCGACTGAGTACCATTTACTTGCAATATTATACATTTCTCTGTGAAGTATAAACTTTAATACATTCATGTAGAAACAATATGTAATGTTTCTTATCCGCAGGATTAAGTCAAAAGTGCATAAAACTATTTGAAAAAAAAAAAAAAAAAGAAGACAGCCAGATTAAGACTAGATTAATGAATAGAATAAAATAAAATGTTTTTATTTACTTTGTCTCGATATGGCACACATGTTTCAAGTTGCTTATAGTTCCCAATATTACTCTAGTGTTTATCCATCAAATATTATACAGGGTCATCGCTCCTTGATTCCGCTGATCTACAGAGAACCGATGCTTTCAGTATGTTTTGACCGTAAGTCAGTTACCTTGATTATTGATGTTGACTAATCTCCTCCTTAGATATAGCACACAGGCCTAAGGCTGCTTACGATACCTTCTGTTTCTTAAGTCGTCACTCATCTAAATATTGAAAAGATTCATCGCTACTCAATGACATTTACCTAGGGAAACCTCTGATTTTTGTGTGACTTGGCTGTAAGTCAAACAACTTGCATGATCTTGGTAAACTCCCGGTGGTGTTGTGGATAATGTATCGGAGTGTAAAATCGTATTAAACAAATTAGAAATCCAGACGCATCATAACGTTCCCTTTCGGACTAGTACATCCAGTGACCCAGTCGCGTGGGGCTGTAGAAAACACCGACTGCATCGATGCAGTGAGGTAAGACTCCCCTAACGAGTGCCATGTAAATGAAACTAAATAGTATGATGGTGAGGCTTCAGTAATGCTGGAGCTTTGAGGAATGCGGAGAACCCCTCATTGCTATCGCTCCCAGGTCAAGTCTGGCACGGTGTGTTAGCACCTATCAATGGTTCAAATAGAAATGTTTAAAATTTAAACAGTGAACTTTGCTATTTAACCTGAGAACAAATAAATAACTTATGCTAAACGGAATTATTTGAAATAAAAATGTTTGATAATTTAAACTTGTATAAAGAAATGACTGATGTGTAATTGAATAGTTTGTGATACACTGCAATACTTGGAACCATTTAACTTTGTTGACTTATGCTAACCTGAATTGTTTGAAATAGAAAAGTTTAATATTTAAACCGTATACTTATGCAGAACTGAATGGTTATAAATAAAATTGTTTAAATTTAAGTGTGTGTAATTAAAATCTGTGTACTTATGCTAAATTGAATTGTCCGAAATAGAACTATTTGATCAGTTTTAAATAAAGGACTGATGTTTATTGAATAATGATTGCTATGATACACAGCAATACTTGAAAACATTGAACTGTGTGAAAACAAATTATTAATATTAAATAGAATGATTCGTATTAGATAGTCATTAGGGAAACCCTTTAACAGTGTGCAAAAAAAAAATGAACTCGTATAAGAATTTTATCAACAAAATATGTTCAGAAATCATCTACTTAATATATATGTGTAAAAATAAACTGGTTTTAAATAACCTACAATGGTTGATATGACTTAAGTGGACAATGGTCTCCTGCACCTGGACATGCAAATATTGGCCGACAAGCAAAGATATACACCAGTTCTGTTCAGACTCTGGATACAGCCTAGAACACGAGCCAGAAGGGAGGGATAATAGTAATTGATGGCAAGAGAAAATAAAGTAATTCTATGCAGTCATCTCGACTTGATGATGATGATGATGATGGTGATGACATTTATGACTTTGACATTAAATGATCAACGAAGGTTGGCATACAAATAAACAAAGAAGGCGAAACCGTAACATTGTTTTGAACTATTTACTAAGATTTGACTTCAGTTTACTTACAGAACCTGAGATTGAGTGATCAAACATTATTGGACTGGATTATCATTACTTCCCTTCAGTGATCTATTATAAAATGTTAATGTTAACCTGTATTCCTCAGTGTTTGGAGACAATAATTTTTTTTTTCATTTAGTTGTCTGCAAGACTGGAAATTACCTTGGCTGCAGGTCTCCACCCTGCACAACACTGGTTTCAGTTGATTAAGTTTGTTTTGGTTTTACAGCATATCAACCATTATTGGTTATGTAATGCGAAATCCTGTTGTTACTTATATATAAAAATATACGATTTGTTAATACATTTTGTAGATACTAACAGTTAAATTAGTTCGATTTCTAAAAATTCAATTTATCATGATCAGAGGTAAATCGTTCCAAGTAGTTCTATGTATCACCGACGATACAATTAAACATCAGTCATTTGTTTACACAGAGTTAAATGATCAGACACTTCTATTTCTTACAATTAAATTTAGCAGAGTTCATTTTTTACACTCATTTTAAACATTAGACATTTCTATTTGATCCATAGATAGGACCCTTTTATGTTCCTACCATAATGGGGTAGAGTAACATGAGGAGTGATGGTAATGAAAGGATATTCCACATTCCCAGAAGCTCCATCATTACTGGATCCTCACCTTTATATAGATTACTGTCATATAAAGGACATTCGGTTGGCGGCGTCAACAACCATAACAGACTGGGCTATCCAAAGCAGGGCAAGGCAATAAACAAACTGGCCTTAGAATCGCTTTAAGGTCTCTGACAGCTGATTTGACATCACGGAAAGTTACCCAGCCACGCTGCTGGTTTTGAATCGAGGGTTTTCTTTCTTTCTCGTAGACAGTTTTCTTTATCCAGACCAAAAGATTTCAATTTACATTAATATTAACCAATATCTGACGGCTGGGTTTAAAAAAAGAGATTAATTCCTACTTTTCCAAAAGACAATAGTGCAAAATGAAAGGCAAACAGCCTTGTTCCCAATTTTAAGCCAGCGCAACGAATCCATTTTTTTACGGCGATAGCCATTATGCAACACACAGCTCGATGCTAAAGAATTAAAGGTTTTAAAAATGAATCTATAAAAACTTATCTATTTAACACATCTCCTCCGCTTAGAGAAAGATGCAAATAAGTCATTTTTAAGCAAAGTACTGGTCGGATGATTAAGTTTAAAGGCATATACATCCCCACAATTTATTCAATGACAAATCCTATTTATACATACATACATACATAATCATCATGTCATGCCGCAAGCACGGATATCCCTGGCTCTCTCTCGCCACTCCTCCGTATCGTTCATCGCTTTTGGCAGGTCTTCAGGGCTACATTCCGTACCCTCAAAGAGCTGCTGTATGCATGTTCGAGCTGGCCGTCCTGCTTTTGTTCGGCCATATGAGGGGGTCCATGGGAGTACATCACTTATGAGCTCGTCCCTGCTTCTCCAGCAGTGTCCTGCATGTCTGGTCCGTTAAACTCGGATAGTTTTCGTGATGGATGGCAAGTGGCCGTATAGTTGGTGTTTTGTTGGGTGTTGCCTCCATGACTTGTTCAATATCGCTCACAGTATTTTTGTGTAATTGCCGTCTATCTTTTTCTCCAGCCGTTTTGTAAGCGTCCAAGTAGTGCATCCATATAGCAGTATCGACACGACCGCTGCTTGGAAGAAACTGTGTTTCATTTTATCAGTCAGGTCTGACTTTCATATGATCGATAGTCTATCGATAGCTGTCCGTGCCTTCGCAAGCTGCGTGTCGATGTCTTTTTCGGTTGATGAGACACTGCTTCCTTGCTAGATTAACTTGTCTACTAGTTTCAGAGAGCTTCCGTCTTGTGTGGAAATGTCGCCTGTTTGATTAAAGCACATGTATTCTGTTTTGTGTACATTGACATGGAGGCCAATGCCTGTGGTGGCTCGTTCCAAGCTATACATACATACAAACATGCATATATTAATTATATATAATACGTGAACACAGAGTTGGTAGGAAACATTTAAGACAAGCGACTGGTAATTTGTTTGCACGTTGTTATATAGTTTCAAATATCACTCTGTAGGACTGATAACTCTATTTAAAATTACTCATTATCTGCACTGAAAAAGTGGTTTCAAGAATTGCGACGTAAAACAAACAGTTTATTTTAATATTTGTTTCCAGTTAAATTGTTAAGCTGTTCTATTTGACTCATAGATTGGACTCTATATGGTATCACCACTCTGGGTCTGAGTAGACTTGAGCACCAATCAAGGGTAATCCATAAACACAGAAGACCGGTGCTTATTGAAACAGAGAGGAGACTCAAAAAGTAACTACTACCTAAGGTCTGTGTGGACTTTTGAGGGTTGGCAATGAAGGACTGCCCTACATTGCCCAGAGTCCCAAGGCTGGGCTCTCGCCAGCATATGGCTGAGTGTCATATCCAGGACACTAAGAATGGGGGTGGTATCCTTACTCTTTTGCAAAGATGCAGTCGATGTATTCTACGTCCACATCCGACTGGGCTTAGAATACAGCTCTTATGAAATAAGCTGTTTTCTTTTTCCTAGAATGATTGCCTTTCAAAGGTTATAAATTTGATATGATCCTTTTTATTCCAGCCTTCAGCAAGAGCATGAAGTTTATAACATTCACCCTTGATCTAGATTTGATTCAAGTTTACCAATGCATTTTCTTTCGATGATATACACTACAGAAGGCGCAACTCCATTTTTTTTACTGAGCGTATCAGGAGTTTTGTAAGAATACCATTCTCTGGGTGTATACATACACAGAATATGTCATGACGTGTCTAATACAAACTCAACTGAAAATGAGAAACGTGAAACTCAGATTTATGTTTTTATGGTTATATTTTATAATTAAAATATTGTAATACTGCTTGGATCTATTGGCGAGAGCACTTCAGATTTTACTGATTAAAATGCTTTTAGTGTATATTTTAATCTGACATATATATATATATATATATGTATATATATATATATATATAGTAAATAAAGTTGCCGACTGTAGTCGAGGGTGAAAATAAGACCCCCTTTTCAATAGCTACTACACCAAGGTGTAGAGAGGCGCTACTCCTTTCTCTGGATTGCACCACTTTACCCTTGATACGTACCTTATATGGCTGAGTGTTAAGCAAAGCGGTATCAAGTACCATTTTTAAAGTCTTTGGTATGATGCAACCTGGGATTGAACCCAGGTCTTCCAGAACACTGACGAACACTCTAACCACTAGACCAGTGAGTAAATTATATATATATATATATATATATATATATATATATATATATATATATATATATATATATATATATATATATATATATATATATATATATATATATATATATATATATATATATATATATATATATATATATATATATATATATATATATATATATATATATATATATATATATATATATATATATATATATATATATATATATATAACTTGCTCACTGGTCTAGTGGTCAGAGTGTTCGTCAGTGTTCTGGAAATATATATATATATGGGCTTTTAAATAGTCAATACCTGGGCTTTATTATTACTGACATGTTTATGAAATCTGTGAAATGATGTAGAGTATTGAGAACTGTTAGGTTAAGTGATTACACTGAAAAAGAAAAGTAGGAGATTATATTGAAAGATGAATATTTGTTGCATAAGGACTTAGTTGATATAACAACGTCTATTTAAGATTCCATCCATTTGTCAATATAAAAAACCGCTGTCACAAAATGACATTTAGCTCACCCAAATGGGTGTTCCAAAAAGAAAACGGGTTATATCATATAATCGACTTAGAAATGGCGTCATTTGAAACCTCACAAACATAATGATGCGTCTTGAAACATGCTGACGTTGCCACGTGAAAACTTACAAATGTTCAAGATAAAATAGATTGTAATTTCTTCAGTGTTTAAAAACCTCAATTAAAAGTTAATACGTAATAAGGAGAATGATTTTTTTAAAGAATTTAATTTCTCTGCTAACCCGTAAGATAATTGTAGGAAAATAAGAGAAAATAGGAATTTTTGATAAAACTCGCATTTCTTTTTTTTTTCTGGAAATTCCTATCCCTCAGAACAAATATCATCTTGGAAAAGTAAGACAAAATGGTAAACTTTGAAGATTTAAACAAAAGAAAAAATTTAAAAGTTAATATCGAAAACTAAACTGACAGTAGCAATAAGTACTATCTTCACTTTGTCTTGCAAGTAGAAGTTTTTAAATCACTTTAAAAACCTTTCAAAAATTATAAATATATATATACATATTAGTTTCCATAAAAGTTAGATATTCATGGCGATTTGATTATAACTTATTTTAAAACAAAATATCTTCGTAAACAGGCATCGGGGTGTTTTGTTCAAGAGGATGACACTTAAATGTTTACTCATAATTTCACTTTCAGGTGCTTTATTTTTCCAAGTGAACAATAAATTTATATTTTACGTTGTTTGTGGAAATTTAAAAACATTCATAAGCTGTAAGAATTTTCTTAAATAAAACGACTTATGATGACTGAAAGTTTTTATACGGGAATGTGTTAGGAGTACGTTATTTGAGTTTTATGGCATATAAACCCTCTAGGGTTATTTTTATGGTCTTCAGATAAGACCGGTGGAAGAACAACTCAAACAACAGGTGATAGGTAAACGTTATTGTATTAGCAGAAAAAGGAAGTCATACAATGGAAGTACTAGCCGTGCTCGGCTTGCAGTCCGTCTGTCAAATGTCTCGAAAGGAACGAAACGTTATCTCCCTCGAGCGAGCTAAGCTCGGAGAATATGTTTAAGTTGGACGAGTCCATCTTTGGGGTATGGTAGGATATGTCCCCATAACTGTTATTGAATATTAAATCCTGTTAATATATACGGGCTTTCAGTCTGGTGTGAACAAAAAAAAATATTCCTTACATTTTTATTGATTGAATTGTTTTTAATCAATTAAAGCAAAAGAGAACATTGTGCATGTTAGCAGAAAAATGAAAGTGACTGAAATATGACTTGGTTTCTTTGTTTAAGTTGACCTCAAATAAGAGAAACCAAATGATGATAATTCACTCACCATCATTTCATGGTTTATTTAATGCCAAAGTCTTCTTTACAGAAGACCAGTAGTGGCACTATATAATCTATAGCTAAGAGGATTCACGCTGTCCAAGTTTGTTCGTCCTAAAGTGAGTGTAATAGCGCAACTTGCGTTCTAACTCGCTAATAACGATATCGCAGTCAAGCATGTTGGCCACAACAACTTCAACCTGAATTTTTGGTTAGTGATTGTTTTACCTCATGGACAAAAAGTGAAAAACTTAACTGAAAGAAAAGAAACAATGAAAGTACATCCAATGAAAAAAGAAGCAAGTAAATTTAAAGGATTTAAGAAAGAAAAAACGTGAACCGGTCCATATATTTCTCTTTATTTTTTCTAGGATCTTGCTTAATAAGGTGTATTACTTTGATTCAATTCTGAGTAGATTTTAAGGCAAAAAGTCAGTTTCATCCCAAGGTACGATTTTTTTCTTTTGCTTTTTTTGTAATTTTTTTACCTTTTAATTACCAACATCCTGACTGAAACGGGCGTCTGTGTACGGATTTACGAGGATCATTAAATAAGTTTCCAGACTTTTTTTCCTATGGGCACTTTTATTGATAGTACACACTTCGAAGTAATCTCTTCCGGTTTCAGTGCACTTGCTGTACCGTTCCAACACCTTCTGAAAGGCCCCATGGAAGTTCTCCTGTGTGCGCGTGTCAATGACCTTCGTCACAGCGTCTTTTATCTCCTCAATTGTCTCATAACGACAGTCTCTGAACTTAGGGAATCACCAAAAGTCACAGAGAGCAAGGCCTGGATGATAGGGACGGTGAGAAACTGTCTTGATGCCCATCTTGGCCAAATAGTCTGTGACAAGGACGGAGTTTTTAACTGGTGCATTGTTATGGTGGAAATGCTACTGACCCGATTGTAAGAGTACTGGCCTCTTCCGACGGAATATCTTCCTGAACTCCCTTAAAACCTCAACATAGTAACCCTAACCCGTAACCTTTTGGCCAATCAACTCTGGTGTATTGACTTTCTTACTCCATCTACACCTCTCATCATCCTTCACAGACTCCCTGCCTTCCTTGGATCTCTTATGCCACTCAAAAACTGATGCTCGACTCATGCAAGATCCTCTAAAAGCAATCTGAAGCATTCTATACGTTTCTTTGTCATGTTTTTCAAGTTTAAAACAGAATTTTATTGTATATCGTTTTTCTAAAGTCCAGATTGCATTTTTGAAATTCACCAGGTGTGACAATCAGGATTTAGTAGGGTGTATTCTAATTGCTGCTGTAGCTGTTTATTTAAACCTGAAATCATAAAAATTGATCAGTCATCTGAAAATATGTACAGGAATAACATACTGAATTTTCAAGAGTCTACGACAATTCTAAATGCCTGTACAAAAAAAAAAAAAAAACTCTGGAAACTTATTGAATGCACCACGTAAGTTATGTAAAGTTGAATATCATCCAAACATTTTTGATTTCTACGCCCTTGACAACACTTTCCCGGTATTTAATTTGAATTCTAACAATTTGTAGTCCGAGTTTATTAAGGATTTCTGTTCTTATAACTTGTACGTCCTTCCCGTGCTCTACAATACTGGTAGTAGTTAGTTTTCAATATTTTAATTGTTTGTTTCTGTGTCCAGCTAATCTCGTTAATTTTTAATAAATTTACCGACAGTTCTGTTGGATGACTCTATCTGGGTAGAGACATATGAAAAATGTGTTTGTACTAAAAGAGATTAAGACAACTTTTTTATATCTTGTTATGGATATTTCTACTATTTTCTTGGTTAGTCTCTAATCGGGTGATATCCTATACGTCGATATTTGATATTCTAAATATGATAGTTTATCACAGTTGATGCTATTTGTCCTTGTATATGGTCATACCAAATTTGTTTCACTTCTTCAAAATTCGCTGTTTTTGTTTTTAACTTTTATTTGTGAAACCTTCTACATATATTTCATGATTCTATTTCTTATTTTTCCTCATATAGTTTTATTTGTATATTGAAAAGTGTAGCTGGAAGTATTTATGCCAAATAAGAGACGAGTTGACTTGAGTAACCCACTTGTAATGAAAACAGGGCAATAGATTCTGTCTGGTAATCTTTTATTCAATTAAGAATCTTACTACTCGTCTACTTGACAAGCGGAAATGTACAGCTTTTATAGCTTGAATTATCAAAGAGGAGATAATCTATATCCACAATACCACTAAAGGTGTTTTTAGAGATGATTCCCCAGAATTTCTCGTCAAGTTCATTCTAGTTATATGCGAATTTGAAATCTATTTTTACGAAATATGTCATTGTTCCTAATTTATGGCTAGCAATTTCAGTATTTGGCAACGAAACGAGTATGAGCATATTTGGTGATTTAACAATTTCTTGTAATCTCCACATATTCTTAAATACCCATCAGGCTTTCTTATGAATTCAATCGTTGAAACCCAATTGCTACCACCCTGAAAAGCTTTTTTTTTTTTGTATTCCTTACCTTATGGTTTTTATTAAGTTGGCAATTACTTTAGCTTGGATATCAATTGGCAACTTTCTAAATTCCTCATAATTTGGGCGATAGTTTTCTTTTAAACGTATGCTTGCCCTATTCCTTCAACAATCTTATGTTATTTTCTTCAGCATTTATAAAATTAATGATTTTGTGGTATCCAGTTCTTACATGTCACTTCTTAATAGTCCATGATCTTTATTGCATGCTACTACCGTGTTGGGAATAATTTTGAAACGCATTTTTATTTCGAATGTCTCTTCAAAAGTGCCCATTACCTTAATTACGGTTCCGTTAAATGGCATCAACTGAAGATTAATCTTTAGCATATTATGTTTTCCCATTTTCTCGCTGAAGTTTCTCAGAGTTAAAATGATATCACTCTCATTGACTTGCATGTGAAAAATATGCCATAGAACTTTATTTTTTCTCTGATCTTG
This sequence comes from Sepioteuthis lessoniana, assembly GCA_963585895.1. Classification (NCBI taxonomy): domain Eukaryota; kingdom Metazoa; phylum Mollusca; class Cephalopoda; order Myopsida; family Loliginidae; genus Sepioteuthis; species Sepioteuthis lessoniana. The sequence goes on from OY757907.1 coordinate 115,679,586, forward strand.
GTGAAGATATTTATTCCAGATATTTTAGTATGTTGGAGGCTGGGAGTCATTTACCCTTTCTATCCTTTTTCAGTAATTGCATACACCTGAAAACGATCTTCATGCAGTTTGAACATCTCACTATCAGGCCTTGGCAGGTATTCTTATTTTTGTCATGTTCTATTTGACCAAAAACTTGATTGGATTGTTTGTTTCTTGTTTATCTTTTTGTTATGGGTAAATTCTTAAATTAATTCAAGTTATAAAACTCTTTGATCCTTTGTAAACTAACGTTAGATTTTTGTAACCTTTTCAGATTTTTGTTTTTGTGAGATGTTTTCAGCATGCTTTCTATTAGCCTGAGGATTAATTATTCCTTCTCCATAGTTGTTTGTTTCCAGTTTTTCAAATTATCACAATTATTATTTATTATATGCTCACTTCTAAATTAACGTTAGTTTTTGTAACCTTTTAGGATTTTTTGTTTCCGTAGGATGTTTCCAGCTTGTTTTGTATTATCCCTCCTCCTTCGTAATCATTTGTTCCCAGTTTTTCAAATTCTCACATTTATTATTTATCATTTGCTCCCTTCAAAATTAACGTTAGTTTTTTGTAACCTTTTCGGATTTTTGTTTCCGCTGGATGTTTCCAGTATGCTTTTTATTATCTCTCCTCCTCCGGAGTCGTTTGTTCCCTGTTTTTCAAATTCTCACAATTAGCATTTATTATTTGCTCCCTTCAAAATTAACGTTAGTTTTTTGTAACCTTTTCGGATTTTTGTTTCCGTGGGATGTTTCCAGTATGATTTTGATTATCTCTCCTCCTCTGGAGTCGTTTGTTCCCAGTTTTTCAAATTCTCACAATTAGCATTTATTATTTGCTCCCTTCAAAATTAACGTTAGTTTTTTGTAACCTTTTAGGATATTTGTTTCCGCTGGATGTTTCCAGTATGCTTTTGATTATCTCTCCTCCTCCGGAGTCGTTTGTTCCCAGTTTTTCAAATTCTCACAATTAGTATTTATTATTTGTTCCCTTCAAAATTAACGTTAGTTTTTTGTAACCTTTTAGGATTTTTGTTTCCGTGGGATGTTTCCAGTATGCTTTTTATTATCTCTCCTCCTCCGGAGTCGTTTGTTCCCAGTTTTTCAAATTCTCACATTTATTATTTATCATTTGCTCCCTCCAAAATTACGTTAGTTTTTTGTAACCTTTTAGGATTTTTGTTTCCGTGGGATGTTTCCCGTATGCTTTTGATTATCTCTCCTCCTCTGGAGTCGTTTGTTCCCTGTTTTTCAAATTCTCACAATTAGTATTTATTATTTGCTCCCTTCAAAATTAACGTTAGTTTTTTGTAACCTTTTAGGATTTTTGTTTCCGTGGGATGTTTCCCGTATGCTTTTGATTATCTCTCCTCCTCTGTAGTCGTTTGTTCCCTGTTTTTCAAATTCTCACAATTAGTATTTATTATTTGCTCCCTTCTAAATTAACGTTAGTTTTTTGTAACCTTTTAGGATATTTGTTTCCGCTGGATGTTTCCAGTTTGCTTTTTATTATCTCTCCTCCTCCGGAGTCGTTTGTTCCCAGTTTTTCAAATTCTCACATTTATTATTTATCATTTGCTCCCTTCAAAATTACGTTAGTTTTTTGTAACCTTTTAGGATTTTTGTTTCCGTGGGATGTTTCCCGTATGCTTTTGATTATCTCTCCTCCTCTGAAGTCGTTTGTTCCCAGTTTTTCAAATTCTCACAATTATTATTTATTTTTTGCTCCCTTCTAAACGAACGTTAGTTTTTTGTAACCTTTTAGGATATTTGTTTCCGATGGAATTTTCCAGCATGCTTCCTAGTATCCCTCTTCCTCCTCCTCCGTAGTCTTTACTTCCCAGTTTTTCAAATTCTCACCCTTTTGATGCCTCTCTTCATCCGTACGTATGTTTTATTTTAGACTCATTTGGTCTTGTTTAGTCTCCTGAATTTTATTCAATCAACGACAACTAATCTTTTTCTCTTTTTTTTCTTAGTCATATATTTTTATTAAATATTCTAATCTCTTCATAAGTTAATTCTTCTAATTCCCTTGCGGAAACCAATGTTGATATTTCATTCACAGCTTCACAGCTTTCCGAAGTAAGAAATAGGTATGCAGTTTCGTTCTCTCCTCCTTTAACTTTTTCGTCTCCTTTTTTCTTAACTCTTGCCAACGCTACAAAACATTACAACAATGTTTCTACATTACCCGGTTTGTCTTGCAAGGTTAAGGCTTTTATTGAAAACACTGTGGTAATGAGGCGTACATCATGCGGGCTAGTTGTTGACGATCTAATAGTATTTGCTAGGTTTCATGAGATACTTGGTTACTGCTTTTATGGGTGGATATAATGTCGATACAATGCTACACAAGTATTAAAAAGTGTTTCATAACCAGATGAAGTATTACAAAGCTGTATAACACAGATCTCAAAATGGGAAATATTAATTGAGGAACATTTTTTTCCCATTTTCCTGAATTTTTCTTAGGCGATAAAGTAATGTGATATACAAAAATTAGTTAATAGAGTTGGTTTCTTTGCTTAATGATATATAAACCTTTTTGGGTTATTTAATACCAACGCCTTCCTTCGCGAAGAACAGCAGTGATGCTGTTTAACCCATATCTGGGAGTATAAGAGGGTTCATACTTTTCCCAAAGGTATTTGTACGAAAGTGAACGAAATAGCGCCACTGGATTGATTGATTGGTTGGGTTTAATGGCATATCAGCTTTAATAGGTTATCTAATGCCAAAGCGTGTTTACACATATGCCTGGTTTGTAAACACATAATTTAATGATACTATTCTAAAACCAAACAAGTCATTTACTCGCATGCGAGTAAATATTTTCAAGTATTTCTATATGACAATAGTTTATTTAGTGATGATATTTTTTTTTTTTATTATCATTTCTCACTATTATTTCTACTAACGCAAACATAATGTTTTCTCTATTCAGCAACAATTTGCTTTCAGTTGATTAGTTTGTTGTGTTTTCAGGATTGTAACCAAGTTTATATTTTCTAGTACGCCCCGGTTTCTTTCAAGAACGACAAAACATCATCCGTGTGGACGTTCTCAAATAAGTCCTTCATGGTATTTGCGTGGAAATAACGCTATCTGGTGTTATTAAAAACTTTACACTCAAGGAGAATGTGTTTGATTTTGCAGGGCGTTTGACATGTCGAGCACTGTCGTTGCTTTTCTTGCTTGAGAGTAAAAGAATGCGCAAGTCTGCTGTGACCAATACAAAATCACGTTATTGTTACTCGTTCTTTTCGCGATTTTCAGAAACTGGGGTCCATTCTCCCAAAAAGGGTTTAACCTGGAATAGTTTATTTTTTCTATTTCAGCGTTGTTGCCATTTTTATGGAGGGAATTATTTGTTAACCTTTACACCACGAGGACACCTCCAATTAGTTAATAACTGACCCACAAATAGGTACAGGGTGAAACAGAAATGCTTCCCTCACTTTTAAGTGTCGACTGTGAGATGAGATGTGATAATTGAATCTTCATCTAGCTTATGTCTAAAAATTTGTTTAGCACAGTGGGCTGCAGCTGTGGAACACCCCGACTACATCTCTGCAGAGAAGTAAGAGTGTCTTGGGAATGACACTAAACAATCTGATTGTTAGACACCAGTGATGCTTGAGCTTTGGGGAATGCAGAGTACCCTCTCTTTTCCATCACTCTCCAGGTCCACTCAGACCCGGAGAGGTAGCAGCTGATACGGTCCTATATCTGGGTCGAATGGATCAGCTTGGTATTTAAACTGAGTTCAAACAAAGGACTTACGTTAAATTGAATTGTTAGAAATAGAAATGTTAGATAATTGAACTGTATGTATATACAAAATGTGTTTACAAATAATATATCTAATATACGAGGAACATACGATAAGTTTCCAGACTTTTTTCCAATGGGCAGTTTTATTGATTGTACACACAAGAAACTCTAGTCCCCTTCGAAGTAATCTCCTCCGGCTGCAATGAATTTCTTGTACCGTTCCAACAACTTCTGGAAGGCTCCATGGAACTCCTCTTGTGTGAGCGTGTAAATGACCTTTGTCACCGCCTCTTTTATATCCTCAATTGTCTCATAATGACAGCTTCTGAGCATAGAGAAAAACCAAAAGTCATAAGGAGCAAGGCCTGGACTATAGGGAGGGTGAAGAATTGTCTTGATGCCCATCTGACTGAAATAGTCTGTGACAAGGATGGAGTTGTGGACTGGTGCATTTTCCAGGAGGAAATGCTACTGACTCGATTTGAAGAGAGGTGACCTGTTCCCTAGGAATCTCTTTCTAAACTTCCTTAAAACCTCAACATAGTAACCCTAACTCGTAACCCTTTGGCCATTCAACTCTGGTGTATTGACTTCGGTACTCCTTCCACACCTCTCATCATCTCTGACAGACCCCCTGCCTTTCTTGAATCTCTTATACCACTCAAAAACTGATTCTCTATTCATGCAAGATGCTCCAAAAGCAGTCTGAAGCATTCCATACGTTTCTGTGGGTTTTTCCAAGTTAAAAACATAATTTTATTGCGTATCATTCTTCTAAAGTAACATCACGTCCAGATTGAATTTTTGAATTTCACCAGCTGTGACAATCAGGCTTTAGTAGGACGTATTCCAATTGCTGCTGTAGCTGTTCATTTGAACTTGAAATCCTTAAAATTTGTCAGTCATCTCATAATACGTACAGCAATAACATACGGCTATTTTAAATGCCTATACGAAAAAAGACTGGAAACTTATTGTATGCCCCTCGTATATGTAAAAACAGGATTTAACATTGAATAACACACAATGGTTATATGCCATAAAACCAAGCCAACCAAACCGAAGACTCTTCGTCTTTTGGTCAACCTTTAAAAACACTGCTGGCCAAGTAATGATTGCAATATTGATATCTGAAAATAGAAAAGAGATTACCAAAATGGAGCTACTTCTGGCACTTGTCTAAGTTTACTTGCCACAAAAAAGCCACAGTTTAAAATGTGGGTTGTATTTCTGTATAAGGAGAAACAAGTCGTGTTGATATTATAATCTGTTAATCAGATTCACGGAGTTGATTTTGAATTCAGTCAAGTAGGATAATTAAATTTGGTCATTAAAAGAAATCAAGAAAAAATCAAGTATGACCAAATGATATAATTTTTTATGGCGTAGAACAAGAATTGGTAGAGAAATATAAATACATATGTTATATAATAGCCGAGGGATTTCGGTTCATGCCTTTGAGGTTAGGCTGAGAACCTTTCGGATCAGCACATGGGTTAGGTGGGTGCAACATTGAGGCAGGTGTTAAGGCGGGCGCGCGTGCCGGGGCGGATGGAGGTGTTACTCAGATGTCATAATAGTCCGCGACGAAACGGTTTGACAGGGTGCGGGTGATGTCACGCACCGGAAGTGTGCGGAGATTTGTGTGAGATTTGAAGAAAGTTAGTGTTGAGAATAAGACGCCAAACGAGAAGGATAGACTATTGGAGCTCGCAGACGCGAGGCAAACGTGCGCCCTATGGGGGCCGCACGAGATTGGGGGCCAAATGAATAAGACACCATAGAAGATTGTCTCTCCTCCTTACGCCGAAACCTTTAACTCAGAGTTAATAAAAAGATTTCGTACCTGAACAAGAAGTCGTTACGTGTTCTCGAATTCCAAGATTCCTATGTTCTTTATATGTTCTGTTGTTATGAACATTATATGTCTATTTCGCACATGGCGTTAATTGTGAATATGGTACACATATACTATGGCCATAGCCTGCCGGCAGTGTTCACACGAACATAACTTATTACAATAGTTTTTCAAAATGTTTTCTCCAAGTAGAAATATCTGACTATAAACTAAGTGTTCGCGATAATCCTTCTGATGGTTCTACTAAGGAATTAAATTAATGTAAGTATAGATATATTTCTATAACATTTCTCGTTAGTTTGTCTTGTTTTAGTAACGTTGCGTTTACACTTTCAGATTTTCCTAGATATTCTAGTTCACATTTCTTTAGGATTATCTTTATGATAGCATTTTATCCATCTTGAAAGAAATAAAATCATATGTCAATGCACACAAAACGGAATACATGTGCTTTATTCAAACAGGCGACATTTCCACACTAAACGGTAGCACTCTGAAACTAGTTGACAAGTTCATCTACCTAGGAAACAGTGTCCCATCAACCCAGATATCGACACGCAACTAACAAAGGCATGGCCAGCTACCGATAGGCTCTTGGTCATATGGTAGTCAGACCTGACTTATCAAATGAAACGCAGTTTCTTCCAAGCGGCAGTCGTATCGATACTGCTATATGGATGCACTACATAGACGCCAACTAAACGGATGGAGAAAAATCTTTACGGCACCTTTACAAGAATGATGCGAGCAATATTGAAGAAGTCCCTGAGGCAACACCCCACAAAGCAGCAGCTGTACGGCCACAACCATCCATCACGAAAACTATCAAAGTTAGACGATCTAGACACACAGGACACTGCTAGAGAAGCAAGGACAAGCTCATAAGGGATGTTCTCCTATGGACCCCCCTCACATGGCCGTGTAAAAGAAGGGCGATCAGCGCGAACCTACATATGTTGCGTAGCCATATACACGAATATGGCCATGTGTGAAATAGACATGTAATGTTCATTACTACAGAACATATAAAGAACAGGAATCTCAAAAACACGTAACTACTTCTTGTTCAGGTACGAAACCTTTTTATTAACTTTGAGTTAAAGGTTTCGACGTAAGGAGGAGAGACACAATCTTCTACGCTGTCTTATTCATTTGGCCCCCAACTCGAGCGGCCCCACATAGGCCGCAAACTCGCCTCGCGCCTGCGAGCTCCAAAATTGATCCTTCTCGTTCGGCGTCCAAAACCCGGCTCTTATTTTCTTCAAATTCTCACACAAACTTCCGCGTGCTTCCGGTGCGTGACGTCACCCGCACCTTGTCACCCAGTATCGTCTCGGACTGTTATGACATCTGAGTGACACCTCCATCCGCTCGCGCGCACCTGCGTTAACACCTGCTTCGATCTTACCCCCAAACAACCCATGTGCCAAGCCGAAAGGTTCTCAGCCTAACTAAACTCAAAGGCATGAACCGAAATCCCTCGGCTATTTCATAACATACCTATCCAACCACAATAAAATCATTTGTCATCGATGATGACAAATTATTTTCTTAAACTATTGTGCCGCTCCCCACTATGTCGAACTGAGAGCAACAAAATCTTCAGCAATACAACTTCAACAAAACAATACAACAAAAAGCATGCGTCAGTCCCAAACTCAAAAGTCACTGAAATAAAAATAAAAAGTGTTCGTATTGTCCATCGTTCTTTTTTTTTTTTTTCTTTTTCCGACCACATTTTCTGGTTCTTTTTTCTCTTTTTTCTTTTTATTTTTTTTATTTTTTCAACAGTCACTCGTTCGGCATGTACATTTTTTCAGTCTTTAATTTGTTCTCTTATTTTCATATTTAAATTTTTTTTTTTAAATCTCAGGTCAATTGCTCATTTTGTATTTTGCATTTTGACCTTCCTTCTACGTCCGTACTTATTACTGCTAACTTTATATCTCCTTCTCACATAATATCTGTCATTAATTAATGTACACATTTTAACCTTCCACAACCAAGCATAGCTCGTAATCGAACCAAGATTCATGTTTCCCCGTTTTTTCCAACTTTTGACCACCGTCAAACGGTCTATCTTACATCTTTTCAACTGCTTACGAGTACCTTTCTTTTTTATCTTCTTTCTTTCTTTCGCCCTTAAAATACCGGGTGTGCTTTTCTAAACCACCCAAACCTTTATCAGCTCACTCAATAAAATTTCTCTCTCGACACAAAATCGAGTCCGCGAATTTTCCAAACACATCCAATGAGACCACCAAAACCCTGCGCATATCTTAATTAACTAATCTCCAAACCCATGTTTTTCCGAACATCTTCCACAACAAAACCTCACAGTCCCACTCCAGGGGGAACTCACAAAATAACCGTCTGCCCTGTCAGACACAATAAACATCCGTCTCTTCGTTGATCTGCCACTCTGGCGAGATATGAGACAATTTTCCAGTCGATACGGACAACGAAGCGTCCGAAGGATTCCACTGTGCCTCCGATTAGTCGGACTCGACCACCTAAACAAAAACCTGGCCTGATTTCTTCAGCGCCCAAAATATCGATTCTCCAACATCGAAACCTGTCCCAAAGGTCCTAACTACAGATATGCGAAATTTTTCCGGCAATCCCATCGATGAGCGAAATCTCCAAGGTCTCGAATCAAAATTCTAATCTCCGAATATTATTAGCACGAACCACCATCAAGTTACATGTTTTCATTCATAAAAACGTTATTTACTACAAACTTCACCTACAATGACCCCGTCCATCGTAAAATCTATTCATAAAAATACGTTAATACTATAAAATTTCTTTACAAAATATTGTTTACTATTGCTGTCAATCATGAGCGCGACACAATCCTCTGCCCCCACAGCGACCACCTTTCTTTCTTCTCTGTCACTGCGAGCTTATTTCTCTGTTACTCTTTCTTTCTCTCCTCCCACCACGGTACAAAGTCACATACAGTAGTAATCATAATTTACTATGCTACCAACGATTTTTCTGTTTTTTTTCTTGAATTTTAGAATTATTTCCAAATCTATCCTCCACAACCATTCAAACTCTATTCGTAAATTAAACTATGACAGACGTAAATGAGCAAATACCTTCTTATTCTTTTTCTTTTCTTCATGCCTTTTTTTTTTCTTGGAGTTGAGTTGTGTTACTTCTTTTTTTCTTTTCTTTTCACGCCTTCCTTTTTTTTTTTCTTTTGGGGTTGCGCTTTTCTTCTTTTTTCGATCCTGGACACATCCTTTTTCTTTCTGGGCGGCGCCGAATTTGTTCTTCGTGTTTTTGGTCTCTTTTCCTCGTTTCTCATTTTCTGGGGCCTTGTGTTTTTTCTCTCTCTCCCTCGATCGCCTGAACAAGCCGCTCCGAAATAGATTCCTCATTGTTCTTAGCCGCTTCTCTGATCGTCTTCGTGGAACCATGGTAACCCAATCGAAAACCATATCATGAACGATATGCCTCAGTTCTGGCACCAAATATGTCTATGTACCATATTCGCAATTAACGGTATGTGCGAAATGGACATGTAATGTTCATTAACGACAGAATATATAAAGAACAGGAATCTCAAAAACACGTAACTACTTCTTGTTTATGTACGAAACCTTTTTATTAACTTTGAGTTAAAGGTTTCGACGTAAGGAGGAGAGACACAATCTTCTACGCTGTCTTATTCATTTGGCCCCCAACTCGAGCGGCCCCCATCGAGCGCACGTTTACCTCGCGCCTGCGAGCTCCAAAATTGATCCTACTCGTTTGGCGTCCAAAACCCGGCTCTTATTTTCTTCAAATTCTCACACAAACTTCCGCGTGCCTCCGGTGCGTGACGTCACCCGCACCTTGTCACCCAGTATCGTCTCGGACTGTTATGACATCTGAGTGACACCTCCATCCGCTCGCGCGCACCCGCGTTAACACCTGCTTCAATCTTACCCCCAAACAACCCATGTGCCGAGCCGAAAGGTTCTCAGCCTAACTAAACTCAAAGGTATGAACCGAAATCCCTCGGCTATTTCATAACACATACAGAAGCTCTGTGTGGATACGGGATCTAGCCCTGAGGACCTGCCAGAAGCGATGAATGATAGGAAGGAGTGGCGAGAGAGAGAGAGAGTCAGGGATATCTGTTCCGGTGGCACGTCAAGATGACGATGATGATTGTATATAAAAGTAAACTAACTTCATCCTATAAACCTACATATCAAACCAATCGCAAATCCACTTGGCAACAAACAATTGAAGACAACTCACTATCAAACACAAGAAACGCCCCTGAAAAAAATATTAGAACTAATCTAACCGTTCACTCCTGCACAATTTGCCTCCGGGCATAAAATAGCCGAAAAGTTGTTTAAATGCCGTAAAATCAAATCAGTCACAATTACATGCACACACCTATGAAAATTCAGTTTAAACAGCTGTTTCAAAATACATCATTGATATCTATTTTTGACATGTATAGCTGCATAAACTTTGAGTCCCGAGTGGAAAAATACAGCCAGTTCACCAAGAATGATAGACAGTCGTTGAAATCGGGTTTAAACTGAAACAAAGACTCTGATTGGATGGTTTCAGTCAGTTGATTAGAACTGCTCGAGTATTAGAAAGAAGCTAATCAGTTCGTGTTGGGTTTTTTTTTGGTTTTTTTGTTCAATGGCATATCAACCTTTGTAGATTATTTAATGGCAAATCTATTCTTCTAGAAGAACAGTAGTGGTACTATTTAACCCATAGCTGGGAGGATAGGGCGTTCATACCTTTCCCAAGGATATTTGCCCGAAAGTGATCGTACTAGCATGACTGGAGTGCGAACGCGCTTACAACGATTCCGCAGTCTGTCGCTTTAACCATTACACCACGAGACACCCCCCACCCAAAAAAAACCTCATAAGCCGAGATGTTGAACACTCCGTCTTGCTCTTTCTTATTACTTATTTGGGCTGAGCGGCAAATGATTAAAAGCCACCAATAAATAAAGGTTATATGTGCACATGATCTTGTGATAGAATTATTCATCATCAACAAATAAGAACAACTCGAGACATTTACTGACAAGACGACTGAGAGGAAAAGAGACGAAGTAAAGTAAAGAACGAACTGAAGTGCGGTCATATGGGCGCTGACCGCTGGTCGGAGTAAGCCAAAATGACTTATACATATGCATTTAACAGAGTTCAGAGACACTTCAGTTGGTATAATCAGTAGCAACTTGGCAAACAAATCTACACGAGTGAGTTCGATTCTCATCGGGTGCACCATTCATTCAGCCTTGTGCCACATCGAAGCAAATAGGTTAGTAAATTACTACATTTAACAAAGAGTAGGACCCATATAACAGAACAGTCGAATAAGAGCTATATAATACACAAACCCTTCGAAAATTTTGGCTTTGCATGGCTTCTTTCAGGTTTGTTTTTTTGGCATATCAACCAATTTTTGTCATTAATGCAGAATCCATTTTTATACATATAAACAGTTCTATTTTAAATAATTCAGTTAAGTATAAGTATAGTTTTTTTTTTTTGTTTACACGTAGTAACTGTAAAAACATTTCTATTTCAAGCAATTCACTTTCGCATAAGTACACAGTTTAGTTTTATTTGACTAATAGATAGGACCCTAACAGGTGCCACCACTGCGGGCCCGAGTGGACCTGGAGGCAATGACATGAAAGAGTGCTCCGCATCCCCCAAAACTCCAGCATTACTTGAACCTAACCATCAAATTGTTTAGGGCCAGACCAGGATCCTCGTTGAAGGGGGTCTTACCCCTCGACATATTCTCCAGCACCAGACGACTGGGCGTGAATGGCTTCTGACAATTCATTCTTGTTTCAAATGGCAGTAAAAATGCTGCTGTCATTTGCTACGACATCATCATCATGATCATGTCGTGCCGTCAGCACGGATATCTCTGACCATCTCTCGCCACTTCTCCCTATCATTCATCGCCTCCGGCAGGTCTTCAGGGTTACATCCTGTGTCTTCACATATCTTCTGTATGTATGTTCGAGCTGGTCGTCCTGCTTTTGCTTGGCCAGATGTGGGGGTCCATAGGAGTACATCACTTACGAGCTCGTCCTTGCTTCTCCAGCAGTGTCCTGCGTGTCTAGTTCGTCTAAATTGTATAGTTTTCGTGATAGGCCGTATAGTTGGTGTCTCGTGGGGTGTTATCGCCAGGACTTGTTCAATATTGTTCTCAACATTCTTGTGTAGTTGCCGTCAAGCTTCTTCTCCAGCCGTTGCTACGACATATTTACTGGAAAAGCATTTTTAACACGAACCAATATGATGAACAAATATAGATCTACACTCGTGCAAATGAATTTCCTGAATCGTTCTAAAACATATCACCAATGATTGAAATTTACAGTCAAACAATGCAACCATATTAAATGTTACTACTCAGAGAATATGTTGTTTTTGCTTTTCTTTGTTGTTTTTTGTTTGTTTTTTGTTTGTATGTTGTTTTTTGGGTTTTTTTTTTTTTTGACAAATTACATTTATATGGGGATACACAAGATTTCAGTTTTTATATGGAGGTCAACATGATAGACACTGAGATACAGAACGATCTCAGCTGCAAAAAAAAAATTGTAAACCTGTAATATAGAGAGAAAAGAGGTGAAGAAATAGTTGTTTTAAATTGACAATATGGCTGAAAGTTGGTTAATTTAAAGTCGCGCATTTTTTTTGGGGGGTGATAAGGCTGGAATAAGAACAAGTTTTATTCTGTTACCAAATAAGATAATTAGTTTTCTATCTTTAATCCAATATTCCCTTTGTGTATCGACCCTCTTTTCTTAGAAGCATTACAATATATTTTTCCCTTTATTCCATGTGTAAATAACCTACAACCACTGTCAATATCACTTACGTAAGAAGATTTAAATATTGATACCATGATATCATCCTGCCTATACATTAAAGGTGTACGCCGTAGGAAAAAGGGGAGAATGTTTTTTTATATGTGCATAATTAAAGAAAGAAAGAGAAGGAAAGAAAGAACAAACCGCAGTTCTCTCCCCTGAACATTCTACCCAAAGAGCTTGCACACAGCATAAAACTGCTGCAATTGTTGTAAAACCCAATGAATGAAAAAATACCGAGCACAAACCTGGGATGAATGGTCTAGGTTTCAGATAATAAGGAATGGTTGGTTTTCTGACCTTGATATGTTAGAAGTAGACCAACTAATAAATAGGGAATCAAATCAAAAAGACCCTAATACAAAAAAACAATTAATATCGAAAAGCAAGAACCCTCTAACCGAACTAAAATGCAAAGCAATAATAATCGAAACACCACACAACAAAGAGTGAAACAAGAAGAAAAAAATGAATGTTGAGATTATGAAGAGAATTATGTCTGAAAAGAAGACTGCATTACCATCGCTAAGAAACCCAGACTGGCAGTCAAGTCAGAAACTGAAAAAATAAACAAATTATTAACACATATTCCAAAGAATAACATCACGGAATAAAACGAACTAATCTACGCAGGAGCGAAATTAGTCTGTGATAAAATCGGTGTTCCCCAAAAGACTACGAAGTGAAACTCAAAACCTGAGAAATTAAACTAGAAATATAGATAAGAAATCGACGAAAAAATCACAAATGATAAGACAGAAGAAAACGCTGGAATATAGGGGGAGGGGAGGAAAAAAAGAAATGTAACAGAACAATTGAATGAAACAGTACAATCCGTGAAAATAAATCAGAAGGCACTAGCGAAGAAAAGAAGACTACAAAGATATCAAGACAGGATAAAACCATACAGACGAAACAGGAAATTCCAAAGCAACGAAAGAAAATTCTACCTGCAAGAAGGAAGAGGTCGCACAAAGACATACCAACAACCGGATGACAAAGAAACAAAATAATTTTTGAGCAAAATATAGGAACGAAGAGAACAAAAAAAAAAGCTGAATGGATAAACAACATGAAAAAAAGAGTTACAAGTACTCGAAGAATGTCCTAAGGTGAACATACACATCAATTCAACGGCAGCAATACTTAAAAAGTATTACATTTGAAAATGTCAAGCTATTAAGGCATACATGAATACCGGATTTAAGAAAAAAATCACTTGCATCCACGGCAGATTGGTCAGTGAATAGATGCTTAGAAAAAACAGAAATACTCGAATGGATTACCAAAAAAAAAAAAAACACCCTGATCCAAAAAGACTTCCTACAAGGAACCGTTCCAAACAATTACCGACTCATAACGTGCTTACTGATGATGTGAAAAATACTAACGGCACAAATGAGGGAATAGATTTCCTATTCACTAATAAATCATGGACTGTTCTCCAAAGAACAGAAAGGATGCAAAAAATGAACAAGAGGGAAAAGATATCTACTCTACACTGATCAACACATCATTAAACGGAGCAAAACAAGACAAAAATATTTTGCTATGGTGTCGATTGACTTCAAAAAGGTATGCGACATTGTCCCACAAAGCTTGATTGACTATCTGCAAATGTATTAGATGTCCAACGAATCAGAAAGTTTTTTTTAAGAAAACCATGAAAAACGGTAGAGTAGAACGGACATCTGAAGGAAAAAGCGTAGGGAGATGTGGACCTTTTGTAAAAGCGATAATGCCACTTCAGATATGCTCAGGCGGGTACTAACTTAAAAAAATCCCAAGAAAAAGATCAACTACCTAATGTATATTGACGACATCAAACTATTTGTTGAAATGACAAAGAATAGCAAACCTTAAAACAGGCGTTGAGAATAGCGTCGATGCTTCGATACAAATACTTGGTTTGTATGTTTAATGATATATCAGCCTATGTTTTAATTCCAAAGTTATCTTTCTAGAGGAACAGTAAAGGTGCTATTTAACCCATCGCTGGGACTATAAGGGTGTTTATATCTTTCTCAAGGATGATTATCCAAAAGTGAACGTTATCACGGCACTGGAATTTGTGGCACAATAGGTGGTATTCGTTTATGTGGGTGTGGCTGTGGCTGTGTGCCAGTCAGAGGACCCCTTTGTCTTTTTTGGACCGAAGCCTACACAAATGGCATGCATGCGAGATATCCTACGAGACCGGAAAAGGACGAGGGAAGGGAAGGTTTCATAGCAGAACAGAAGAAAGCAGTGAACAGAAGAGGACAGTCAAGAGAAGAAAGCAGGAGCTAGGGGTTGTGGAATCAGAGGCCAGATTGGCCTACGTGAGAGGATGAGTCAATGTTCCTGGTGGCTGTGTAGGAATTTTGCTCGAATACACGCTCGCGATAGCCCACAGAGGCATAGAAAGCTACACAAAAGTGTCACAAACTTCTCCGTCTTGCGCTTAGAGCCAACCCAAGTCCGTGTTTGTTTGTTCTCTTTTCTTCAACCTTCTTGGTTGTGTATGTTATGTTTTGTGTTTTTGTAAAGAAACGTGTAATACCCCTGTCCGAAGATGAGAGAAACCCCCAGATAATCGGATGACCATGTGTGGTTTAGGAGGTTGCGATAGTGGTAGTCAGCCAGCAGGTGTATGGTCACAAGTCCAAACTCACTTACTACGATTCTGCTGTCCATCGCTTTAACCATTACATCGCGAGGACACACCATATACACAAAGTAGAAGACTACATAAAAATCACGAAAGAAGACTGATTAAAACCTCTAGAAACAATTGAGGCAACAAAAGCATCGATAGAACAAAATAACCAGAAAACAAAAAAATGGAAGAAAAACAACTGTATACATATTTCCAGTGACAAACAAGCGAAATCTCAGAAAAAAGAGAATCCTTAAAAGAGAAACTGAACCTCTTCAGATAGCAACACAAAACAACGCCATAAGGACTAATCCTGTAAAAGCAAAAATAGACAAGACCCAACAAACTATCAGATACGTGGTTATAGAGACGAAAAGATCAATCACATAAAAAAAAGCGAATGCAACAAATTAGCACAAAAAGAGTATTAGATGAGACAAGACTGGGTGGGGAAAGCAATCCTCTAGGAGTTGTATAAGAAGTTTAAATTTGACCATACAAGCAAATGGTACATACATAACCCAGAATCAGTCCCAGAGAATGAAGGACACAAAATTCTCTGGTATTTTGAGATACAAACTGATAGTCTAATTTCTGGCACACGACCAGACTTAGTGATAGTCAACAAGAAAGAGAACCTGCCGAACTGTGGATTTTGCCGTTGCGGATGCTTACAGGATAAAACTGTAGGAAGGCGAAAAGAGAAATAAGTAACTTGACCTTGTTAATGAACAAAAAAAACATGGAACACGTAAGTTATCGTGAAACCAACTATAATCGCTGTGTTCGCTTAAGTCACCAAAACATTGGTACAAGGACATGAGAAGTTGGAAATAAGAGGAAAAGTGGGACCATCTAAAATATAGCATTTTTGATATCGGCTAGAATACTAAGAAAAGTCCCAAAGACTGGGGAGGACTTGCTGTCACTCAAACTTTAGTGGAAAACATCAGTTAATGCTGTGTGAAAAACTCTCAGTATAATGATACAGCTACTACTACAACTAATAATAATAATAATAATAATAATAATAATTATCATTATTGTTATGACAATAATTAGAAGAAGTAGAAGAAAAAGAAGTTGAGGAAAAAGAAGAATAGGTAGTATTTGCATTAATTCACATTATTATTATCATTATTATTATTATTACTAGTAGTAGTAGTATTAGTAGTAGGTTAATATTAGAAGTAAGGCTTTGCTTTGTAGATTAATCTCGTGATAATCCCAGAGAGCAAAAATTGTCCAATTAAAAATCTGCAAGAAAGCATAAAAATGAAAAGAAAACTTGTCACTTGCGATGAATTCGTACGCCTAAGAAGAAAACCCAACAAAAATAAATTTAATGATAAAACTGACAACAAAGACACGGCTTACCCGCTACAAATGCCACATCGGATTTAGAATTAATCACAAAACAACAGCAATTGTTTAATTTTAAATCCAGATTATGAGCTCTGCTTATCAATATTGTCCAAAGTCAACTCGTAAAAAACGAAACAAAGCAAAACTAAAAGCCGTATATAGTTTCGTTTTCTTTGTTGTTTAATTTTCTTCTTTTCTTTTTGCCTTTTTTTTCTAATTTGTCAAATTTTTATTTTTCACTATTTTCAAGTCTAATTTGTGTTCGGCTTTGTTAAAAATAAATAAGCCTCGCACCAAGTGTGAGTATCGTAATTGTTGTACAATTAAAAATGGATAAGGTTTAAGCTAAATTTAATTACTCATTGTCAATATCTTATCCATCCATTTTGGAGCCTAATCACGTTTGATTGAGGAAAAAATTATCTTTTAAAAAACGTGCAACTTTCAGTGAGATGGCTTTATACATATTTTTAATTTGCACATATATATATATATATATATATATATATATATATATATATAAGTGTGTGTGTTTGTGTGTGTGTATGTGTGTGAATATATATATATTACAGATGTAGGTATAATTGATTGAATAAAATACCGCTCTACAAATTATTAAATTTTTATTTCTTTAAATCGGGTGGAAATTTTGTTGAAAAACAGAAGTTGCTGTGTATTTTCTTGTAATAAAAAAATTATATTAATCAGTATGTTTATAACAAAGAGAGAAATTAACGATGCATACATATAATGTAACAGGTATGCTTAGCCTTAATGTAAAAGGATATATTTTGTGTTTCAAAGACGTATGTGTGTGTGTCACAATGTAAGAAAGAACATATATTCATGCGTTAAACTTGTATACGGCTACAAATGCAATTTTTATCAGAATTCGAAGAGATTGTAATTGCTATACGGATATTTATGTAAACAATAAAGTATTCGTTCATTTTTAGATAATTAAACGATGTTCAAATGCGTACTCTAGAAAAATTATTTAAGATTTTAACTAAAAAGAAATAAAGCAAAAATGTTTGTATAAGCTACAGAATAAAATCGTAAAACCTACAGCAGGTGTCCAATCTTAATGCAATTTATAAGACTGGGGTAAGCTCAAAATTAGATTTAAAAAGTTTATCTAAGATTCTAACTGGCTCGAAATTCATTTTTAACAATTTTGAAAGGAAAAAACTTTTTAAATTATTTTAGGTTTTCGTTCGTCAAGTTTTTCACGACAAATAAAATATCCTCTGTAAGTCATAGATTAAAAACCAAAATAATACTTGTTTTTAACATGGAAATCTATTGATTTCCACACACACACACACACACATATGCACAGACACACACACACACACACACATATATATATATATATATATATATATATATATATATATATATATATATATATATATATATATATACAGAGAGATTATGTTTCGTTGTATCAAAAGTGTTCAGTGTGACTAAACACACAGAATATATCAAGCTCGGATCAAAACCAACCCAACTGTTCGTTAGACTTAGTATCTTACCGATCAAACATCAGTGACCTACGGCAGTTGGGGAATTATAACACATTATATATTAGCTTTCGTTTGTTTACATTTTGCGTTACCAGATACTGGAGTGCTCAATTTGTTAGAAGAGCTTTCAATTACGTGGGTAGACACCGTTAATTCCTTCGCTATATATATATATATACATATATAGTAAGTAAAGTTGGCGACTGGGATCAAGGGTGACCCGAAGGCTAACTTTTCGACAATTAATACACCAAGGGGTAGAGTAGGGCGCTACTCCTTTCTCTGGATTGCTCCACTTTACCTTGATCCTTGCCTTATAATGCAGGGTGTTAAGCAAGGTAGCATCAGGTACCATTTTTGATTCTTTGGTATAACTCGACCTAGGATTGAGCTCAGGTCTCCCGGGCCTTTGGTAAACACTCCAATATATATATATATATATATATATATTAGAATTTAAAAAATTGGAAGATTTAAAATTTGGTATTTGAGGAGATCGATCCACTTCTTCATTTACATGCTTTGACCTGTTTCCTTGATATGACATTAAACTATCTGATGGTGAGGTTCCAGTGATGCTAGAGTTATCAGGAAAGTGGAGTAACCCTTTAATGTCATCACTCCAAAGTCCAATCTTACCTAGATTGGTAGCATCTGAGAGGGTCCTATGTATGAGTCAAATAGAACAAAACTGTGTACTTATGCTAAACTCAATTGCTTGCAATAGAACTGTATAAGGCACCAACTATACGGCCACCTGCCTCCCATCAAGAAAACTATCCAAGTTAGATGAACCAGACACGCAAGACAGTCCTGGAGAAGCAGGGACGAGCTCACAAGTGATTTCCTCCTATGGACCCCCACTTATGGCCGGTCAAAAGCAGGACGACCAGTTCGAACATACTTTCAGCAGCCATGTGAGGATACGGGATGTGGTCCTGAAGACCTGCCTGAGGTGATGAACGATAGGGAGAAGTGGCGAGAGAGGGTCAGGGATATCTGTGCTAGCGGCACGACATTATGATGATGATGATGATGATGATAATTATGCTAAACTGAATTGGTTTAAATAAAACTGTTTGTTTAAAATGGATTTGGCAATAAATAACGCACAATGGTTGATATGCCATAAAACCAAACCAAACAAGACAACTTTCCTGTGTACAAACAAAATTCTAATATAACTTTTAATGGTCGATAATAATATTGGAAACCATTTAACTATGTGCAAACAAATGAGCTCTGTTTGTAAAAATGTTATATAACAAATATGCGATTACAAATCATATAAATTAAATATATATGTATAAACAGGATTTACCATTAAATAACCCACAGTGGTTGATATGCCATAAACCCAAACAACCCAACAAACTAAACTTCTTGGACGGTCAAGATTTTAGCTTATACTTTTATTTTCTATCTAGTGACCCGTTTTGAAGATTGATATTGATAGGTAGAAATTAAATCTACCCCTTCTAAAAAATCAAACAACCTAATATGTGACCGCTGACAAGAATACAATAATAAAAGGTAGATATATCCATTTAATTGTTTCATTTTCAAGTTGACTAAGTAATTGAATAAAAGAAAGTGAATGTCTGGAATTTCTTAAGTTTCTTTAGAATGTAATATATTCCTTCAAAAATGACTAGTGGATTGGCATTGTTTAAGGGTTTCATTGCACGTGCACGTTTTTGAAAAAAATAGGAAATACAATGCTTTTCTATTAAGATGACATATTCCCAAGGTGCATCTCACTTAAAAAAAACCAAATGGATTGAATGTTTTTAGTCCATCCTTATCTAATTCAATGAATTCAAAGAATTTAAAAAAATGTTTTATACTTAACAAATTCCAAAAATATCTCTAAGAAAACCTATAGTTTCTTAGTAAAATCCCGAATGCATTCATTGATATGTTCAAAGTATTACGTAGCTTAAACATTTTATGGTACTACAAATCGCATAAAGTGCTTGGGGTCATTGGGTTTCAGCTACGCCATATCAGTGTTGGTGTGATTTCCATTTCAAGTAAGTTTTTAAAAGCTGAAGTTGCTTGCCCTAAGCACATCAATTCTACATATGTTTTTTTTTTCTTTGACGGATCCGGGATCCGTCTTACCTCGCTGCATACCCTGCAGCGAGGTAAGACACCTCAAAGACACCTGTTCAGTAGGACTAGGGAATGAAGAATTGCCGTTCATTGCAACTTCTCATAGGTCTACTTAGAGCCGGAGTTTTAGTGCCTGATAAATTCCAATCTATGAGTCAAATAAATATTTTTAGAAAGTAATAGTATTATATTGGAACACTTAAAACTATATGACTTTGTGATAATAATAATAATAATAATAATGATAATAATAATAATAATAATGAACAAAACAGAGAGAATCTACAAAATTGTCGACTTTGCCGTCCCGGCGGACCACAGAATAAATCTGAAGATAAGTGAAAAGAAGGATAAGTACCTCGACCTTGCTAGAGAATTGAAAAAGCTGTGGAACATGAAAGTAACGATTGTGCCAATTGTGATTGGTGCGTTAGGCACAATAACTAAAGAATTATTAAAAGTCCTGGAAGACTTGGAAGTTGGCGGACGGGTAGAGACTATCCAAACGACGGCATTGCTAAGAACGGCCAGAATCCTGAGACGAGTCCTGGAGACTTGAGGAGATTTGCTGTCACTCAAACTCCAGTGAGAAACCATCAGCTAACACTGATGTGAAAAACACTAAAGAAGTAAATAATAATAATAATAATAATAATAATAATAATAATAATAATAATAATAAAAGACGAATAGTTATTTTAAAAATTATAAGTATGCGTTAATAATTAGATGGTGTCGTTTGGTGTCATCGCTGGCACTTATCGATATGCAAGTGCATTGAATTTTATTGTAAACAACTGTGATACAGCATTCTGAAGCTTAAAGCCTCTTTACAGTCAGAGGAAGGAGCAAAAGAAGAGGTCTTGCTGTTCAAAGGATCTCTAGTAAGCCACAGTCGCCGACCTATTAATTCAATACAATAAGCTCATTCATCCTTATCAGGTGCGCCGGAATCACCAAAATGCCACATTCCTCCCAGGAAAGCCTACTTAAAACCCTTAATTTACACAATTTGGGATTTGTACAACAAAAATCTGTTCAGGTTCACTGTTCACACGTATATAAATCTATATCATCTTTTCTACACAACACGACACTTGATATGTTAATATCGTTACAGATGGAAATAATTGAAAACCATATAAAAGTGTACAAATTATATGTATTGGAGAGGAATACTCGATATCAACTGTTAAATACAATAGAAAAATGAAAAAAAAATTTTTTTAAGATTCAACAGGACATTGAAAATAGAGGAATTATAACAATCAACCTCTTACGTATGAAACAAATTTGGCATTCAATAATCCAAGATGAGTTTGTATGCTATTAATAAAAAAAACATACAAGCAAGATTGATAAATATATTCTTGGTTTGATAGTATATTTTGTCCAAATATTAAAAACAACTGGATAGTGGAGAAGTGGATTAGAGCTTTTCAAAGTGTGTGGTTGGATGGTTTGGTTTTGTGGCATAGCAAACACTGTAGGTTAATTAATGCCTAATCCTCTTTATACATATTAAACATCTATGGTTTGTAGATACATTTTGTAGAAAAACATTTTAAACGAGGCTGAGCTCTTTTTAGCTCACATTTAAATGTTTTCAAGTATTTCTATCAAACAGAAATAATTCTACGTACTATTAGTCATTTGTTTGTACACATTTAAAACAGATATTCATATATGATTTTCAAGTGCATAATTGGTAGGTAAGTTCCTTTTTATATTAATTAGAACTTATTTGTTTGCACACTAGTATTGATATTATTTTTATACAGTCGAATGATTTTAATTATTACCATCAAACACTAATAATTCAATTCAATATTAACCATTTGTTCACAGACGGTAGAGTGGTTCAAAGTAATGCTATGTAAAACTAATTATTCTATTCCACATTATTCATTGATTTGTACACTGTCAAATATTTCCAAGAATTGTTATGTTAAACCAATATTTCCATTCAGGCACACAGTGAAAGAGTTTCATGTATTGCTAATCAACAGTAATAATTTTATTCATTTGTTTTCACACAGTTAAATTGTTTTAAGTATTGCTATCTATCACTAACAACCTAATTAAACATCATTTGTTCATAAACAGTTAAATGGTCAAACAGCTCTGTTTCTAACAATGCAATTTAACAAAAGTTTAAAAGTCAAAAAGTTATTTATAGGAACCTATCAGGTGCTACCACTCCGGGTCAGAGTGGACCTGGAAATAGTGACAATGAAGGAGTACTCAATATTCCCCAAAGTTCCAAGACTTGATACTCACCATCAGATTGTTTAATATCATATGCTGGACACTCGTTGGTCTAGGGGACTTACCTTTTTGTCGAGACGCAGTTTATGTATTCTACACTCCCATCCGACTGGGCTGACAAGCATATAAGACAAAATAAAACACAAAAGCTCGTCCACGATTTAACCTCGGTTCTTTACTTCCATTTCCTACAGCAATAATGGTTTCTCCACCCACCAAACTGACATGCTTTACGGAATCACGTTTATTCTCTGCTATTTCAATCACAGCCAGGTGCTTTTAGTCATATATTGCTACATTTTTAACTACTAAAATTTCTAGAACCATTCGT
The DNA here is from genome assembly GCA_963585895.1 of Sepioteuthis lessoniana. Classification (NCBI taxonomy): domain Eukaryota; kingdom Metazoa; phylum Mollusca; class Cephalopoda; order Myopsida; family Loliginidae; genus Sepioteuthis; species Sepioteuthis lessoniana. The sequence goes on from OY757907.1 coordinate 115,702,361, forward strand.
AGAAAAGACTATTCAAACTATTTTTTCAAGACACTACAGATTTGCCTCACCCTATTCTTGGCAAGACTGAAAACGATCAGTAACTACCGGTTACTTATAAAGCTGTCAGAGGTAATAAAAGTTTTAATGTGTGGCAGTAAAAGAAAAGGCTAAGGAAACAACGCCGACAGTTTAATGGTGCTAAGACCAACATCAGTTCAATTTCCTTCTATAGCAGGTAAATTACAAAAGATCACTTCAGCGGCAAAACACGAATTATCCGTAGCGGCCATCTTATGATTAGACTTTCAGCTGCAATTGTTTTTGTTTCACTGTGTCTTCTGCTTGATTAGATGGGATCAACAGACAATATTGCATTATGGGCAAATGCATTCGCCATTGCTAAAACCGTCATTGCTGTTCAGTCAAGCAAACACCTTCACTCATTCGTTCGTAAATTCATTCCCTTGTGTGTTCATTTTCACGGCCATAGCCGTCAACGATGTATAAGTGTTATTTAACTCGTCCTTTCCTACTTACCTCCATTTTCAGTATCACTTTTGTGTTTTTATCTTCTACATTGGCCTACCCCCGTCGTAAAAGAAATCACTTGTTCTATTTGTACGATTATCTCCCTTCAAGTCATTATTTTTCCCGGCGTTTGCAGTCGCCGCTTTGCTAAACATCAGAAATTGCTTATTATTCAGATCAAGAAATGACGATGTTTTTCAGCGTTCTTCCTTTCAACACTGAATGATGTATTAGGGAGTGTATTTTTATGTATATATGCTATTTGCCGTTATTGGATTGGTTTTTGAATTTTCTTTTACAGTGAAATTGATGATATAGTACATGGGTCTCAAATATGCGACCTTGGGGCTGTATATGACCCGCAAACTACTTTTCTACATCACACCTTAGGGCAATTTTCGTTATAGATATTTTACTAAAACTTAGTAATTTGTCCTTCATTACTGACCTCTTTATTCTTCTGAGCAGAGTAGAAAATACTTGTATATTTCAGTCGCATTCACTTCAATATTATAAACTGAACAATAGAAACAATTATATTTTCAATGCATTAAAAACATTCTTGATAACACTGTTAGGGAAATCAGCATTGGTTTGTTTCAAAGACCTGTTGTGGTAGAGGGTAGACTGACATTACGAAAAATTAACTTACCAAACAGAATATTAGAATATATCTTGTTACATAAAGAGAGAAGGGGTCGAATTGACAACAAAATTAGTGTGTACTTGAGATGTCAAATTATAAAGTCTCGACAGTAAATGAGGAAATTTCTTTTGTTTCATAAAGTAAAAAAAGAGATTCATCGAATCATATTATAGCGGGAAAGGTGTAACTAAGACAATAGAACATCCAACCTTTGTAGTTCTTTTATTTAATGGGATATGAACTTTAGTGGTTTATTTAATTCCAAAGCCATAACTGTTGGGGAAATAAGGGAGATCATATCTTTCTCAATGTTAATTAGACCGAAAGTTAACATATTAGCACGACTCATCCCAATAATTTGTGAGTAGTTTTGATTTTGTTTCCAAATCGAATCCTCTGTCAAGAAACGAACGACGAAGATGTAGCCAACAGCTAAATTTGTCAACGTGTTTTGCAAGTTTTTCTAGGAATCATAATCATTCAGCAAACCCTAAGCTTTACCCCACCATTTCTACAAATTAATATACAACCAGTTCTATAAGCTCTTATCTATCTCTCTCTTTCTCAGTCAGGTGGGGGCCACAGAATGCACCGACTGCTTCTCTGCAGAGAGGTAAGAACCCCCGAACGAATGTACTGGATATGACACTAAACAATTTGATGGTGAGGTTCCAGCGATACTGGAGCTTTGTAGAATGCGAAAAAAAAAAACCTTTATCGGTGTGGTGGTACCTGACAGGATCATATCTATGGGTTAAATGGAAATAAACTACGTACTTACGCTATACTAGATTGCTTGAAATGGAACCATTTTGATATTTAAACTGCGTACTTTTAATAAATTAAATTATTTGAAATGGAACAGTTTTTGTATGGTAAACAGCCTTTTTTGAAATGAAACTGTTTTGATATTGAAATGTTGTTAAACAAAGTGTTTAAAATAGAACTGTTCGACTAAACTGAATAGCTTGAAAAAGAATTGATTTTCACAACTAAACTGTACTTATACAAAACTGAGTCGTTTGAAGTTGAAATGTTTGTTTATATAAAAATTGATTTGGCATTAAATAACTTACAAAGGTTGATATGCTATAAAACGAAAACAAACAAATCTATTTCTCTCTCTCTCTCTTTCTCTCCACCTCTCTCTCTCCCTCTCTCTCTCTCTTTCTATCCATCTCTCTCTCTCTCTCTATATATATATATATATTTATATCTATATGTGTGTGTGTGTGTGGGGGTTCCTGCCACTTCCTTACGGCCATCTCAATCCCGCAAAAATCACCCGTGGGAACGCATGAGAATCCTCAGGCTAAATTTACCCTTGCAAGCCCCGCTGCATATGTGACAAGCATAACACTTGTCTTTGACATTGACATGAAACCCCTGCATTCTAATATGTCTTTTCAGATCTGCTGCATAACCAGATACTTCATCACACAGTTGACAGGAATTACATTTAGATTTTTGCAGAAGGATCTGTATGAAAGAGGATTTTATATATCTAGCCAGTCGGGTTATAGATCAACATGCTGACGTTGCAAACTTGTCCGGGCTGAGAAGTTTCTGCGACTGAAGTTAAATCATGTCTCCAAAGTGCTTGTTTCATTAATGCTTTAAATACTTTAAATGTTTTACACCTATTGTTAATCATTTTAAACAAATTGTATCAATTCTACAACATCTACACTTCACGACCTAGGGCAGTTTTTTTTTTTTTTTCGACATCAATAAAACATTACCTAAGTTTATGTATCGAACGTTAACCACACTGTTTTCTCCATAAAAAAGCTGCTTAGGTAACCTTACAGCCTCCATTTATTAAATATCCCAGTTAAAAGTGTAACACACACACACACACACACACACACACACACACACACACACACACACACACACACACACACACACACACATACATATTGAAATGTGAATCAATACTTTTCTCCAATCATACCAATTTTCTTATAAGCTTATATAATTTTCCGGTACTTGATGAACCTCTAGTGTTTGAAAGGCAGCGCGTTTCATACCCTTTTCATGAGATAGCCCTTATATCGCACAGCCTGACAGAGTACCGGATTTTCATACGTTGGATACTAATCAATAGCGGACTTTCCTATATATATATATATATATATATATATCAACAACAGGTTTGGTTGAATACTTTCGGTTGTTTCTTTCTTAAATTCTTCTTGCGAAGATGTTCAAGTATACTCAATAGTCTCCTTATGTCATGGCCAGGTTAGTAAAGAAAGAATACTTCATCAGTCCAAGCGCTTTCGACCATTTACCTGGTCCTCTTCTGGGCTTGAGTTAGATCGTTTGTTACATTTGGTTTTTATCTTTATTTGAGTGGCTTTTATTTATTTGGAGTAATTTTATACATACATAGAGAGAGAAAGGGAGAGAGACCCATGAGCCAATTTGATGGTGGAAATGTAAACAATTGGTACAGGAATGATCACTATCATGAAACACTGATTTAACAAGCTCTATTCGAGAAAAATACAAGTAGTTTGAGAAAAAATATATTTTTTTGTTTGTTGCGTTCATGAGCCGAAGAAGTGAGGCTTCCGTAAAAAATGGGGGGCAAAATCCGATTCCTGGATTTGACATTAAACAATCTTATGGGGAGATTCCACTAATGCGGGAGCTTTGAGGAATGCGCTGTACCCCTTCATTGCTAGCGCACCTATGTCCACTCTGGACCAGGGTGGTAGCACCTAATAAGGTTCTGTCTAAGGGGTCAAGAAGAACTGTTTGAGATTAAAACAAACAAAAGATTCATGCTAAATTGAATTGTTTGAAATTGAACTGTTTCTTCATTTTACAATCATTCTGTATATTTTTATTCATTATCAATGGATACCATAATTTGTTCCTCTACGTAATGTGGAAAAGAATCTTGATTATAAATGTAAAACGATTTTTTCATCTGTTTGATTATGTTCAATGAAGCCTGAAAATCTGGCTATCCAATATAATAAGTTTTGTTTTAGCTCACTGGTTTTTTTTTTTTTTTTCATGTGTTAAACATAACAGGAGGGTTTTCCGAAAGTGACAAGTCCATATTTTTTTCCCGGATTTGCGTATTCTTGTTAAGTTAAAATAAAAAAAAATGCCGGTGGAGCATTTAGGGTTTTGAAAAATTGTTTTCATCTTTATGAACAAGGAGACCAATAGAATGAATGTCCAAATGCCCCCAAAATTTCAGTCTTTTCGACACTTTCGGCTATGTCTCTTGCCATTTTTTCGAATGTTAGTTAATTTTTGTGAAATTTTGATGACGATCCATTATTCTCAGGCCATATAAAGAATGATTCAAACTGGCATTTTCAATGCTTGTTTAAACGACTTCGTGTGAGACACTGGATTATCAGTTGACATCATATAACGGTTGTGCTTCAAACAAGAAGTACTGTTTTTTTAGTCAGTGTGACGCCGGCTAATGTCAGATCACAGCTTAAGAGGAGGTTGGGTCCTGTCTGTTAAATACATTGTGAACACTCTGGTGATGTCCAAAAAAGATCTTGCTGAAGTTGGAGTTTTTTAATTCTATATTTAAAGTCTGGAGTATTTCAAGTATTTTTTTTACTGTTGAACTCATATAATATCCTGGTGTTTTTGACAAGACTTAAGCGCACAGGAGTTTGAGGTAGTGTGTACTTTTTGAGATAATTCTAATTGGATTTTGATCAGATAAGTGGCAAACAAGACATCTAGTAGTAGTAGAAGTAGTCAGTCCGATGTTGAAATTCAAAAAAGAATTTTTAAAGCCTCACCTGCTTCCATGTTTTTTCTATTTAACTGAACACGCATTACTAAAAATCACTGCCAGACTTTATATTAAAAAGTTCATAGACTGAAAAAATACTCTCATGGAAAATGACCAAATGAGATGTATTTTTCCTCATTGTCGTCCATGAAATCCACACAAATCTTCCATTGGTGTTGTGCTTTGATCCAATAGCTAAAAAAATCAACACAAGAACAAACGTTATAATATTACCTTTTTAGCCAATGAAATTCTCAGCAAGATATATATATATATATATATATATATATATATATATATATAAGGGGTTTATCTTTCTTATTAGCTCACTAAGTGAGTGAAAGTTGGACCAAATGTTGAAGTATAGTTAAATAGGGCATTATATAATTGCCACAGGATTCACACACACACACACACACACACACACACACACACACACACACACACACACAAACACACACACACACACACATACATATATATATATATAGTCATAATATTTACGCATGAATACTTTAAACCTATCTACGATATACATCGTCTGTCTACTTCCTGCTCTGATGATCGCGTAGGTGATGAAGTGGCAATAACACAGAGTCGTTGATTCTGGGTCTTTGCTGTCTATATATATACATATATATATATAGTCATCGTCAATTGAACATCGGGCATAATCTAGATTGTCGTCCTTATCTTCGATTATGTTCTCTACAATGAAGTTTCAAAAACATATTATCGAAAAATTTACCAACTTGGAAATGGATATTCATACTCCAGAATATTCAATGAAAAACATCCCTCATCCATCTTACCATATTTTCCAACTGGCTTTAACGGGGAAAATAGTGGACTTCTTCAAAAGATTACTATGGAAGGCTTTTTTTCTACCTGGACTCATGTGAAGATAGTGACGTGCTAAAAAAGAGGTATACAACCTTAAACCCCAGAATACTCCTCCAAATAATAAGCAACTGGATCTTTTTGAGGCAGACTTATTTAAACTAATTAGAAAGGTTGAATTTAAGAGAGAACAAAATAATTTTCAAATGAAATTAAAGAAAGATATATAAAAGAAGTAAAAAGTTCTAAGTGTATATGGGTGAGGGCGGATAAATCTAAAAACATGTATAAAATCAAACCCTCATAACACCAAGAAATTCTAAAGAACAAGATTACTGATAATTATAAAATAGACTATAATAACACTACTGACCAAATAAATAAGGATACTTGTAGTTTTGCTCGTAAATTACATATTGACGATAGGTTAGGGAAATTTAAAAAGAAAGATGCTTACATTCTATTTAAGGACCATAAACCTCATTTTGAGAATAAACTGCAATCTAGACTGATTAATCCTTCAAAAATAGAGTCAGGTAAGGTATAAAAAAAAATTATTCATAATATTGTGAAAAAATAGTAATAGTAATCTTTGGAGAAACTCGTACGACACCAGTGAATGGTTTAGGAAGATTAAAAATAAGAGCAAAGCTATTTTTATGCAATTCGATATTATTGACTTTTATCCTTCTATAACAAAACTACTCTTAGAGATAGCATTAACAACGCCAGAAAATATGTTGATATAACTAACGAGCGATATGAGATAATTCTTGCTTGTAGGAAAATAGTTCTAAAAAATAATAGATCCACGTGGATACAAAGTGGTTCTGATAATTACGATGTACCTATGGGGGGATTATGATTCCTCACTAATAGCTGACCTTGTGGGTTTATATATATTAGATATACGTAGTAGGATTGTTAGCCCAGAACAGATGGGTTTATAACATAAAAATTGGTTAATATATATCCCAAATAGTAATGGCCCAAATAGCTCAAGCATACAAAAGAAGATTATAAGGGCTTTGAAGTTTTTAGGATTCAAAATAGAAGTCTCATCAAATAATAAGATAATTAATTTCCAGGATGTGACACTAGACTTTCTTAATAACACTTATAAACCGTTTATAAAAACTGATCAGTACCCTTCATATATTATTGTTAACTCGAATCACCCTAACACCATAATTAAACAGGTTCCAAAAGCAGTAAATTTGAGAATAAGAAATTTATCAGCAAACGAGAAAATATTCCAAGAGAGTAGTAAGATATATAGGGATTCCCTTAAAAATAGCAGTTTTAGGGATGAGTTTACCAATCAAGAAGAAAATATACCTAATGATATTAATAAAGAAAAAAATAAGAATTATGGTCATAAAAATAGAAAAAGAAAAATTATATGGTTTACCCCCACTTTTTGTAGGCTAGCTAGTTTAAATGTCGGTAAATATTTTTTGAAACAGATAGATAAGCACTTTAAACGTACTACATAAAATATTTAATAGAAAAACGTTAAAAATTAGTTACTCCTGCACGAAAAATATTTTTCAAATAATCAATAATTATAATAAAGAGATAATTAAGGAATTTCAGAACCGAACACATTATAATAAATAATAATAAAAGTAAGCAAAACGAATGGAATCGTAAAACTCGAAATAATTGTCCTATAAATGGATTATGTAACTTAAATAATGTAGTATACCAAATAATTATTTACCCACAAGAGAGTATTAAGAATAAAAAAAAACAACTTATATCGGAATTTCCT
>OY757907.1:115710111-115827611 GCA_963585895.1 Sepioteuthis lessoniana
ACACACACACACAAATATATATATATATATACACGCACACACACACACACACACACACACATATATATATATATATATATATATATATATATGTATATATTGATGATAACTAAACGTACGGAGAAAACACTTGAGGGCAACTACACAAGAATGCTGGAAGCAATATTGAAAATGTCCTGGAGACATCACCCTACAAAGCAGCAGCTGCACTGCAATCAACCACCCATCGCGAAAACTATCAAAATTAGACGAACCAGATATGTGGGACACTGCTGGAGAAGTAGTGACGAACTAATAAAAGATGTACTGCTGTCGACCCCTTCACATGGACGTGCAAAGGCAGGACGACCAGCTGGAACCTTCATACAGCAGCTTTGTACCGATGCGGGATGTAACCCTGAAGACCACCAGGAAGCAATGGATGATAGGGAGGGCTGGCGAGAGAGGGTCAGAGATATCCTTGCTGATAGTGTGACATGATGATGATGATTTCCTGAGTGATGTGAAAAAACGAGAATTTCCTGAGTGAGGGTGAAATACGAAAGGATCCCAATTGGATAGGGTCTTAGAATACACCGACTACATCTCTGCAGAGATGGAAAACCCTCCTAACAAATGACCTTGATATGACACTAAACAATCTGTTAGTGAGTATTGCTGGAGCTCCAGGGAAATACGAAGGACCCCTTCATTGCTATAGCTCCCCGGTCCTCTTTTACCTGCAGTGGTAGCACCAGATAGGATTTTATCAATGGGCCAAATGGAACTGTTGAACATATAAACTTAGTGCAAGCAAATTACTAATGCTGAATTGAATTGTTTTAAAATAGAAATGTGTTGCATAGTCACAACTATGATACATATACAACTATACACATATACATGCAGAAACATAAACAACACAATAATGACGAACAAACACACTTCTTTAGAAAAATATGCCTCTCACACTTTATTCGAAATGGTTGAGAAAGGGCCACGAAAAGGTTATGTGTGAGAGGTGAGTTGGAGAATGAACAAACTGCAAACATATTGACCCTCAGTTCCTTTGTCTTTAGCAGCACTTCTTTCTCGTTCTGCTGGGATGCTCAATCGGGGGTCCTGAGGACCCATAGCTCTCTGTTGGGTACTGGTTCTCTCTACAGGATGTTATCTCCAAGTAACTGACTCCCAACTTGACTGAATCCAACTAACTGAACTTGTCTGTGGCCCCGGGTTTTTATAATTGTTTGATGTCCACCTGCTTCTTGTGGGCGTCACATCTGCACCCAATTCAACCCGTCCACAGTCAAGGTTATACCCTGATATCTTCGACCGGATGCACCTGTTATTTACCTAGGTGCATTTCTTATCTGACAGCTCGGCCGGGGGTCAATATGTTACAAATGTTTGATCATTTAATTGTGTGTAAATAAATGACTGATATTTAATTGGTTTCTGATACATAGCAATACTTGGAACTATTTAACTTCATGGACTTATAATAATTTCAATTGAATTGTTTGATCATTTAAGGGTATGTAAACAAATGACTGATGTTTTAATTTAATTGTTACTAATATAAAGCGGTGCTTGAAACTATTTGACTTTGTTGACTTGATTACAAATCAAATTTATCTAATATATATGTATAAACCGGATTTGGCATTAAATAACCAACAAAGTTTTTATGCCATAAAACCACACAAAAAATCATCGGAAGGGTTTTAAAATTTCATCTAAGTTATTGATAATGATATTCTATCTAGCATAGGAAAACGTGAATGAAAATTCTTTACGATCTCTTTAAAACTCTTTAAAATTGTTACAATGCTGGCGTTACTTGCAGGGAATGGGTGCAAAATTATGTTTTACAACGTAATAATGATCCAAAACTCCGCTCAAAACAATGTAAAAAATAATCTAAATTCAAAGGAAGATGATGGAATTAGGCAAATCATGATTTTGGCTCCCTTAGTTTTTCAGATATTTCACCAATTTAACAAGTTTGGGATTAAATTGATTGTAATATTTGAAGTAAACTACCTCAGAAAAAACAAAAAAGTTAGCTCCACATTAGCGCACTGGTTGGGAAATAACGACTTTTAAACTTCCTAGAAAGGATACCAATAATTTTTTTTCTTCTGTAATAAATATCTGTGGGTGTTTTCTTAGCTCTTATTTGCTTTAATTTATTAATGTAATTATTCTTATTTCATCAAATTTCTCAAATAATCAATTACGCTGAAATATCTTATCTAGTTCAAATAAAAAAAAACATTACGTGACATGATAATTCTCATAATTCGTTATTGGAGTTCCGGTGAAATTATGGGTTCTGTAATATATTATTATCAAAAATATAATTGAAATATTATAATTAATTCGAAAGAATGTTTTTACACCAGCCTTAGTTCATAGTCTTTCATTGAAGTTTGAGCGATATCAAGTCTCCTCAAGTCTCGAAGACTCTTCTCAGTATTCTGGTCGATTTGATAATGCTGAAGTCCTGGTGGTCTCTCTTGCTCACTGATTTCTAAGTCTTCAAGTCGCTAATGTAAACCTTTAGGGGTGTTTCCGTGAGCACCAATTAAAATTGATGTCAGCACGACCTTCATTTTCACAGTTTTATTTTATTCTCTGACAAGGTCTATTTCAAAAGGTCTATTTCACTTTCACTTATGTCATCTGAGGAAGTTCTGAGAAAGTTCTTTATAGAGGGCACCCTTTCTCTATGTGGTTGGCATACCGTGACTGGCTCACTCCCCAGATCTCTCACTTTTTGATTACTTCCTCTGGAGATAAGAGATGGATCAAGTTTTCAAATGTAATCCATAAAAAGCTGTTGAACTGAAAATTTTTATTCAACATTACATCATAGTACTACCTGAGTCAATGACTAGGAAAAGGCAATAGAACTTCAGGTTAAGGTTTTAGGAGAGTATAACTTTTGAGGGTAAGCATTTTGGCTGTATGGTTTTAAAAAAAGCTGTCATGATGAATATCTTATAAAGTCAGGAAGTTCAACTGTTACAGAAAAAAAGGCGTATTTCTTATATATATCATTAATTTATTTACAGCTTAAAAAACTATTTGAACATCATCAAAGTGTGCTAATTCCATAATTTTTGCCATGTGATGTGGAGTTATCAGTATTTAATTAATAAACAGATAATTTAATTGATTTTCCTAAGAAGTCATTTCTTCTGATAATTGTTAAAAAAATGAATAAGAAATGCATTGAAGTGAGATTAAATCAACTTATTAAATTAGAATCGTCTTTTAGTCTTTACAAATAAAATATTAATTACCAAGGGACGTTTTCCGTGGTGGTTCCTTCATTTCTGATGATTCAACATTGTCTAATGAATTGATCGATCGAGAGTGAATTACAGATATTTGCAGCCTCAATTTCCAACCTAAAATATTCTCAGAAAAAATACTTACGGGTCCATGTTTTCAGTTAAAACATATCATTAAAAAAAATACAGTTTTAACTGTTTTGAGCAGCAATATTAAATCAATTTGATTTTTTGTATGTTATGAATTTCAATTCACAAAAACAATATTGACACGAGGCACGAGAAAAAAAAGCGCTTCTCTCAACCTTATTGTCACATGGAGATTTGTTATTTATGAAAAAACATTAATTTTCATGATACCCTCGTTATAGTTAAACGTGTCAATTTGATTTTCCATTATATCTTCCCTTCTACAGAAAACATATACACACTCTCTTCTCCTCCTCTCTTTCACACACTTACTCACACACCGATATATATATATATATATATATATATATATATATATATATATATATATATATATATATATTTGATTAATGATTCTAACTCCATGGCCTTATATCATAAAACCCATCTAATTCCCAAATACGAGTTTTGAAAAATTCTAGGTGAAAACACCTCTACAATAGGACACGAAATTAATAAGCTACGACAACAAATCCTAGAAGCCGACATATAAAAAACAATAAAAAATAAAATCAAATCAATAGAATTAATTTAGAAAATAGCGTCAATGTTTGGAAACGCCTGCAATTTTAGTTTTCTAAATATTCTATATTTCTTCATTATATACTATTTCTGTTGATAGCATTCTGTTTTTTTTTTTTTTTTTTGATAAATCAGAATCTTAGTTTTATCCAAATCTCTGTTTTCGTTATGTTATAATGAACATAAATATCTCTTTCAAAAACTATTTTAAAAAAACACTTTACAACATGCAAACAACCCCTGATGATGTCCTATGAATGGTCCCTAAAGCGCTCGGAATATTTTTGGTAATTCATCCTCAATTTCCAACCTGAAACCAAGACACATATCAAGAAACTTGAAAGGATCTTGATAAAATTACATGGGCAAAATGCGTCTTTATCATTTAATCAAACATGCTAAAATGAAAGATTTCTACCCAACTACACACACACACACACACATATATATATATATATATATATATATATATATATATATATATATATATATATATATATAATTTTAATAAAGAAATATATATTAGATATATATATTTGATTCATGAAATATAGACTGCGATCTCTTGGTTTCACGGACTTTTTTGCAAAACAACAATCATCAGGCAATTAAGAACATGAAATGCATCGAAAATCGAAAAAATACCGACAAAAACCGTTGGGATTTCTTATGAATGCTTACGTGTGGTTGTAAGTGTATATGCATATACATGTATGTGTTATAGTTACGTATGGATGCTTGTTTTTATGAGGTTAAACCAGGTTACAAACGCAGCACATTATGTAAGCGGATGTGAATTCGTGAGTGTATCTTAATATTTCGTTACATTATTTTATTTTTTTGTGTGTAGGTAACTATAGCTATGGAACAAAACATCATCACTGCATGTCATTTAGTGGCAACCAACTCTGTAGTAATAATAATAATAACATATATATATATATATATATATATATATATATATATATATATATATATATATATATATATATATATACCATAGGTAGATTAGACTTTCATTCCTGCAGACATAGTGGTGTGTACGTTGATATATTCATGCATGTACTTATTCAAGTAAATACATGATGTTCGTGAGTTTCCATGAAATATTAATTATTAGTACAAGGAAATATCTCAAACCTAGACGTTTTCTAAAGAGTAAAGAAGATAAAGGAAAAAGGAACAATTTTTTTTGTTTGGAACATAGTTTTGTTAGCGGGCAAGATTTTATATTTATTTATTTTCGTCTTCGCTTCCTGCCATCTCACTGCAGTCAACATGTTTTTGTCTTTCGTAGCTAAAATATATCTTCTTTTTTTTTTTTACTCTCGTCAGCTCTATTTTTTTTTTGACTTTATTTATTTATTTTTCAGTACATCTATTTTTATTTTTGTTCACTTTTCAAAAGGTCTAAAATAAATAACACAAATCAAAAAATCATTATTATATACTGCTAAACATTTTTTACATTAAACCCTGGAGCACTGACATCGAGGTTTAGAATAAGCTGACATAATAAAGCCCTAAAAATTACATGACTTAACTATTACCCTTACTACATCTAGTCACCAGTGTTCAAATCATGGACTAGTCTGTTTGCCTTTCACATCGCTCAAAAATAATTGCGAAGGATATGCATTCAAGGAAAAATCTGAATTCAAATATTATTATTATTATTAGAGTTTTTTCACGTAAGTTTTAGCTGATGGTTTTTCACTGGATTTTGAGTGACAGCAAGTCTTCTCATGTTTCCAGGACTCTTCTCAGTATTCTGGCCATTCTCAGAAATGTTGTTGTTTGGATGGTTTCCACTCGTCCTCCTACCTCCAAGTCCTCCAGTCTCTTTAATAATCCTTTGATGACTGTACCAAAAGCACCAATCCCAATTGGGATAATTGGCACCTTCATGTTCCTTAGTCTTTTTTTCAATTCCCTAGCAAGAAGTTCGAGGTACTTATCCTTCTTTACATTTTCCTTCAGTTTTATTATGAGGTCAACCGGGATAGAAAAGTCCACAATTTTGCTAGATCTCTTTTTTATTATCATTATCATTATTTACCGAGAAACTGACGGTGCTGTTGACTCTGTGTCTACGTTACTCTAACTTATATATATAAGCTCTGTCACCTATATTAAGCTTATATATTTATAAAATTAGCAATATATATATATATATATATATATATATATATGTGTGTGTGTGTGTGTGTGTGTGTGTGTGTGTGTGTGTGTGTGTTGTCTGACTGTCTGTCTGTGTACGAGCACGAGGGTGTGGCATTTTTTATAATGTCCTCTTATTGGGGTGTGGATTAACAGCCCGTATATATGTATATATCTTGAATTACTTATAATCACGACGTCATGATTTGCAAATTCGGTTCTGTACATTAAGAAAAAGCAAGATCTCAACAGATCCGTCTCTATAAACAAACGAGTTAAGGGTATTTTTGGTATCAGGGAACAAATTAAAAATAAAATTGGATCCAAATAATATAAAACATAAAATCGAAATAATCAGAGTATATAAATATCGTTTTATTCATCTTTGCGAAGGCTCATGACAATTTTCTTGAACAATTACAGCCCTCATTCATGTAATCAATCATAAAGAAGAAACCTTAAAAAAATAAAATAAACTAATATAGATGAACTAAAAGACAGGGATGGAAAGGGTATTTTTAGAAGAAGAGGAAACATGGGGGAAACATGTTGAATTTGAATGGTAAAAGAGCCTCTTCTCTGACTAAAATCTCCATCTGTTGATCACCGATGCAATTCTCTTCGATCGTTTTGTATTTGTTATAAAGTCGATAGAAGAAGGGTTTAATGAAAGCGGTTATTGACGAAAAGAAAAGTAAAAGGAGACATTACAATATTACGGTTGGTAGGAGAGACGTTCAATCATACAGTCTCATATGAAAAAGGAAGACATTGCTGTTCGCTGAAAATGACTGGAAGAAGACAAGCGGTCTATGGATAGGGACAGAAAAGTTTTAATCTAAAGCTGAATGTTTTGCACTGTCGGGGCTTGAGGTGAACTACGTACACTCTAAGGTTTTATATGAAAATATCTTAATCTTTGCAGTCCGGAGGAATTGCTTGACATGACACTGTGGAATAGACTGGTTTGTAGCTTTCAAAAAAAAAAAAAAAATGATTTTCTTCTCGTTTCTCCAAACCTGGAGAAAATATGGCGTCGAAGATGACGGGGTTGGGTTCATATTGATGTAGGCACCGCTGTAGAGGTGATCGATTTTTTATGTGATAGGAGGCACAAACGAACCATAAAAGATGCTAAGAAATTTAGCAATGCTTCGCAAATGACATTAACATCTTTATTCTCACCAATATATATATGCGTATATGTGTCTGGTGTTATGGGTGGTATGTAGAATTTTAGAAACGAAAAAATATCGTATTTAATACAGAGAAGTATTGTAAATGGCCAGATTTTTTGCCACTTTATGTCTTGTTTTGCATAAACAGACATATCCATCCATCAATTCATCTCTCTCTCTCTCTCTCTATATATATATATATATATATATATATATATACATATATATATTGTTTGAATTCTGTTGTGCTTAGTGACTACTAGTTTTTCGCCTATACTATCATCAGACAAAGATGCTCCCACCCGCTCGGAATCTTTTTATACACTATTTTGTGTGGCATATGCAGTTTAGTAATCATAACCATATTTACCAACCCCTCCGCTCGGGCAGGATATGACATAAGGTCAATTTTTAAGCGGAGTTTAACTGGTTTGAATTCAAAGTTTTCCTTCTCCTAGACTAGTTGCCTCACCAAGGCTGAAGAACCTAGTCTGTCCTACTATTGACCCATAGCTGGAGGGAGAATAATTGGATTCATACCTTTCCCAAGGGTATTAGTGCTATTGTGAAATGTAATCAGTATCATCCAGGATATGAACTCTTGTCGCCGTGTCCGTTTAGTAGAGTAATCATAACTATTATTAACGTTCAACTGGATTTTTAAACTACACTTACACATTTGTCTATTATGATTTGTTTTCACAATTTTCTAATCGTTAGTTATCCAGCTAATACAAATAATTTTGAAACATCTATTTCACTCGTAGATAGGACACAAAATACTATAGCTTGAATGGTCAGGATAATGGTTACCATCGAAGGAAATCGAAACAATCCCCCGAGTTGAAATCAGTAGAGGTTTTGTTTTTTGGCGTTTCACTTCACGCTTAGGCTCTTGAGAAAGGCACCGGCCCGTCTGTTTTCTTCTCTGTAATGAGTAAATTATTGGACGGATTGGGGTTCTTTAGCCTTAGTTATTTAAACAATCTAAAAAACGATCTCTGAATTCAAACCTTTTTTTCAGACCCTGTCGGCTGGGGCTGTAGAATACACGGACTGCATCTCGGCAGAGGGTTAAAACTCCACCAGCGAGTGTCCAGAATATAAAACTAAAAATAAACTGATGGTGAGGTTCCAGTAATACTATAGCTAGGCGAATTCGGAGTAGCCCTTTGTTGCCATAGCTACCAGGTCCATACTGGCCATGAGTGGTAGCACTGGATTGGATACTGTCCATGAGTCATATAAAACTAAACAGTGCCAAACTGAATTGTTTAAAATAAAATTGTTTTGACGCTTAAACTGTGTACTTATGCTAAACTGAATGTTTTTAAATAGAAATGTTTTATATTTATCTATATGTATACAAAAATATACTAAGACTAAACTGAATTGTTTGAAATAGAACTATTTATATGTATAAAAATTGATGTGGACATATCAAACCTACAATGGTTGATATGACATAAAAACAAACCAAATCAAACCATCTTTACTTCGCTAAAAGATTGACCTTTTTTCTCATCGTATCCCTGCAAATAGGGTTGAGTAAATATACACACCTTTTTAGTGTAAAAATGGCCGTAACGAGAAAGAGGTGGAATATCCACATTACTCTAGCACTCAATACTGGATGTAGTTCAGTTTTCTAGAGAATAAGGGCAACATACTCTTAGCTCTGCCGACATGTATGTCCTTTTGTAAATATGATTCCGACTAATTTTAAATGCCGTTAACAGGATGATATTTTATTAGGAATAATGATAGTTTAAATAAATAGTTTACTGGAAAAATGACACAGACGTAGTTATTTGCTAAGCCTTGGTCAGGTATGTCACACAAGCAGCAGTTTACTTATAATACTGGCTTTGAGTGCTATTGTGTGAAGTTGTTGCAACCATTGAATTAAAAAAAATTGAATTTCTGTTTATAACAGCTGGAGAAAACATTTTATTGACAGATTGATGTTAAAGGCAAGTTAAACCCTCTGGGGTTATTTTTCGCTCTGATATTAGGTAATTGCGATCAGTGTGATTTTATATTTAGATTATTGTGCAGTTTAAGAATCAATTAGAGTTTTTTTTTTATATTCCGTTTTAACGATTTCAAAATCTGGGATAGTAATCTTTTTTTGATATTTAACTTGTATGCAGATACCATGTTTTAGTTCTTAATATATGGTATAATTGTATTTCTCTAAAGAAGGCCAAAATATCATCCTTATTGATTTTCATATTGATTGCTTTGAAAAAAGGGTTGTCTTTTGAGAACTAAATCACAGCAAGCTATAAGAAAAGATTTAATAGTATTATACACTGGATGTTTCTCTTATTTGAGTATAAAAGAGTGCGTAGATCTTGTCTGAACAATACGCTGTCGGAATCATGTTTTTTTTTTTTCTTTTCTGGATTTTCTTAAAGCTGGTTTCTATTCTGTCCTGTTGGTTTTAGCATGAATAGTTAATTGTATATGTTGTTATTCCAACATTGTTACAATTTTGTATAGAATAGATTATGTTTTGCGGTTTCAAGAAATTATATAGAATTTTAACGATGTTAGGAGCCATATTTAAAGCAGGCTTGGCAGCCGAATCAGCTTCCTCCTTCTCTTTTATTCTAATGTGGTTTGGGATCCAGCATAGTGGAATCTTTTTGGAATCGAACATGGAGGAAATTTGAATCATTAAAAACAATAGACGAAATGTCTCTATATCAAAACGTCTCTATAACGAATATGATAATGACTGGCTGGTTGTTTGATGGTTTTAGAAGGAAATAAAGAAAAGGAGAAAGCATTGATTCTTTTTCTTGATTCCTCAGCTTTTTATGAAAAATATACATGATAATAGATGAATCTTATCAAAAGAAATTTAGAGCGAAAAATTAGATTTTGAGGGATTAATCTAGTATTTCCCGCCACCAGAAACATTATCATAAGAGAGTTTTTTACACTCGCGTAAGCAGATGTTTTTCCACTCTATTCTGAGTGATAGAAAGTCTCCTCAAGTCTCGACAGCTTTTCTTAGAATTCAGGCTGATCTTAACAATGTTTTATTTTGGACGGTCTGCACTTGTTCTCTTATTTCCAAGTCCTCCAGTTCATGTACCAATCCTTTGGTGACTGTATCGAGTGTGTCAATTACAAATGGTATTACCGTCACTTTTATGTACCACGTTTTGTGTCCTCAAGAAAGGTCTTGGTACTTTTGGCATTCCTTCAGTTTTACTATGAACGGCAAAATCCACTATTCGACAGGTACTCCGTTCTTGTTGATTATCAGTACATTTCGTCGTCTGGCCGAGATTCGATGATATCTCAAAATCCCAGAGAATTTTGTGCTACCAGTTTTCCAGGATGAATTTTGGGTTGCACATATATCATTTGCTTGCATGGTCATATTTAAACTTCTTGCGCGATTCCTAGTGGATGACTTTCCTCACTCAGTTGTGGCTTGACTTATACGCACTCAGCGCTAATTTGATGCATTTGTTTTTTCGTGACTGAACATTTTCCTTCTATTACCACGTAATCTACATCTGATATTTGATTGTGTCTTGTCTATTTTGGCTTAAAATAGTTAGTCCTTATAGCGTTGTTTTGTACTGTTATTACAAGAGATTCAGTTTCTCTCTAAAGGAATCCGATTCTTTGCCATGTTAAATATTTCTCGTTTGAGATTTCGCTTGTTTGTCACTTGAAATGTACATACATTTATTTTTCATCCCATTTTTTTCTGGTTATTTTTTTTTTTTTTTTTGTTGATGATTCTGTTGCCAGTATTGGTTTTGGTGGATGTAATCAGTCTTCCTCCGCGCTTTTTATGTAATTTCTAGTCGTTGTATCGATGCATCGACGCTATCTTGAAAGCTGGCGTGTCCTCTTCCTCCTTTACTCAACACATGCAGTCGGTCTACGTCGTAGCTGGGATGAAAGTGCTTTTGTATTGTGATGAGTTTTATTGTTCTCTGCTTCATTTATTGAATATCCTCTCTCGTCTGCTTTCAGAACGGTGTCGTAAATCTTACGAAGGAAACAGCCAAGGTGTTTATCACTTTGATGAGATTTCTTCTTTATAGTTTTAGCTTCGAGGAATTTCCTTGTTCTTCTAAGGTACTCGTTTTTACTTTTTTTTTTTTCATCTTCCAATGTTTGATGGTGTCCGCTTCCAATATTCCCAGGTATTTGAAAGTTTCCATTTCTCCGACAGTTCTGTTTTCTTGAGTTGGTAGTTCTATTCCTTCCGTCATTTGTGGTTTTCCAAATCTCATTATTAGCACGGCACATTTTTCTCTACCAAATTCTATCCCTATATCTTTACTCTATAATCTCAATGTGCTAGGGTTTCAAATTCTTTTTCATTTTTGGCAAACAGTTTGACGTCGTATATGTACATTAAATGGTAGATCAATTCTTGTGATTTTATTATAATCATCAGTAGTAGTTGTTATGTTATATAATTGCGGAAGGATTTTTGTTTATATTATCATTTTTCGTTTTATATAACTTATCTTTCGGTTTAGTTAGGCTTAGAACCTTTCGTCTTAGTGCATGGATTAGTTAGATGCACACACTGAGTGCAGGTGTTCACGCGCGAGCGGGAAGGATGTGACAATCACAGATGTCACAATAAAAACCCCATATAGGATATGTGACTGGGGATGTGAATGATGTCATGCCCGGAAGCGATGGGCTGGGATTGTTAGTGATTTTGAATAAAAGCAGTGAGTTGAGATTTGGACTGAGACGAAGCGAGTTTATTTTTCGGACCTGGGCGAGGCCAGGGAGTTTGTGAACTGCGGGGTGCACGCGCGCGTTGGTTGAGACAGTGAGTTGAAAGCTGACGATGGACGAACAGTCAGCTAAGAAAAATTATGTCTATCTCTCCTCGTGTCGAAAACCTAAACTTAAAGAAGGTAATAAAAGTTTCAAACCTATACCAAGAGAGTCGTCGAGTTTTTCGTGTTTTTCGGATTCCTATGCGTATGAACATTTTATGCATCTGAATATTTTGGCCATATGTTACAGTTATTGTTAGAAATAAATATTCCTTCAATATGATTTTGCAATATAAAACAAAATTACAAAATAAATTGAATAAATAAAATAAATATAACTTCTCACAAGTATTAATTTTTAAGAATAATTAAAAGGACGTTTTTTATTGGTTGAGAATAAAAAGCTGTCTTAGTGTAAATATTAATTTTATAACAAATAAATAAGCAGACGTTGTTTAAAAAGACACGTATGACAAATAACGTCACAGTCAACAAAAACTTTTCGACATAGAATGACGTCGCTTCAAATAACCAACGTTACACACCTGAAAAGTGATGAATCTTCGAAGACAACTATTCTTTGAAAGAAAAAAAACAAAGAACCTAAGCTGAGTATTCATTTAGTTGTGCTTTTATTTGGGTTTCTATATGTATATATGTGTATAATATGAATATGTGCAATGTGAATTGGACTTAGCTATGTGTTCACTTTTCACATAAAATTTCACCCAAAAAATTAGTATTACGTTGGTTAATAATTAACATAGATATTTTAAGTTGGATTAGATAAATTTTACAATATTATATTAATAGTCGTAGTATTTTACTCATTTGAGAGTTTTTCACACAAGTGATAGCTTATAATTTTCCATTCAATTCTGACCGACAGCAAGACTCTTAAGTTTCCACAACTCTTAGTATTTATGGCCGATCTCAACAGTGGTGTTTTTGGAAGATCTCCACTCGTCCTTTCATTTCCAAGTCCACCAGTCCGTGTAACAATCCTTCAGTGACTGTACCGAGCGCGCCATTAACAATCTGCAGTATCGAATCTTTCATGTTTTATAGTTTTTGTTTTCTCGCAATGTCTTGCTACTTACCTCTCTTTTCGCTTTCCTTCAGTTGGGTTAGCCAGAACGACACAGTCCTCTATTCGACATATTCTCTTTTTTGCTAATTATTATGTTTACTCCTTTAGAGTTTTTCACATCAGTGTTAGCTGATGGTTTTTCACTGAAGTCTTAGTGACAGTATGTCTCCTCATGTCTCCAGGACTCGTCTCAAGATTCTGGCCGTTCTCGGCAATGCAGTCATTTGGAGAGTCTATACCCGTCCGCTGACTTCCAAGTCCTCCAGGCGTTTTAATAATCCTTTAGTTATTGTGCCTAAAGAACCAATCACAATTGGCACAATCGTTGCTTTCATATTCCACAGCTTTTTCAATTTTCCAACAAGGTCGAGGTACTTATCCTTCTTTTCACATTCCTTCAGATTTATTCTGTGGCCAGCTGGGATGGCAAACTCGATAATTTTGCAAATTCTCTTCTTTTTTTTTTCTTGTTGATTATTATAAGATCTGGTCTTCTGGTCGGGATTAGGTGATCCGTTTGCATGTTAAAGTCCTATAGGAGTGTATGCGTTCATTATTATTCCTAGGGAATTTTTCTTACAACAGCGTTTCTGGAGTCTGAGTGACAGCAATTCTCCTTAAGTCTCCTTGACTTTATGCAGTATTCTGGCCGATCGTATCAATGCTATAGGTTGGATGGTCTCTCCCTTTAACCCCCTTTACCAAGGCTTTGGGTTTCGTTCAAAGCGCACCAATTACAGTTGCTGTCATTGTCACCCTCATGTTTCATTTTTAGGGATCTCTGGAAAGGTCTAAGTAGTTGTCTCACTTTTCATTTCATTTGATTTTCACACTGTTGTCAGCCAGAACTGCAAAGTCCACTATTCGGCAGGTTCTCTTTTTTGTTTATTATCACTTGGTCTGGTCTTCGGGCCGGGAGTATGTGATAAGTTCGTATCTCGAAAGCCTAGAGAATTTTGAATCTCTCCTTCTCTGGGATGGATTCTGGTTTGTGCTTCTACTATTTGGTATATTACCAAATTTCAAATTCCCTCACATTTTGTATATTACCAAATTTCAAATGCCCTTACATTTTCCAGTGAATAAGTATTTTTTTCTCCTTGAGAGTTCCTCACATCAGCGTTAGCCGATTGTCTTTCACGGGAGTTTGAGTGACAACAAATCACCTCAAGTCAGCAGAACTTTTCTCAGTATTCTAGCCATTCTCAATAATGCGGTAGTTTGGATTGTCTTCACTCGCATTCTTATTTCCTAGTCCTCTAGTCCTTTTGCCAATCATTTGGTAACAGTACCAAGAGCACCAACGACATTTGGTATAGCTGTTACTTTCCTGTTCCACACTTTTTTCGATTCTCTAGCTAGGTCCAAGTACTTATTCTTCTTTTTGCTTTCCTTCAATCTTACTCTGTGGTCAGTCGGGACAGCAAAATCCAAAATTCTGCACGGTGTCTTTCTTTTTTTCCCTTTTTCTTTCT
Source organism: Sepioteuthis lessoniana (assembly GCA_963585895.1). Classification (NCBI taxonomy): domain Eukaryota; kingdom Metazoa; phylum Mollusca; class Cephalopoda; order Myopsida; family Loliginidae; genus Sepioteuthis; species Sepioteuthis lessoniana. The sequence continues at coordinate 115,724,782 of OY757907.1, forward strand.
TTCTTTTGGTTGATTATAATACGGTCTGGTCGTCTGGCTGAAATTGAATCTCTAAATCCCAGAGGAGTTTGTGTATGTCATTCTCATGGAAAGATTCTGTGTTGTGCTTATACCATTTATTCGTATGATCAAATTTAAATTTCTTGCACAGTTCACTATGAATCACTTTTCTCACTCAGGCGCACTTAGTCTTTTACTCATTCTGCGCTAATTTACTGAAATCACTTCGTCTCTATTACAATGTAACCTACATCTGCTATTTTGTTGTTTTATCTATTCTTGTTTTCATATGTTTGGTCCTTATGGCGTTGTTTTAAGCTGCTATATGAAGAGATTATATTTCTCTCATAAGGTTTCCCTGTTTAGTTCATAAGTGCAGAGGTTTTAAGTAGTACTGGAAACAGATTAGTAGTATAATTAATGGATAACGATAAAAGGAAAGGCTGAACTATTTCCCAAATATATTTTCTTCAGAATTCACTTCTTTTTAAAATAAGATAGGACTATTGTTTTTTTTTTTTTTGTTTTTTTTTTAATTTCCTCCTCAATCATCTTTTTAACTAATTTTATGCGATGTTACACAAAAAATCAGAGAATGTAAATTTATTGGCCACTTGGTCAACTTATCGAATACATGCCATATGATTATGGTCACTTTACACAACAACTACAGTCAGCGGAAGTAGAAATTAATATATTTATATATATTACATTCGAGTAATTTTTTTTTTTGCGGGAAGAAGCCATTTCGTACGTTAAGTTCCTTGAAAAGGTAGACCTGCGGATTGGAACACATATATATACATACTCGTATATATATATATATATATATATACCAACCCCTCCGCTCGGGAAGGATTTGACACAAGGTCAATTTTTAATCGAATAGTTGCCTCACCAAGGCTAAAGAACCTAGTCTGCCCTACTATTTACCCATAGCAAGGGTATTAGTGCTATGTGAAATGCAATCAGTCTTGTCCAAGATTTGAACTCGTGTCACCGTATATATATATATATATATATATATATATATATATATATATATATATATATATATATGTGTGTGTGTGTGTGTGTGTGTGTGTGTGTGTGAGAGAGAGAGAGAGAGAGAGAGAGAGAGAGACAGAGTGTGATAGGTAGATAAATAGACAGGAAGAGAGAGAGAGAGATAGCTCAATGGAGAGAGATTAAGCACCTTAATCTCTTTTTATCCACTACGTGTTACCTAACTATTATTTTGTAGAGTAGTATTCACGTATCTCACAATATCATTCTTTCAAAATATAAATTTACGAATATAAATGGACACGGTGATACGAGTTCAAATCCTGGACGTGGCTGATTGCATTTCACATTACACTAATCCCCTTTGGAAAAGTTTGAATCCAATTATTCTCCCTCCAGCTATGGGTAAATAGTAGGACAGACTGGGTTCTTCAGCGTTGGTGAGACAACTAGTCTAGAAGAAGGAAAACTCTGAATTCAAACCTGTTAAACTCCGCTTAAAAATTGATCTTGTGTCATATCCTGCCCGAGCAGAGGGGTTGGTAAATATGGAATATAAATTTGCGTCTTTTTTTTCCCCCCTAATTCAAAAATCATTTCTCACCGCAAGGTTTTGAGTTTTTTTTGCCGGGTAGCATCTTCGAAGAATGAATGATCGTTTTCACCTACTAACTTTGTAAATCCAATCCTCGTCATGCAGGTGCGGCTGAATTAAGGGTTAGCATCATAGTGTATGAAACCGGTGCACTGAGTTCAAATTTAGGCCAGAAAGGCATTTCAAAAAGGTCTGGATCTCTACCACCTATCCTTAAATAGCAGCACATTTGAAATAATTTAGTCTTGTAAAAGACAACCAGACTTGGCCGTTTCATAATAGCTTAGGTCAGAGATATATCGATACCATGTGATCCAATATATCCTAGAGCTTGTTACTTTGAAAAAGAATGAGGCACCACGGAATAATATCAATTGTTATGACAGATGCCTTCGAGATATACCTAACTGACGACCAAATAGGCTACGGAAAAGATCTGTCCATTATAGAGAAAATTCCTCCCGGCGTAATGGCTAGCATACTGAACTACAACATTGTAGTAAACGAATTTCATTTTCAGTCACTCTATTAAGTTTACTTTCCAACAAATACCCCGTAGAAAGGCATGAACTTCCTTTTTCCCAGCAGTAATAGCTTAAATAGTATTACTGCTCTCGTTCTACTAGGATGGTTATCCCATGAAAATTGATCTTCTATTAAATAAAGAAGCCCAAGCTGAAACCATTCTATAATGAAACAAAAAGGTACATATGGATATTATCCTTTAAAAAAAAGGCAGAATGTAAAAAAATCTTTCTGAAAATAGGAATGAATATATATATATATATATATATATATATATTCTTCAATCCAGTAAATCCTGAGTAGAGAACAAGGGAACAATTCCGTTAGGACAAATAAATCATTCAAATTTTGAATATTTAATATTCCTGGTAGAGAGCTCAATGTAAATAAATTCACAGAGTAAATATAATTATTTAAAAAAAAACAATTTGGATAATAAATTTATTTCCATCGTGTTAAATTATTCAGGAGTCTTTGATTCATATCAATACTCTTAACAGGATGGAAATAAATTCATTATCCTAATATGACCGATTGTTGTTTTTTCTTGAAATATATATATATATATATATATATATATATATATATCATTATCAACTCACGACGATAGCGCGGACTTTCCTGGCGTTCTCTCGCAATTCCTCCCCATCATCCATTGGTGGTGATAGATCCTCCTTGCTATATCCAGTGTCGGCACAAAAATGCTGATGTTTGTGAGCCTTCGTTGGTCGGCCAACACGGACACTCGCAGGAGTCCATGTGGTAACATACGATTAGTTAGTCCCTAATTCTGCCACACTGCCTCGTATGTCTTCTTCCTCTGAGATTGATCGATGGTGAAATGAGAGGTTCGTGGCCGAAAAACTGCTGTTTCGTGGGGTATCATTCCAAGGTTTCGTTCTCTAAAGCACTCCGCATTCTTTCGTTCTTCCAATCTAATTTCACTCGAAAACATCTCTCTAGAGGGTGCGTTATAAATATATATATACGAATATTCTAGAAAGCAATATATAGAAAACGTATAGAAATTATTTAAAATATGAAGAAAATATTAGTATTTCTTAAATGCAGATTGTAAAGCTTTAATTTTATTTACCAACAACCTGAACGACAGAAAATCACTTTTAAGCGGGGTTGAAGAAATCTGAGGTTTTTCTTTGGCCTTCTTCTAGATCAGCCCAAGTGTAAAGAGCCCATGTTATCCTACTATTCATCTATAGCTAGAGGGAGAAGAGTAAGATTAGTTCCTTTCCCAAAGATATTAGCGCTTTCTGAAATGCACATTGTCTCGTTCAGAATTTGATCTCTGGTCACTGTATCATTTTCTTACGACGGTAACCATAGCAACACAAACACCTAAAATGTGAATAATCTTAACTGAAAAATATTATTGGAAAGTAACATCTTAAAAATATTTCAAAGATTTTTAAAAATATTTCTGGAAGGCCTTATATATATATATATATATATATATATATATATATATATATATATGTATAACATAAGATATATTAAAAAATATGATTGAATATGAAACAGAAAAAAAGAATATAGTATATACAAAATGATTTTAATAATGGCTGGAAGGCGGAATATAAAGATATGGGGAAAATCTCTCTCTCTCTCTCTCGATATACATACATATATATGTATATATATTGTGAGAGAGAGAGAGAGAGAGAGAGAGAGAGAGAGAGAGAGAGAGTCAAAGAGACAGACTGGGACCGACAGAAAAACAAAAAACGGAAGGGGCTACATAAAAAATCTACATAAAATATTCAAAGGATATTTCTGTAAGGCAGTGCATCAAAATATATACGTATAGCTAAATATGAAAAAATATGTAAAAGAAATAAACAAGAAAATACACACATACCCCTACACCTCCCCACATATTTACATATGTCATATGAAACACACAAATACACATACTCACACACACACACACACACGCATACACACACACGTATATATAAATGTATATATATATAATACAATTTAGAAGATCTCTGCAAAACAGAATATTAAAATAACAAATAATTTTTAAGTCCATAATTGAAATATTAAAACACATTCTTGAAAGGCAATATATATATATATATATATATATATATATATATATATATATATATATATATATATATATATATATATATTAGGTAAATGGTTGTCTCTATCTGACTTAGAGGATTTGTGGCGGGTCAAATGCGGTCTAATTTGGAGAGTTCTCAATATCTTTGATAGAGTTATTATATAATAATAAATCAATATATATATTAATTTGAATATACATTTAATAGCATGACAACATCTTCTGCGACAATAGGTTTCATGCCCGTCTTATTACGACAATCATCAGACAGAGAAAGCCTTTCCCTGCCAGATGTTCGTCGTAATAAGACGGCCTGAAACCTGTGGTCGCAGGCAAGCTTCCATGCAATTAAGTATATATATATATATATATATATATATTTATAAATATAAACTAATTTATATATATATATATATATATATGTATATATCATAAACATCAAGTTGCGTTGACAGCCATGATTTTGCTTCTTCTCATACACCAAATATCCCTATATTCCATGCAGACTGCGTGCCTTGTCCGCAAAGGGCTGATGTATGTAAGCCTTTGTTGTTCGGTTAACCTGAGCGCTTCCATGTATAGGAATTCTAAAAGAGAACGTCTCTCAATTGTTCGTCTTTACTTCTCAAGCAGTTTCCCACAGGCCTTGTTTTGTTTCTTGTTTTTTTTTTTTTGTCTTTTTGACTCTGACGGCTTGCGAGATGGTAAGTAAGTGTTCGTACAGCTGAAATTGTGAGGGGTGTTGTATCAGGGACTTGATCTTATCAGCATGAAGCATCTTTTGTTGTTCCTATCTAGCTTTTGCTCAGTGCGTTTATTTAGCCTCTACGTGCGCATCCATACAGTGAAATTGACACAAGGAATCATCTTTAAGTGGCAAGCCTCTGGTATTGATAGACCATTTCACACACCTCGGTAGCGATATCTCGTCTTTTAAAAGAGATGTTAACATTCAGCCAACAAAGAAATTGACTGCTATTGATCGATAATCCATCATGTGTAAATCTGATTTCTCTGATAAGCTAAAGCAGGAATTCTTTCAAGTCATGACTATGTCAATATAAACGAAAGCTACAACGTAATGCCTTATAATTCCCAAGCTGACGTTGTTCGCATGCTGGCTGAGTGGTACGATACTAAGCATAACGTAAAGTTTGGGCAGGTTCCGATCCCAGCTTCAAGTGTCCTACGTGTCTAGCCACACTGAAGAGTTGCGATAAAACGAAACAGTCTGTCTGTTGATGATAATATGTATATATATATATATATATATATATATATATATATATGTGTGTGTGTGTGTGTGTGTGTGTCTTTGTGTGTGTCTGAATATCTGTGTCGGTGTGTGAAATGAGAAATATACATGAAATAAGAAAAATGTAAATATAACATGAACACTGAAATGTTTTCCCTTTTCAAATTTGGTTTCCGCATTTTTTTTTTCGATAATGCCTCTCGAACATCCAGATGCATCACGAAAACTGAAAAATCAGAAATTTTACTTATTATTAACTGTGTCAATTTGCACTGGTGATTGATTTATTGAATATCTGATTAGAATCGATCACTCGCTGAATCTTCTCGATTACAACAGCATCAAATAAGAAACATTATTACGGGAATTCTCGTTATAACGGTTCCGGTTCAAATATATTCATTTCATGGTACAGATCTTCTTATAACACTTTTGTATTTATTTTTATTTCATTTTATTTATCTATTTATTTATTGCTTTGTTTTTTAGACTGGCAAGTTTAGTGTCGGAAACCATTCCACAGTAAGAATCTTAGAAATCTTCATTTACGTTTTAAGTCGTACGGAAAGAATGAGTTTCAACTCAGTCATCGAAGTTAAGCAACGATGAACCTACTTGTATTGGTATGCTGTTGATATACAGTAAACAACACAAGGGTGGGTGAACTGTCGGATAAGGTGATGGTACGTGGTCTCTAATTGAGTTCGAACTCTATTTGCCCTATTACGTTCAATTTTGGATTAGTACACTTTAAAAAAAAAAGTATGAACACACTTATTCCTCCAGCAATGGGTTAAATAGTGTTATAGCTATTCTACGACAAGATAGCTTTAGCACTAAATAACCCACGAAGATAGATTTACCATTAAAAATGAATAGCCAGAAGTAGCAAAGTTGTGTAACTAACAGTAGCACGTAGAGATCCCAGTAAATTACTTTATGAGAAAATAGTAAACCCCAAAAATGATATCATGCACAAAATGGCCCAGTTGTTTGGGATTGTAGAATACATCGACTGGTAGGTAAGACTCCCAAGAAGAGTGTCCTAGATATGACACTAAATAATCTGATGGTAAAGATCTAGTAATGCTTGAGCTTTGGGGAATGCGGATTACCCCTTTATTACCATGACTCTCAGGTCCACTTTGGCCTAGAGTGGTAGCTCTTGATAAGGCCCTATGTATGAGTTAAATAGAGCTATAAATGAACTTATGCAACTCTGAATTGTTTAAAATTGAATCGTTTATATATATATATAAATTGTTTTGATAGCCTACAAAGGTTGATGTGCCATGAAACAGAACCAACATAAACAAACTTAACCTGCACAAAAAGCTGACAACATTGAATAAGTAACTTATATCAATCGAGTAATTAATTGATTTGTTTGAAATAATTGATAATATAATCCGTCTAAATGATTAGCTGATGTATTCTAATGGTGTATAAACATATCTAAGTTCATTCTACGTCGAGAAGTTTGGAAATTGCGTCTATATTTAAATTTTTTTTTTTGCCTGTATGTTTCCTAAAGGGTCTTTTTTTGCACATAGACCTATTGAACACGAATACTTTTCTTACAGATCTATTCAACTCTTAAATGGGGTCCAAAGAGATATTTCCACTCTTTATTAGAGTGAACATGGGAGTAATGTCAATGAAGGGATGATTTCCAAAACTGTAACCTCTTCATGCAAAAATGGTTTAATGAGATAAATATGTCAACCGATACAGGGAATGCAGTCAGCATATAAAAGACCCCCAACAAGGCTAATTCGTATATAATATAACAGAATATAGAATTCGTATAGAATATAACAGAATAAGGAATTCGTATATAATATAACAGAATAAGGAATTCGTATAGAATATAATACAATAATAATTTAGTAAAGAATGTAACGGAATAACAAATTAATAATCCTTAGAAATTCTACATTTTATAACAGAAATGTTAGGGGGTGTCTTTGTGGTGTAATGGTCAAACGGCTTGAGTGCGGAATCTTAGTAAGCGAGTTCGAACTCCAGTTGCGCTGTTACGTTCACTTTCGGTCAAATACCCTTAGGAAAGTTACGAAACCCTTATCCTGATAGCTATGGGTAAAATAGTACCACGACTGTCCTGGAAAGATTGATTTTTCATTAAATGGCCCCAAAAAAGTTAATATGGCATTAACTAAACCAATAGAAATGTTATCAGAACAAGATTTTTTTAAACCCCGAGGAGGATTTAGAACAGGACAGTACTGCATAATGATTCCGTTTTTCTATTTTACGGTGACATAAAAAATGTTAAAGTCTTAGTGAGATTGCTGTTTGGGTTAGTAATCTTAATTAGAAAATAAAGCAAAATCCAATCTAGTCTCACTCGCCTTAATCGTTATTCTTTCTGAAAGATTTTTACAATAAATCAAAATAAAAATAGAAATAAAATGAATTGTAGCAGAAAGAACTTAGTATTTTTGTTTGGCGCGTTAATTAATTTGACCGTTAGGGTTGATGCATATTTTCACCCAATCAGAATGACTTATCCTATTCAGCCCGGACCATTTTTCCGGTCAACACCAAATTGGAGAAAGCCCGCCAAACACTTTCTTTTGTTCAGAAGCTTTCGAACTGGACAGACGTCTTACTGCCCGCTCTCCTAATAGCAGCATCATCACGAATCCATGAGGAAAGCCATCTAATTTATGGACATCTTGAGTCTATTCTTTTAGACCAAGGGTTCCCAGTTGAATATGAATTAGATGAATTCAATAAGCCACACACAGGAACAACTTTAAGTCCCCTCCGGTCTTGCTGACAACCAGCCACTTTATCTCTGGACAACATTTTCTGGAGACATTCACGCTTCATTTCCCGAACGACCAGGACCACACATTCATGGACGACGACAACATTCCTATCCTTAACCTGCAAACACGACCTTTGCTTACCTAACGATGCAAATTTCCCTCAGACATTTAGCCGCTAAAATGCTTTCTCAACTCTATAACATTTTCCTCCCTTCCTTCCTTCCTTACTACGAGACTTGCTGCATAAACGTAAACCCTTTATTCCATGCTGCTATTAAAAAACTATCATAAAAACCTTACAGCATCTTCGTTTTCTCACTCCTTTATTTTCCATAAACATTTAGCCAGGAAATAACAACGTAACCACACGCAACAACAATTCACCATCATGTGACGTTACCCCCTTCAGCCCCCACGTCACATCAACTTCGTCGAACCATTTCACTTCTTTACGGCCGGTTATCAACTAGTGGTTCCGATAGGGGCATCGCACATTTCCTTACGGCTACAAGAAACACAATCGAGGGAGTGGGAGAAAAAAAAGACTAAACGAGCAATATGCTTGGGTTAACTCAAGTGCAGAAATTAAGTTATGTAACATTGTGCATGCGTAGACTAACGCTAGCGTGGATTCTAGCCAAAAATTCTACAACGCTACTACTATGCCGACTCATCTTCCCTCACTGCTCTGGACCTCATCTCATCCGACTCGTCTCTCTGCTGTCCGGTGTCAACTGGTCACTCGCGTCACCCTTCACCAACTGCTTCCTCGAGCTCCTTTGTCCAACTCTCTGACCGGCATTCCCTTCCTACTTCCGGTCACCCGAGATCTCCAGTCCAAAACCCTTTGTCTGGTTTCGCGCCAAAACAGACAAAGGAATCGTCTGCTTGGCGGATCACCTACATAGTGTTACAATCGCTAAAGAATAATAAAAAATAAGAATAAATGATGAAAAAATAAAAGTTACTATAAAATGCTAGTTGCCTCGGTATGATACTAAATTATATCTTTTGGTGAGACTGCTGTCATAGATCTATGGATAGTGTGGCACAACCCCATTACCATTGCTCCCAGATCCATTCTGGTCCGGAGCGTTAGTATCTGAAATGTTCACGTCAATGGCTCAAATAGATCCGTTTTCAATTTTAGATAGGAATACCTGATATCATATAACTGTGGGCAAAAATCGTAAGAAATAACATTTTAAAAAAAAGTTTTTTTTCGTTTGATTTCTTTGCTTAATGGCATGTTGACCCACGTGGGTTGTTTAATGCTAAACCCATTCTAATAGCAGAACAGCTGTCTTACTTTTTAACGCATCGCTGGGGAGATAAGTGGGTTCATGCCTCTTCAAAGTCCGGAAGTGAATGAAATAGCGGGACTTGATACATAGAAAATATACAATGTATGGACATCCATAATGTCTTGGCGTAAATTACCCCCTGACAGGTTTACATGCCAATAAAATCCATCAATTAATCAGTCGGTTAGAATGTCCAAGCTAAATCCCCTGCCGAAGGACAATAGCCCCACCCTACGAAAAATGGCTGTCTGAAATGCATCTGATGGTGAGGGTCTATTTCTTGAGATATGTTAGTGTGATTTACCCATTCATTGATATTAATCCTATGTCTGCTCTGCGTAAGAGTGGTAGTACCTATTGCAGTCCTATCTATGTGTTAAATTAATCCGTTTCCAAATTATTAGTACTAAGAATACCAGATATCATATTAGGGCAGACTGGGTTCTTCAGCCTTGATTAGGAAACCAGTCTAGGAGAAGAAACACTTTGAATCCGAATCTGTTAAACTCCGCTAAGAAAATTTGAATATAAGAAACTACAGAAAAAACCTTAATATAAGAATATGCGAAAAAAAATTAAAAATGAATGTACAACGTACCCAATTTCGTAACTTTTAGGCATACAATAGCTCCAGACGAGATGAACTGCTTTTAAAATCAATTAATCAATCAACATCAAAAAAATCGCATGCGATGGTATTTAAACAAGTAATAAACGAACACGTAGGTGCGTTTGCACATTATATAGAACGTGATTTTCATCTTTTATTATATGTTTGTATTAATGTGCATGTATCCGTTTAACTATATACTATGTAATTATTTATGTAAAGAAAATCTTCCATTAGTGTCTAGTGAGAATGCTATCCTATTCACTTAGATACAAACCTTTCAAATTAATCTTTGCTTCCAATGATTATTGTCTGTTCTATTAAGATATCCTCTCAAAGACAGACTTGGAAACATTTACATTGACAATAAAATACTTTCGACCTTAACTCAATAGAAAGCTAACGGCATAAATCGTACTGTACATGTTCTTGGACGATGCATTGTTACCAGGTTGACTTCTCCTTCTATTTCCATGATTGTCTATTAAATGTTACTAATCTAAGTTTTATGTCAGACAGCTTACACTCGACAACAACGTCCAAGGCTTCTTTAACTTCTTCTAAAACTGCCTCTACTACTAGCACCATAATATCTAATCAGACCAGCCATGAAGATCCCATGTCGATGATTCATGTCTGATGTTATCAACACACGAGCAACAGCCCGGAAGAGAAGTTTGATGAAGAATCTGGAGTGGAATGGGCTGAGGTAAAGAGAAATAACAGGAGTTATTCAATTTGGGCGCGAAGTTGTACGAAAGAATAAAAGAATGAGATATATGGAAAAAGGTGGAAGGTGCAAGAGGCAGACGAGGGAGAAAACACTTGTTATGTTGTCTGCTGGGCTCTCCGGACATTTTCCAATAACTGGCCTGTGTTGGGGTGACCGCACGATGGACATCAAGCAATATCCGTTTCAAGAGCCCACCTGCGCAAGTCCGCTCCTCCCACAAGCAGTTCGTATCTATCACAAAACCCTTTCTCTCTGTAATTGTTCATATCGCCTTTTCATTTCTTTTTTTCCCTATGTATACACATATAAGCTGGCCCCAGACAAGTTTCTTTACCGCCCAGTCATCACAGATTTTAAAAGAATGCGAAACGTAAGTGTGTGTATATTTCTTATGGTCCGTGACAAAAAATAACTAATTCTTGGTGCGATCTTCTCAGAAATATAAAAATACCAAAATAAGTACTTTTTTTTTAAATGTTGTCTTTAGAGGTTGAACTTGACTTTAAAATATATCACTTTTGGGAAAAACTGCCGAAAATTTTCCCACGGTTCATGACGTCGGAATGATGTCAATAGTTCTGAAAATGAGTTTATACAAACCAAACTATAATTAGTCGTAAAAAGTTGTATCTTTTATACTTCTTTTCAAAATGAATTTTCTTAACTAGTTCAATATATATATATATATATATATATATATATATATATATATAAACAAACTGAGTTTTGATAATACATCACTCGACATTTTCAACTTTATATATTTACAGTGCCCAGAGCGTACGATTAAATTATTTTAATTTAAAAGAATTAGACTTGAATGAGGCTTGTGAGATATGCGTTGGGCCTTTGCCAGGATTCCAATCTATCTATCTATCTATCTATCCCTTGCCACCTAACTGTCTTATAATTCATCTATGCGTGCGTTCTTTATTAAGAAAAAAAATGCATGTACGCATTTCTTCGTGGCACGTGCAAGATTCACCGGATTCACGGTAAATCCATTTCCTGGTAAATTTATCGCAAGTTAATTCCATAAACGATGGTTACTAAGAGTGCCACCCATGTTGCAATGGTTAATGAGCCAAGCTATCAGACGCGTGTAAGGGAATTTGATTCTCACTGAGTGTCTTATTTCTGGCGTCCTCTCAAAATAAACTGAAATTGAAAAATAATTATATTATTGTCAGATTGTTGCATGGCAGATTTAAAGCATTATGAAACATTACTAACCCTAACAAAAATTAAGGAATTACTTGACTGAGAAGATGTTTACCTTGGGATTTAAAAATAGATTTGGCGGTAAATAAATTAATAACAGATAAAACAAAAAACATACATTCTTTCGTAGCTTCTGGCTACATAAATATTTCTTACATAAACTAAATAATTTTTTTTTAACTTAGGGGCATATCTTTCCAAGTCACACAGAAGAAAATATTTAACTTCCTTAAAACCTTAAACGTTCCACTGAATGGCTTGAAAGAAAAGCACAATATTGATCTAAGTAATCTAATCTTTATATTTTTTTAAAGAGTGTCTCTATCTATCCACTTATATTCTGCTTTTAAATCAATGAAAACTGAAGAGATTTTACAAGGCAAAAATGTCGTTCTCAAAGACAAAGACCTTGTCCTTTGTTAATTGTCTACTCTGAAGCCAAACGGAATTGGCAGAAGTAATATTCGCACAAGGATCTTTACTGCGTTCACAGAGTTTATACGTTTAAACTCCAATTAATGATATAAACAATTAAAATGAATTCAAATGATAGAAAAAATCAAACTTTTTTTTTCATGCAGTCATTGTAGCACAAGTGGTAAATACATGCGTCAAACCGATTACCATTTTGGAAAATAGAATATCCAGGAAAACACGAAAAAAAAAATCTGAAAGATTAGACAAAATTTATCCATTCTCAAGTTTTTAAACTAGGTTTAAGGCTTCTTTGTTTTAATGGCATATCAACCTTTGTAGGTTATTTAATTCCAATGCTAATCTCCTAGAAGAACAGCGGTGTTACTATTTAACCCATAGCTGGGAGGATAATGGGGGTTCCTACCTTTCCCAAGGGTATTTGCCCGAAAGTGAATGCAATAGAGCGACTGGAGTAAGAACTCGCGTACTACGATTCCACAGTCCATCGCTTTAACCATTACACCACGAGGACACACCCTTTTTAAACTAAGGAAAATAGAGAAGACAACTAGAGTTGAAATAAGTCTTTTATCAAAAGATTTATTTCAACAAGGACGAAAACGTAAAAATAAACAGTAACCTGCAAAAGTCCATAAATGTTTCAAGAAAATACTATTTTTTCTCCTGAAGGAATAATTCTTTTTTCAGTTTTTTTCTATAGTAGACGACTTTAACAAAAAAAAAATACAATTAAGTAACAGCTAAAAATAAGCAATAAATACTAGAAAAGTGTTCTTTTTCTTTCTAGGGAAAGAAAACACTGAATATCAGATTCCTTCTTCTCCAAAATAATTCCCTTTTTAACTAATTTTTGTGCAAAGAAATTTTTTCGATCCAACCGATTTCAAAAATTTCTCTCAGTCGTTTCATAAAATCTTTTATCGAATCTGAAAATTATTGTCTGCTTTTATTCAAATTACCTTCCTCCGAATTCATTGGTTAATTTTATAGTTCAAAGGGAGCAACTCCCGCCTTTTTTTTATTCAATTAGTTTTTAAACAAACAAAATTATAATCATTTTATTATTCCATCTTACCCTTGAAGCTATTCATATTTCGGTAAATCTTTTAACTCTTTCAACAGTAGGTTAAATCACTCCAGTTACTTCAGCCAGTAATATAAGAGGCTGGTTTAATATTTGTTCTCGATAAACAAGGAATCTTTAGATAGCGCCCTGATTTAACGCTAAAGAATATTGCATACCCTAACTTAAATTGTTATTGTTAGTAGTTTTTTTAGATCTCAGATAGATACAAAGCGAATAGTGCTTGATTGAAATATTCGAAGACATTCGGTAATAACAAACCCATTGGATTGTTCATACCGACTCAATCAAGTTGCCTATTAGTTATTTGCTAAGATTAGTTTAGTTTGCCACAAGGACAGAAGGAAGAGAAATGAAGTCACGAGCAATTAACGGCACAGAGCTCTCTAACGATTAAACCACGCTAGATGAATATCAAGAGATATTGTAGTTTACATAAAAGAAACTATTTGTAATTAACTGGAGATAGATAGATAGATAGATAGATGACGGCGAAAAAAAACCCACAGATAACGTAATTTGTAAATAAAAACAAATATGTTACAAACGGATTTCTGGAATTATTTATTTTTAAAAAGAAAAGACTGAAAACATCCGTACTGTTTTAAAATAATCAACCAGTACCGCAATATCAAGCCAAAATATTAAAAAAAAAAAAAAAAAAAACAGCGACAGAGTTACCCAAGCTACTACGTAAAGTGCTATGTACGCTAAGTAGTACAAACCTAGAATACGTAAAAGAGGCAGAAAATGCCTACTGCTGTTTTTTTTTTTTTTTTTTTTTTTTTAAATATATTTTGGCTTGATATTGCAGTACTGGTTGATTATTTTCAAACAGTACGGATGTTTTCAGTCTTTTCTTTTTAAAAATAAATAATTACAGAAATCCGTTTGTAAACGTGCGTAAGAAATGTCAGGCTCATTTAAGTATGTATATATATATATATATATATACGAACCCCTCACCATAAGAAGGGCGTGACACAAAGTCGATTATTCAAGTGGAGTTTAACAAGTTTGAATTCAAAGTTTTCCTTCTCTAAGACAGGTTGCCATATAAAAGTTATAGAGTCCAGTTTTGTGGTATACTCAAAAACATATCAGTAACACAAGTAATACAAATACATGTACAGGCGGACTCAGTCGTTTCAAATACGAACGGGTTTATTAATTTCTAGCTTTAGTCCTTCGACACGAGGAGAGAGGCACAATTCTTAAAACCCTATGCTGACCCCACCATTACGCGTGGCGCATCTTGTGGTGTTTAAGATATCTACGTGAAGAGATCCGAAAAACATAACCGCACGTCTCAACGGCAGAAGACTCGAGTCGTTTTTTTTTTTCAAAATCCTCAAATTCTCAGGACCATCTCTTCTGGGCATGACGTCATCCACACTCCAGCCCAATATCTTGAATGGAGGTTTATCATGACATATGATGATTGTCATATCCCTTCCACACGGGCGCAAGACTGCCCTGACTATGCATTTGTACTAAGAAACCCGTGTAGTTCAAACCTTGCCAAACTAAATAATAAAATATAATTAACGAAAAATGATCAATATAAAAAAACCATTGCCTTAATTATAAAACAGTTTTCCCTGCTTTTTATCTATTGCTGGAGGAACAATAGCTGGATTCATGCCTTTCGCAAGGTTATTAAATCCATGTGAAATGTAAACAGTTTCGTCTGGGATTTAAAATCGGTTCGAAAACCATTGCAACTCGACCACCTTCCATATATATATATATATATATATATATAATAAACGAAGAAAAAAACCACAACACTTGGTTATAAGAATATAACTCATTTTTTTTATTTCTCGTAAGGGTCGTAGCTGGCATAAGACATGGAGACGAAGATATATTGCCATATTGACACATAGCTTCCTATCCTCTTGACCATATCACGCTATGTTCTCACGTAGCATTTCTTCTGCTTCTCGGCCAGGGGTACTGAACCGGAGATCCGTTCTGGTTATCTCTGTGGGACGCTGCTCTAGTGAGGCGTCCAGACACTTACTCACGCTCTCCGTGACTGACCGTATATCTTCTGGTCGCAAGCTCAGAATGACCCAAGACTCACTTAAGCATATATCAATTTGGAACACCAACCATTTCCATTCAACCACGTGACTGCTTCCACTTATTTTCACAGGTGCGTTTTGCGCGGAGAAATCTGCTCAGTCAAGAGTCAATATGTAAAACACACACACACACACGCATATATATATATATATACATTCGGAGGTGCAGGTTACGTACCCAACCACACACACACACACACACATACACACACACACACACACACACATATATATATATATATATATATATATATCCGTGTGTGTGTGTGCGGTTGGGTGTGTGTTTAAAATGATGTACGTCGTTATATTTATTAATACACAGTGGTCAATATGATTGCTCGAGCGTGCATATTAAAGTTACGATAACATTGACACAGATAAAATGGAATATGGCAACTATTAGTTTCTAGACAATGCATTCATCAGGCCAGGTTAACGCACAAGCGAGAAAGTAGCAGACATCGTTGTAAGAAATGGAATTCTTGACTTTATTTCAAATCTTGTACGAGACTGTTAGCGTTTCACTTCTCTGTAAATATTTACGGAAATATGAAAACCCATCAATTCCCACCTGCTATAAGTAAATAGTATTATTATTATATTAGGGTTTAGGAGATTGCTAAAAAAAAGTCAAGGTGAAAAAAAAATTGAATTTAATCCAGTTTCACTCCACTTAAAAAACAGTTTGTGATGAATGGGTTGAATGAATACATAAAACTCTAATCCAAAGGTTTGGAATGAGTTGATGATGTTCAGTTAGTCTTTGGACAAATATGGAAGGAATTCTGCGAGTGAGTGCCGAACAATCGTTGACATAAATAGTTATATATTATGGTGAAATCTAAAATCTGTTAACCAGTGCCTAATACCTCTTCCTTGAATCCTGGCACGATAAGGGTGTGAAAAAACTACAGTTTAATCATTTTTGTTATTTAATATGTTTTGGTTTTGGGGTCACATAATTGTATGCACGGCTGGCGAGGCGTTTCTTTATATTTTTTAATTCATCCTTTCCAATCGGAAAGGGCTTGTTCTGACAAAAGTAGCAGTTATGCAATTTCCGATAAATTCTCTAAGAATTCTTTTACTTATTTCGAAGACAACATTGTTATATCTCATTTTTAGAATTCATTCGTTTGCAAGCACAGGAATATAATTATTAGTTATTTACAACATGTTGATGAGTCAGATGGATATTCATGGACAGGCGTTAAGAACTTATGTGGTAAAGGTATTATTAAATTTACTGCTGTGGAGTGGAAATATTACTGTAATCCAGACTGAAGAAGTTGAGTATTTGCATGACAAAAGATAGCTGAATACTTTGGTCCACTGGATAAAGGTCAACATGTTTAGATGTTACAGCGTTCCTCTTTAAGTACTGCATGGATTTTTCGCATTCATTCACGTTTCTTTTTTCAGCCAACAGGCGTAAATTAAATTGTGTTGAGAAGAATCTTGATGACATAAATGGAAGAAAGAGTGGAGAATATTCTTGCAAATAGATAGATAGATAGATAGAAGGTTAATTAAAACTCTGACCAGGAACTGAAGGATGAAGTGATGAATACCCCATTCAAAATTATCCTTTTTGTGATGCTGAAAACATATAAATGTTGAATTAGCTGTTAAAGTCAGGGAAAAGAGTATATGCTTGAAAGCCAGCAAGACGTTCGCATAGATAGATAGATAGATAGATATGGGGTGTAGTCCAATTGAAAATATATATACAAAGACAGAAATGAGCATGAAAGAAAAGTTAATTTTCTGAAAAATAAACTCTATGGCATTGAGTACACTTCTTCCAACGAGACTTTTACTGTTCGATCCACCTTTGAAGCTTCATGGGTTACTCTGAAAAACGTTGTTCATGTACCCTTCCTTATTCAGGAAGAAGTGATCACTTATATGACCATTTGATCTTATACCATAGTTCGTATCCATAGAAGATAATTTGGGAAATGGATATAAATTAAAGGGAGCAATTTGAGCAGTATACGGATGATAGACTTCATATGCAAGGAGAAGCTATGTCCTGTGTGCTGCGACCCACCCATTCTTGTATATTGATTAAATGTAATCACCGATTATAGGAATATTCTTCTCTTTTAGACTTTGTAAATGTCTCCTACTCATAACTTTCGTTTCTCAATAACTTGATACTGCAAAGGTAGTCTTATCAATGTATAATAGTAAATGAGTTGATAAAAAAGTCGTATTTTATTTATTGATTCTAGTATTCAATGTGAATGTCAATTAGCAATATTTAGTAATTAGAAGTTTGAATTAAAGTCCCTCTTTCAGTCACAGATCTGAGGCTTATTTTTTAATTCGTTAACTGTTATGTTTTGACCTTTTGAACCTGCCAAAAATGCCATTCAGGGTGAAGCACCGGAAGGAAGTGACACATTCTGATGACAGTTATGAGAGGAAATCGCGTGGGCGGAAATTGGCTGATGAAATGGGACAAGGTTAAGAAAATCCCATTATACTCTCATACACTGACGCACCGGAAGAGAGTGACCTCTGAACTGCATGACAGTAATTTCCGCCGATGACGATCACACAGGCGATTCTAAAGATAGTGGAAGTGATACATCCCGATCGCCAGATATCGGAAGAAATTGCGGAGGCGTGGAGATGTGTCCATATCACTGCTTGGGAGTTTGAAGGTAATATAAGGCCGAAGAATTGAACAGAAGGAGGACAGTTGAGTTCGAGTGCCAGTTGGAAAGGAGATGTGGTAAGGAAAGCCACACCCGTCCGAAGGGGCTCTCGGGAGCCTTGATTGAATTGGGGTCCAGAGGAGAACGAGAAAGACACAACGTTGTCGACCATAATTTTGGGGTCAAAATATTTCAGTTATGTTCGGTCTCCAGCTCTGTCTCACATGCACACCTTGAGTAACCCTTTTCGAACCCTTACAAATAAAGTGAGAGGTAAATATTTTTCTAAGAAGTCTTCCTGCGTCTTTATCATTGCGTCCGTCTTTATTATTGTGTCGTTATGATACGGCACATGAGAATATAACATAACGTCATTAAAGCATTATTCATCACCGAAAAAATATTGTCCGTTGAAATGGTTATTTTTATTTAAATTGAGCACAAATTAATATGTATATGAAAACACATGTATTCCAATAAGTTCCTATTCTGAGGCATTGACAAAATTAGGTAATTTTTCAGAATATGTAATTGCAGTGACAAGCATTAAATTTCAAAATACACATGTTCTGTAACTTGAAAATAATCTTGAATAATCTTTACCTTTGAACATACCAAAATTTAGATTCATTTGCCAGTCAGTGTAGAACCTCTAAAATTAATACTTAGTAAAACCATTCTCTCTTGACTTCTTTGACAAAGGTTTAGCAGATAATTTTTGGTTGGAAGCTGTCCGAATTTAGAAAAAAATGTTTATATTTTTTCCCCCATTTTCTTCGATTTTTGGTCATTTGGGAATGATTCGTGGAGTGTACCGTTTTGATATTTAACTTTTTTAGTAAAATTCCGCCCCTTATCATAAATAATTAAACTCTTCAAGTACGGGGTTCGAATTAAGCTTTATAGTTTTTATAATTCGAATTTGTGATGCTTGAAATAAGATTCTAATTCGACAGTGATTTTCTATTAAAAAAGAGTAAAAAAGAAGAAAACAAGTTCCTAGTGATTATTTAAATGCCCTCTTCAGTTGTGTAGCTTTTATATAAAAAACGCGTAAATTTTTCCTAAAAGTAATGACACCTCCATAATATTATAATCAATCTGAAAAATGTTTTCAAACAGCCAAAGAGACACGTGCTCTTAAAAAATCTGTATATTTTATACTTTTTTTTTCAAAATATGTTCCTTATCATAGTCAAAATTACTTAACGATAACGGGTAATGATAATAGCTATCAGCTACCTTAGAGGGAAAATTTGCCGGCTTGCCAAATACGCTGAAATGCAATAGATCTTCCGAAAAATTGAGCACTCCAGGTAGCCGATAACGTATACGTAAAAATTTATACGTACTAAATTCCATCACTTACTTTGAGAATGACGTTGGCTCTGAGGTAAAGGTAAAATTGGTGACTGTAGTCGAGAGTAACCCGAAGGGTTCCGTTTCAATAGCTACTACACCGAAGTCTGGGGGAGTGCCCTACTAAATTGCTTTTTCTGGATTGCTTCACTTTATCCTTGATACGTACCTTATAATACTGAGTGTTAAACAAGGAGGCATCAAGTATCATTTTTTTAATCTTTGGTATTACTCGACCTGGGATTGAACCCCGGTCTCCTGGCCCATTAGCGAACACACTACCCACAAACCATCACAATGTTTTTATTTATCATACTAAAGTCTTTCTGTGTTACATTAAATAAAAATTTAACCAAAAAATCACAAAAGAAATCTTAAACTTTTGATTCATCAAAACTAACCCTCATTGACTTCTATCCCCACTTCAAAGATTCTTAATATCATTTTCACCAAAGACTGGAGGTAGATGAATATCGTTCTATCCAGCTTTCCTACAATAGTTTCCTGAGGTCAGCTGCACTTTTGATTTGCTTTGCTCTGACTTTTCGGTCAAGTTCATTCCACGCCAGTTCAATTTGATTTTTGTCCGCTGTTTACACAGGCCAAGACATCTGCGGAAAGACGTGCTGTTCCTCTTTGCTTTTAATCTACCTTTGGTAGAGTTTACTTGTATGCTTTGGGTAATTCGCTTGCATGTGTACCAATCCTTGATAAACAAGCTGCTTTCCATATGAGGTCGCATGATGCTGTAGTATTCTGTAGTAGCTAGTCGGATTCAATTTGCCATTCACTTGGTGCAAATCCCTGACTTTGCAGTCGGCAAAGCCCCTCACACCATAATAAAGTCCCCTCTTCCAAGCTTATCATTTGATGAGATACAGCGGGTTGAAACTCATTCATCAACTCTTCACTACACATAGACCCTACTATTTGACCGAAAGATTTAGAACTTTGATTTATCAGTCCAAAGGAGATTATTCCCTGCCCTATTGTCTAGTCTTTTTGGGCCTTGGCCAATTGGAGCATTTTGACATTGTTTTGCTTCCTCAGTCAGCTGGGGTTGCAGAATGCACCGATTGCAACTCTGCAGAGGGATAGGGCCCCGCTATGAGTGTCCTGGATATGATACAAAGTAATCTGAAGGAAAGGTTCTAGAAATGCTAGAGCTTTTTGGAATACGGAGAGCCCCTTCATTGACATCGTTCCCCGGTCCAGTCTGGCCCGGAAGGGTAACACTTGATAGGGTCCTATCTATGGGTCAAATAGAACCAAACTCTGTACTTATGCTAAACTGAATCTTGAAATGGGACATTTTTGACATTTAAAGTACGTTCTTATGCTAAACTGAATCGTTTAAAATGTGACTGTTTTTCAATGCTAAACTGAATTGTTTAAAATAGAACTGTTTTTACATTGAAACTGTATTGTTTGATGTAGAACTGTTATACAATTTAACTGTGTAAAAAAAAATCTAAACATATACTAAACTGAATTGTTTGAATTAGAAGTGCTTAACTCAACTAAGTAGATTGAAATTGACGATTAATCTGTGTACTCAGGCTAAACTGAATTGTTTGAAATAGAACTGTTTCTTTGCATAAAAATGGATTTGCCATTAAATAACTTACAAAGATTGATAAACCATAAAACCCAAATAAACGAAAAATCAAACGTGGTTACTTGACTGCAATTCTGTCTTATGGGTAAGGTTTACAGGGTTTTCTCCTTACAGGAATGTTGACTATATTTTTCATGACATTGGTTCAGTTGTGCAGAGATGTTTGGTACAGTCAGTATTCTGTCTCCCAAGTTGGTAACTCTGACGAAATTGTACTCTGTATATGTAAAACAAGTTGTATCAAACAAGAAGTAATTCAATACAATATAGTCTAATATCAGTTCAATGTTTATATCTTTCATAAAAGTTTTATTCATGCTCCCAACTAAAAAAGAAAATCGCTTTCAAATGAACTTCGCAAAAGACGTCTAGTCAAGGTCAAAGTTACAGAGGAAGACTTTTATTTAGTATAACAAAAAAAAAAACGGTTGTACTACACTTGGTTCATTAAAAATAACTCTCTTTGGATGAAGATTTGAAATTTTTGAGGCGGGCCAAATACTTATCACCGGTAGTCCATATATATATATATATATATATATATATATATATATATATATATATATATATATATATTTCTCACGCTTACGTTCCTTATTGATTAAAAATGCGAATACACATTAATATACATGTCTACCGATACCCCAGATATTTTGAACAAAAATAAATATAATAAATTTCTTAACAAGAGTCTCTTACTATTTGTATCTGTATTTGTCAGGATCAGATTATATTAGAGCCAGTCTTGAATACCTAATTTTCATATTGAATAATGCAGTTATAGGTGGTAATCTTTTAAGTAATTGCAATAATAGCAAAACTTTTATGTTCAGAAGTCTAGACTGAATAATTTCAAAAGCCACACATATTCAGAAGTGCTTATTTTCAGTTCGGGTGAATAACTCTCAAAAATTCTAGAAAGACAGAAAGAATAACAACTACTGCCAAGGTATTGTGTGACGAATATTATTAATGCGAGATGTCAACGAAATCTAAAATAGAAAGCTATTTCTATCTATCTATCATATGATTAGATGCAGAAAACTTGCTTTCTTTCAAGCTGATACTCTTTTACTCTAACTATAACAGCTTGTTCAACATTTATTTTCTTTCTGGCGTGTTTAGCGAGTCAGTTTTCGTATTCAGAAACGCAATCAATGACTCGGGTTCAAATCCTCAACGAGGCTGCTTGTGTTTCCCTTCAGGCTAATACTTTTAGGCATGAATCCATATGTTCTGCACCCTGGCGTGAAGAATCGTTTCTTTAAAATTTGCCTTTGCAACCAATCTAGGAGAATGAACACTGAATTCCACTCAGGTTTAATCATGTTAGAAATTAAGCTTGCGTCACATCATGCGGTGATAGAAGTAGTGATAAAAATGTGGCACAAGGCCATCATGCGATGATTAGAGGGGTTTGTTAAAAATATTTTTTTCCTTTAACTGTCCTTTACTATTCTCGTGTTGGTTTTTCTTCTCTTTTTTTTTCTAGGGCACACACGTTATTCTTTCTCTTTTTTCTTTTGTCTTTCATTTTTCCTTTGACGCTCTTTATCTTTTTCATTTTTTGTACTATCTCTACATTGTTCTGATCTCCTTGATATATGTATCAGCTTCCATCTTTTTCATCTATCGATCTTTTGGCAGTTCGCTAAGATTTCCCTTTTTCGTCCTCCTCATCAATTTTTTCCGGAAAATGCCCTTATATTCTGTAGTCCCTTTTTTCTCCCTTTAACCCTATCCAGTCCTTCAGTTATTCTTCTCTTCTTCCAGTTAAGTTTCGAAGTAGTGCTAAATAAAAGAACGGATATTTGAGTGGATTCTTTTGAGAGTCGTCCTCATCTCGAATCTCAATCGTTCTGAGAGCGACCACTTCACCACGAAAGAATTCGTCCCTAACTCCACCCCAACCCATTTTTGTCCAATCCAGCCAGAGTCTTGTGGGCGGGACGTGGGCGGATGGTCGGTGACAAATACTGCATTCCGGTTTCTCTGAGACCCACCCCAACACCTTAACGAAAGACACGAATCACCACGCTCACTCTCCAACCCTGTCGCCCAAGACAAAATCTCCTCGAACCAATTCTCTTCTTCTGCATTTCTCTATCTCTCAACTCTTTGCAAGCTTTTTAAAATATGCGCTTCCTAAGGTCGGTCGGTTGGTTGGTTGGTTTTCAGTGTCAAGGGCTGTCTCTCTTAGCATCTCTTTCTTTATCTCTATTTCTTTCCCTTTCTACATACCTCGATTTTGTATTCTGTAAGTAATTAATTTATATGGGTACATCTTTTAGTGTTTGCCATGAATATTTTTTTTCTTTCAACTCTAAATAGACTTCACCCTGTCGACGAAAATTAGAATACGTTGAATGTATCCCCTGCAAAGTTGTAATACTCCAAAAGGGGTGTCCTGAGTTTGACACCAAACTGCGTCTTATGGCGATGTTCTCGTTCTAGAGCTCTGAAGGATGTGGGGAGCACCACTTCATTGTTATTGCACCTAAGTTCACATGCCGGAGTGTCTTCGCTTAATGGCATATAAATGTTCATGGGTAACTTAATGTCAAAGCCATCATTGTAAAATAACAGTAGTCTTACTATTTGACCCATTACTCGGCGGATAGAGGTGTTCAAAACTTTTCCCAGGTGTCATCGAGTGGTTAAAAGGGTATATAATGGAATAAAACACAGACCCACAAACATAATAAAACTTTATTTATATGATTTGAGTGAAAATATTGTAGGAAAATAGAAGGTAAAAAGTATTTTCTTTTAAAAAAAGACGCTGATTCGAGCGTTAATATCCTCCAATATTTACATTACAAGAAATAAAATTTCAATCATTTATTGTAATAATTTCTACTGTTTAAATGAAGTTAATATGTTTTCGTTATGTTTGTAGAAGTTCTACGAGCGAATATGTAACTATGTTAGAGATAAAGCATATTTATGTGCGTATATGTAAGCGGATGCAGATAAAAATGTAAGAACAGGGATAAATTGTAATATCAGTACAATCATAACTAAATGAACTATTTTCGTTCAATTCTGAATAATTAAGCGATATTGAAATTAAATGCATTTTTGAAAGAAGAGAATATTAGTTTTTCTCTCAAAAAAGAAAGTCGAAAGATTTGAGTAGATTTACAGAATGAGTCTATGACTCTACTAAAGATTTATCTGTTTTATTGCTTCTTTATAATATTGAGTTATTAATTAGAAATTAGATTTAAAAGTTAATGATTCGCCTTGGTTAAAAAATAAAATTTTAACAATCTAGAAGGGAAATGATTTCTGAAATTATTTCGGGCTTTGATACTTCTTCAAATTTTGCGTGCCAAGACAAATTTATCATCTGCGAAATCTCAAAGACATTTTTTTAATTGGTGCGTTAGTGCCAATAAATGCAAATGCCTGTGGTAATGGTTACGTCAAAGGAATTGGACACGGCGACACGAGTTCAAATCCTGGACTGATTGCATTTCATATAGCACTAATACCCTTGGGAAAGGTATGAATCCAATTATTCTCCTTCCAGCTATGGGTAAATAGTAGGGCAGACTAGGTTCTTCAGCCTTCGTGAGGCAACTAGTCTAGGAGAAGGAAAACTCTGAATTCAAACCTGTTAAACTCCGCTTTAAAAGATTGACCTTGTGTCATATCCTGCCCGAGCGGAGGGGTTGGGTAAATATGATAAATGCAAAAAATGTAGATACAAAAATTACTCTTTCTCGAGCTTATTTCTGCACAAAGTTAACATTCAATTTTAATATGCAAATCTGATGATTTTCCACTGTGTTATACGAAAGAGAACGTAATAGCATGACAGGAATTCGAACCCTTCTACTACGATGTTGCAGTCCAGCACGTAAGCCACTACGCCACGAAAAATGGAGTGGTAGTACCTGCTAGGATCCAATCTAAGAGTGAAATGTATGTTTACAAACTATTTGTATAAGATAGAAATAATTCATATCATTTAACTTTATGCAAAAAAAAAATATATATAGAAAAAATATAGATATACAATGTACGCGATTTCAGACCCTCCGGGCATAAGATAACCCCCAAATATGTTAAAATGCCGTTAAAATCAATCAATCGATATAATTATACTCTCTGAAAATTTAATCTCCCGATTTCTCTTTTACAGACTTTTTTTCTCCCTTCTTTCTTTTTCGGATATATTTTAATATATTTTTACTATTCGTTCCACCAGTCTATTTATTTTATAGAAACTTCCATCTGGTGATTTGACAATCGTCAAAAATAAATAAGGGTGATTTTTAAAATAAAGATTAATATTTCCCAAGTTTTCTCTTTGAAATCCTTCCTTTCACCGTCAAACTTATTAATTTACGTGAGCATATTGAGAAATTTAATATAATTTTTCTCCATAATTACTTCTCTGAACGTAATATTCCGCAATGTTTACGTTATATACAAACAGAACTTGATCTAATACAACTTGACTTCCTAAACCGAACCAATGGTACATACTGATATTTCTACTAGTGTTACACAGTTGTAGACACACGTACAAATACAAGTGGAAACATAATCAAACATAATTTACGAACTTCAATGAACGAACGAAACACTTCTTTATAAAGATATCTCTCGGTTTATTCTCTAAAGTGCCAACAGCTTGTTGTTAGTTGAGAGATAGATGGAGAGACATATCTCAGAGAGAGTACTTCTTCTTCCCATATCTTCTTCCATGAGCCAGGGGGTGCCAAAGCTAGAACCCCCTTGCAAGCTCGTCAGAGACGCCTCTAATCGTCTGCGTTTCCCACGCTCGACTGCGATTCTCAGCACTCCGTCTAAATCTGACCGCGTGGTTCTCATCACGTGATCTCCTTCCGGTGACACACCTGTTGTACCTGAGTGCCCTGATCGTGCAGTCCTGTTTACTAATCAAAATGTGGCAGCTTACCAAAGCACACGTGGTCAGTAGGAACGAACTGAAAATCCATGTCATATGTTAAACAACGCATGATTATATTTAAGAATACGTTTATGGTTATTTTTCAGAATTATAAGCCTTACAGTACGTTCCGGCAATGTATTTTGCACTACGATCATTCAGCTCCCATCTCGTAACCTAACCTGTACATTCTTAACTGTACTTTTTCTCCGATCGGTCATCATATCTTCTCTGTCGCTCTGCTGCCTCTTTCGTGTGGTCAGCCTTGCTCTTTATGTGTAATGATAACCTGACCCACATTCCATGTTACTTTTCATTTCTTGACTTTTCCGTTCTTTACCCGGTCAGCTGTAACATATTGACCTCCGACCCGGCTGAGCTGTCAAATAAGAAATGCCCCTTTGTAAATAACAGGTGCATCCGGTCGAAGATATCAGGGGATAACCTTGACTGTGGAGGGGTTGAGTTGGGTACAGATACGATGCTCACTGATGCAGGTGGACGCGAAACAATTTTATAATCGAGGTAGTTTAGAGTTTGGAGTCAGTTGTTGCAGATCGAGGCAGTGAAAATCAGACCGGGCAGAGAACTGGGCCCTCAGTGACCCCCGGTTGAGCAACCCAGCAGAATGGGAAAGAAGTGCTGCTATAGTCAGAAGAGCAGGGGGTCAATATGTCGCAGTCTTTGTTCAGTCTCCAACTCACCTCTCACACATAACCCTTTCGCAACCCATTCGAATAAAGTGAGAGGTATATTTTTTCTAAAGAACCGTGTTCGTTCGTCATTATTGTGCTGACTATGTTTCCGCGTGTATATGTGTATGGTTGTATGTGTATTACGGCTATACAACACTGCTAAAATGGTGAATCAGTGAGAGCAAGAGTCTTTCGTTAAGCGTACCGCACAAACTGATTGTGTTATATACTGACATAATAAATATGATTATATACACATGTACATATTCATAAATTAATTAGACGCAGTAATAAACGACACAGGAAGACTTCTTTAACAAAATATTTACCTCTCACTTTATTGCAAGGGTTCGAAAAGGTTGTGTGGGGTTTTACTGTGAGAGGGAGCTGGAGATCGAACATAACTGCAATATTTTGACCCCAAACTTATGGCCGTCACGTTGTGTCTTTCTCGTTTCTTCTGATGCTCAACCGGAGGTCTACGGGCCACTCAGCAGGGTGATGACTTTCTTTACGGCATCTTATCAGCATCTTCTCCGGACCTCAACTCATCAGGGCCCAAAGGCCCCTTCGTCCTGGTGTGGATTTCCCTACCACATTTCCTCTCTAACTGCCTGGAACTCAACTGGCCCTTAACTCTATTGAGTTATATAATCGTTCGACGCGCATTAGATCTTTGAAATCGAATGTTTAATCGTCATCAAGCGGAAATAACTGTCGTACAGTTCAGAGGTCACTCTTTTCCGGTGCATCACTCTGTAGTGGCACAGTGGGACCTTCACCTTGTCCCATATTATCAGCCTTAATCCGCCCACGCGATCTCTTTCGATTACTGGCCATTGGAATGTGTCACTTCCCTCCGGTGCATCACCTTGGAATAGCATTTTTGGGCCGAGTCGAAGGTCAAAATATTACAATTGATTTATTCTAACTCTAGAGCAGTCACTTGTCTGAAACTATCCAATGTGAGCTGAGTTTAATGGCTGTCAATCACCCTGGTTGACACAAGTGTTTTTCTTTTTGTTTTTCTATTTCCCCTAAGGGTCTAACTGAATGTTACGCATCGTATAAAAAAATAGAGCTCATCGACTTATTATGAAGTTCTAGTACGTTCTATGTAACGACCTTTGCACCAGGTCATGAGGAAAATGTTTCATTTTCTGTCATCTTTTAAGAAAAACAATATTTGAATATCTTTAACAGATATGACCATATATATTTTTATGTTATCTTTTTGACCTACTACTTATCAATACGATAATCTAAACAAGATTAAAAATTTGCTAAACGACGTTATATATTTTCTTTAATCACAAGTTAAAGTTATTTTTCGGATTTGATACACTATCTTGAAATATTAAGGCGGTGGTTTTGCAAAAATGATTTTAATTCATTTGAGGCACAATGCGTATAAATCAACTCTTTCGAATCAGAATTTCTAATTAGGTAAATAAATAAGATATCACTTTATCTAGAGTCTCATTTATTTCTAGACAGGGTGTGTGTGTGTGTGTGTGTGTGTGCTTGTGTCCGTCTCTGTGTATGTCTGTGAATGTGTCTGTCTCAGTGCCAGCGTATTTATTTTTCTGTGTGTCTAATTCTGTTTAGGTGTGTGTACCTGTCTGTATTTTTGTGTATTTCTGCGTTTCAGTCTCCGTCTGTTTGTGTGTCTGTTTCTCTCTCTCTCTCTCTCTCTCTCTCTCTCTCTCTCTCTGTGTGTGTGTGTGTGATTGTACACGTGTGTTTACGTGCGTGTTCGTGAGCATTCGTGCGTGCATAGTAACCTAATATGCTACTTAAAAAGAGGAGGAATTAATTTTTTTTTAATATTTTAAATTATGTATTTACGTGTGAAAATTAACATTTTTCACTTAAATTCTTCGACTGTTTTGAGCATAGTATTTTGCAAGTTTCAAATGCAGAGATAATCAAAATCATGATAGTAAAATTATATAAAATTTCACTTATTGAAATACGAAGCTAGGTATTGCTGAATTCTTTTTTGTTTCCTTCTTATTATACTAGCTTACTGATATAAATGTCAGCTTTACGTTCAACTAATTACAAGTCACTTACTGTTTTAGTAGTGGGTTGATTCTTGGAAAAAATATAGATTCTTAAAAAAAAATTGACGCTTAGTGACTTCTTAAGTTACCTTGTTAATCGAAGAAAACCAAATAGCTAAACGCATATTGGTCTCTTCTTCCTCAAAAGGACAATCCGACAAGAGAAACCACTCTTGATCAATTAAATCAGTAAATTGACGACTGCAGTCAAGGGCGGCCTGAAGGCTTCCTTTTCAATTGGGTGCTACTCCCTTCTCTGAATTGCTCAACTTTACCCTTGATTTAAACTTTATATTGCCGAGTGTTAAGCAAGGAGGTATCAAGTACCATTTTTAAAGTATTTGGTATGACGTGACCTGTGATTGAACCCAGGTCTCCCGGACAATTAACCACGCTGATAAAAATCTTTATTCTGTTTAACACGCACTTTATAAGGAACTGTCTATATTTTTAGAGAATCAGACCGCTTGATGGGCACACCCGATATGCAATCTGATGCAAGATTCCAGAAGTTATGAAATTATACATATTATTTTGATTAAAAGGGTACTGATATATATATATATATATATATATATATATATATATATATATATATATATATATATATATATATATATATATATATCTGGTTTGATAGTATATATGTCTTTTATCTACATATTTTTATTTGGATCCGTTCAAGATGCTGTATAGATGTTATAATATCCAGCTGGAATTGGTTAATAAATTTTCCATTGTATTTCCTATGTACTTGCGGACACATAATAGACAATCATCAGAGGATGTGTATATTGCAAAAGTTATAAAATTTTTTGTGATGGCCTACGGTGTCCGAAATTAACTATAGAAAATTTATTAGCCACTTTCGGCCGGGTATTATAACCTCCATACCGCGACTTGAACGGATCAAAATAAAAATATCTAGACTTAAGACGTCTATACAATTTAACCAAACATATTTAAATTAAAAAACTGCAGCCCAATTACACACACACACACATACACATATATATATATATATATATATATCTTCTTAAAAAATCCGATAGATAAGATTAGAGACTCAGTGAAAGATAGGCAATCTAGGATAGTGTGGCAAATGATAAACGAAGTGAGTAGAAGGAAGAGCACAGCCAAAGCAAAACTAAAAGCTACAGACCAACAAGAAAGAATAAAACTATGGAAACAACATTTCGAGAATCTACTAGGAAACCAAACAAAAGTTACACATGAACCAATCAACAGAATTATTAGTAAGCAATTAGACATTAAACTAGGACCGTTTACTCAAGAAGAACTCGACTCAGTACTCAGAAAAATTAAAAATAGAAAAGGCGTAGGGCTTGATGAAATTTCCCCAGAAGTATGGAAGATGAGACAATTCGACAACATACTGCTCCGACACTGTAACGCAGTCTATAATCAAAATCCGATTGACAGATTGATGAAGGGATGCATCCCCCCTTTCCCTAAAAAGGGTGACCTAGGATTAGCCAAGAACGACCGAGGTATAACACTTACATCCATAGCAGCCAAAATATGCTATACCCTACTACGAAACCGCGTAGAACCTAAAATTGACAACATTATTTGGAAAAAACAAAATAGCTTCCGAAGGAATAGATCCACGACCTCACAAATATTGACAATCCGTCGAATCCTTGAATGCGTACGGGCAAAAAAAACCTACTGGCGACAATACAATTTGTCGACTTTACCAAGGCTTTTGATTCCATTCACAGAGGGAAGATGGAACAAATCCTACAAGCATACGGCATACAAAAAGAGACCGTCGCAGCAATAATTATTCTTTATAGAAACACCAAAGTGAAAGTACGTTCCCCGGATGGAGACACAGACTATTTCGACATTGTAGCAGTAGTACTGCAAGGGGACACACTAAAACCATACCTCTTTATCATCTATCTAGATTACGTGCTTAGAACATTGATTGATAAAATCAAAGAAAACGGCTTCGAGCTGACAAAGAAAAGAAGCAGAAGGTATCCTGCAAAACAATTAGCGACGCCGACTACGCCGATGACATTGTTATTTTGGCAAATATACCCATCCAAGCTGAAATCCTACTGTATACTTGGTCTCCATGTCAATGCACTCAAAACGGAATAGATGTGCTTTAAGCAAACAGGTGACATTTCCTCACGAGACGAAAGCTCTCTGAAACTAGTAGACAAGTTCACCTACCTATGAAGCAGTATCTCATCAACCGAAAAATACATCAACACGCGGCTAACGAAGGCATGGACAGCTATCGATAAGCTATTGGTCATATGGAAGTCAGACCTGAAACGCAGTTTCTTCCAAGCAGCGGTCGTCTCAATACTGCTATATGGATGCACTACATGGACGCTAACTAAACCGCTGGAGAAAAAGTTAGACGGCAACTACACAAGTATGCAGCGAGCAATTTTGAACTAGTCCTGGAGGCAACATCCCTTAAAGCATCAACTGTACGGCCATCTACCTCTGATCACGAAAACTATCAAAGTTAGACGGACCAGACATGCAGGACACTGCTTGAGAAGCTGAGACGAGCTCATAAGTCATGTACTCCTATAGACCCCCTCATATGGCCGAGAAAAAGCAGGACGACCAGCTCGAACCTACATACAGCTGCTATGTGAGGATACGGGATGTAGCCCTGAGGACCTACCAGAAACAATGAACGATAGGGAGAAGTAGCGGGAGAGGGTCAGGAATATCCGTGCTGGCGGCATGACATGATGATGATGATGATATATATATATATATATATATATATACATTTCATGTGTACATATATAATAATATCAAATAAGAAAAATTAACATTATTGACTCAGTCCGTTACAAAATTAACAACAATGATCACTCGGTCTCGTGGTAAAAATGGCCACTTTCGCCTCTATATTTAGTCACGTGATTCATTGTTATTGCACGGGACATTTGCACGAAATAATCACGTGGTAAATTTTTAAGACAGGTAATAATCTAACAAAGAAAGGAAAAGATGAAGATATTTATTTTTTCTTTTTCTTTCCTCACTCTTTTCCATTTTTTATCCTAGCATTAAAATGTGAATAAATCAAAGGTTTGAATAATATCAGGTGGTAGATAATTTTATTACACTGCAGTGAACGGAAATATCGTCAAAACCTTTACCAGAACGAGGACAACATCGTAGGATAACATTTACGCTTCGAATTTCAGTATATTTTTTCGTTTGTGTTTTCCTCTCCCCACCCTCTCTCTCTCTCTCTCTCCCTCTCTCTCTCTTTCTCGATATATATATATATATATATATATATATATATATATATATATATAGTATTCTTCAATCCAGTAAATCCGCAGTAGGGAAAAATTCCATCAGGACAATTAAATTATCCAAAATTCGAATATTTGAATATTCCTGGTAAAGAACTTACTGTAAATGATATCATAGAGCCCGTGGTGTAATGGTTATGGTCGCAGGAAATAGACAGGAGTTCAAATCCTGGAAGAGGCTGATTGAATTTCACATAGCACTAATACCCTTGAGAAAAGGTATGAAACCAATTATTCTCCCTCCAGCTATGGGTAAATTGTAGGGCAGACTGGGTTCTTCACCCTTGGTGAGGCAACTAGTCTAGGTGAGGGAAAACTCTGAATTTAAACCGTTTAAACTCCGCTTAAAAATTGATCTCTCGTCGTATCGGCCCGAACGGAGGGGTTGGTAAATATGGATATCACTGAGCAAATATTCCTTCAAGAGAAAAACAAAATTAGGTCGCATTAGGATTATAAATTTATTTCCATCCTGCTAATCAATAACGCTAAAAAAATTTAACAGGACTTCTTTAGATCCAACATGGAGATAATGAATACAGCAAGAATGGGGGAGGTCACAGGAGGGAAGGGGAGGGAAGGAACGTTCTCCCACTAAAGGTAAATTCCGTTCACCTCTCATTTCCGGTTGAGACAATAACAAAATAATGAGGAGACGTACGATTTCCAATCAATACGTTTCCAGACTATTTTTGTTCAGGCATTTAAAATTGTAGTAGACTCTTGAAAATTTATGATTTCAGGTTAAAATGAACAGCTACAACAGGAATTAGAATACACCCTACTAAAGCCTGATTGTCACAGGAGGTGATTTTCAAAAAAGCAATCTGGACGGGAGGACATTTAAGAAGAACAATATACAATAAAATTTTGTTTTAAACTTTGAAAAAATGCCACAAAAACGTATGGAATGCTTCTGACTGCTTTTCGACCATCTTGCACGAATCAAGCATCAATTTTTGAGTGGCATAAGAGATTCAAGGAAGGCAGGGAGTCTGTGAGGGATGATGAGAGGTGTGCGAGGAGTAAGGAAGTCAATACACCACAGTTGATTCGCCAACGGGTTAGGGTTAGGCTTAGGGTTACTATGTTGAGGTTTTAAGGGATTTCAGGAAGAGATTCCTAGGGAAGAGACCCCCACTCTTCAAATCGGGTCAGTGGCATTTCCACCAGGAAAATACGCCAGACCACAACTCCATCCTTGTCACAGACTATTTGACCAAGATGAGCATCAAGATACTTCCTCACCGTCCCTATAGCCCAGACCTTGCTCCCTGTGACTTTTAGTTATTCCCTAAGCCTAGAGGCTGTCGTCATGAGACATTTGGGAAGATGAAAGAGGCTGTGACGAAGGTCATTGACAGGACTTCCATGGGGCCTTCCAGAAGTTGTTGGAACGGTACAAGTGCATTGCAGCTGGAGTAAATAACTTCGAAGAGGACTACAGTTTCATGTGCCCTTACGAAAAAAGTCTGGAAACTTATTTAATGATCCTCGTAAGTTTTAACTTAATTTCCACAATAATTTAAACTTCATTTTAAAGTAACTCTTTTGGTTTAAGTATGAAATAAGGAATTACTACAAAACTAAATTATTTCAAATAAACAAGAAAAGCAAAGACAACAATTTAATCAATTACAGTAATACACATATTAAGCTTCAACTTTCCCAACGCCATTTTCTCCTTGTCTCCTTTTTTTTTCTTTTTGAAACGTTCATACCTTACATGGTGAGATTTTTTTAAAATTTATTTTACATTATCTATCCCAATTCAAAAATATTTTTATAGTTAATTAATTATTATCTTACATTTTCAGCTACAGTTTAAATTTATTTTCATGCCTACATCTAGCAATTAAATCACATCTCTGATTTAATAATTTATTTATATCAGGTAATTACATAATTTGTATGTTTTCTGCAAGACACAAGTTAAAAGTTATCAAAGCATGTTGGAGTATTCGACCATTCCAATATACTCCATTGAATTTCAGAGGTTAAACTCTTATTTTTCCATTTCCAAAATTGTTTGGATAAGGCTGTTAAATTTTTCAAATGCTCATGAGAGAATGAATGATTGTGGCTAATAAACCTTAGCTTCAATTTCGTCGATTAGATTCCTGTATAAGTTTTTGTTCTTTTAACATTTTTCGTTTTGGAAAATCGTATACTACATTTTCTAACTTATATAAATCCTTCATAGGACATTTATTTTTGTTTTACAATTACATTCATTTTCTCTAATGTTATTATTATTAATCATTGGAGTTTTTCACAACAGCGTCAGCTGATGGTCTTTCACCGGAGATTGAGTGACAGCGAGTCTCCTCAAGTCTCCAGGACTCTTCTCAGTATTTTAGCTGTTTTCAATAATACTGTTGTTTGGATAGTCTCCCCTCGGCCACCAGCTTCTTAATCTTCCAGGCCCTTTAATAATCCTTTAGTTACCGTGCCAAAAGCACCAATCACAATTGGTATAATTGTCACCTTCGTGTTCCATAGTTTTTTCAATTATCTAGCAAGGTCAAGGCACTTATCTCTCTTTTCACACTAGTTCAGTTTTATTCTGTGGTCTGCCGGGACAGCAAAGTCGACAATTTTCCAGATTTTCTTTTTTTTGTTGATTATTATAAGGTCTGGTCACCGGGCCGAGATTAAGTGATTTGTTTGAATATCAAAGTCCCACAGGAGTTTGTGCGTGTCATTTTCTAGGACATGTGCTGGGTTGTGCATATACCATTTGTTTGCATGTTCAAATTGAAATTTCTTGCACATTTCCAAGTTGATCACCTTGCCAACCCAGTTGTGTCAAGCCTTGTACTCCTTCTGTGCCAATTTGCTGCATTCGCTTATTATGTAATTGATAGTTTCATCAATGTCACCGCCTACTCTGCACTTGCTATTTTGTTGCGTCTTATCTATCCTCGCTTTTGGTGCTGTCATTAAGAGAGATTCTGTTTCTCTCTTAAAGTTTCCTTTTCTTAGCCATATCCAAGTTTTGTCGTGTGAGATGTTGTTTATTCTTCGTTTAAAATGCCCATGGATTTGTTTTTCTTCCCATTTTTGTTTCCAAGTTTTTGTCATTCTGTTATCTATCGTGTTGTCAGTATTGTTTCTGATGTCCGTAATCAGTCTTCCTTCGTATTATTCTATGTAGTATTCGAGTCGTTGTATGGATGTGTCAACGCTGTCTTCGATGCTGGCAAGTCCTCTTCCCCCTCTTTTCTTGGTACATATAGTCTGTCCACGTTGTTTCTGCGATATAACGCCTTGTATTTGGTCATTAGTTTTCTAGTTCTTTGTTCCATTTGTCTAAGTTCATCCCTGGTGCACTTGAGAAAGGGTCACGAGTATCTAACGAGGGTAAAGCCTAAGTATTTATTCCTTTGATAAGGTTTCTGCTATTGTGTTATCTCGAGTAGTTTTCTAGTTCTACTGAGATATTCTTTTTGAATTTTGTTTTTCATTTCGAATTGTTTGATGGTGTCAGCCTCCAAGATTTTTAAGTATTTGTAGGTCTCGTTTTCTGTCATTGTTTTGATCTTGTCTTGATTTGGTAGTTCTATTCCATCAGTTAGATGTCGTTTGCCACTTTTCATGACGAGCAGAGTGCATTTTTAATGCCCAATTCCATCCCTATGCCTTGACTGTATATTCTAACTGTGTGTATAAGGGTTTCCAGTTCTTTTTCATTTTTTACAAATAGTTTGATGTCTTCCATGTACATTAGGTGGTTGACTTTTTCTTGCAATCTACTAAGTTTGTATCCGGCCGTGCATTTTCTGAGTATGTGGTTTAGTGGCATCATGGCAATTATAAATGATTGGAAAATCTCTCAATGGATCTTTGTTTCAGGCAAGCTTTTTCCTCCTACTGTTAATTCAACTCTCCAGTTTTTCATGTTTTTTCGATGATGTTTATGGTTTCGTGTGATAGTTTGTACATTTGAGACAGTTTATTATTCAGCTTTGGGGAGCCATATGATATGCCCTTTTGTAGTCTATTCAGGCCATAGCTAGATTTTTCTGTCTGTTCTTGCTTTCATTTAGGATGTGTTTATATATAGAGTAATTCTTCTGTGCCTCTGGATCCTTTGCGAGATCCTTTCTGTTCATTAGGGAACAATCTACGGCTTATTAGCGAATAGTATATCTCTTCCCTCATTTGTGCTGTTAATATTTTCCACATACATCGGTAAACAAGTTATGGGTCTATAATTGTTTGGAGCAGTTCCTTTACTTCGATCCTTTTGAATCAATGTGGTCTTTCCTTTGGTCATCCAGTCAGGTACTTGCACATCTTGTAGGCATCTGTTCATTTCTAGTGGTAGTCTGTTGTGAATGTAGGTGAATTTCTTTAACCAGAATTCATGTATTCCATCATGACCAGGCGTTATCCAGTTTGATATCTTTTTTGCGTCTTTTTGGGTAATTCGATGTGTATCTCCGCTTTGGGGCCTTTCTCGAGTCCTCCTAGTTTTTTTGTCATATCGTTTATCCATTCAGCCTTTTGGTTATGCTTTTTCGGTTGCCATATTTTCGTGCAAAATCGTTTGGTTTCCCTAGGCGTCTGGTTGTTGGTATATTTTTGTGTCATGCCCTCCTAAGTGTTGATTATTATTATTATTATTATTATTATTATTATTATTATTATTATTATTATTATTATTCCTTCGGTCATGGTATTTCCTAATTATTTCCTTATTATGCTTGTTAATTATTTCAAAGACATTTTTGGTGCAGGAGTAAATAATTTTCAAAGTTTCCTATTAAATATTTTATGTAATATATTATTTTGGTCCAATATTTATCCATCAATTTCAGAAAAAGATTTTCCTACATTTATAGTCACTAGTTTACAAAAGGTGTGGGGTAAACCATATAATTTTCCTTTTCTATTTTTTTGACTAAACTTCATATTTTTTTTTATTCATTTACAAATTATTTTTGTTAGGTATTTTGGCTCAGGATATGTAATTTCTTCCCTAAATCCGTTACTCTTAAGGGCTTCCATATACATTTTACTACTGTCTTGGAAGTTTTTTTTTTGTTGTTGGATGATAATCTCCTTATTCTCATATTAACTGCTTTGGGAACCTGTTGATTTGAGTTTACATTTGTATAGGAAGGGTACAAGAAAGAAAGGGTTTTGTATGTGTTGTCTGGGAGGTTTAGTGTAACATCCAGAAAATTTACTTTTTAATATTTGAAGAAATTTCGATTGTGAATCCTAATGTTTTAAAGGCCCTCATAATCTTATTTAGTATTCACGAGCTACTAGGGCTATCACTAGTGGGGATATATATTAATCCATCATATGGTATAAACCTATTTTAACAAAGCTAATTATCCTACTAAGAGTATCTAATATAAAGCCAAGAAGGTCCGTTATTTGAGCAGAATCATATCCTTCCATCGAAATATCAACATTTTCCGCACCTCTTTTTACCCACGTGGATCCATTATTCTTAATAAGAGTTTTCTGCAAGCTAGAAATATTTCGTACTGTTCTTCTGTTATTTCTACATATTTTCGATCATAGATAATGCTATCAATTGGAATATTTTTCGTTATCGAGTTATAGAAGTCAATAATGTCAAATTGAGTAAATGAGGCATTGCTTTTATTTTTGATTTTCTTAAACCATTCAATGGTGTCGTTAGAATTATTCCAAAGATTACTAGAGCGAGATTTTCTCCGATTAATTATAATATTTTGAATAATACTTTTTGACACTTTTCCTAAATCTGTTTATATATATATATATATATATATATATATATATATATATATATATATATGTGTGTGTGTGTGTGTGTGTGTATATATATATATATATATATATATATATATATATATATATATATATATATATATATATATATATGCAGCCTCAGTCAACCCTCAGCATTATATGGTACGGATCAAGAGTAAAGTGGAGGAATCCAGGGAAAGGAGTAGCGCCCTCCCCTACAGTTCGTTGTAGTAGCTAATGAAAAGGGAGCCTTTGATCGACTTTGACTACAATCGCAAAATTTACTTACTCATACATACATACATACATACATATATATATATATATATATATATATATATATTGCGTATGTGTTTTAACGCTAACTCGGAAAGGTTAAATTTGAAATTGTGTTGTTTCTTTTGACAGTTCACTTTATCCCTATTTTATCTGCCTTGTCATATATTTGCCAATGCCTAATAATGAAATATGTTCATTACAAAATTCTAATGATTTTTGGAGGCAGAGTCTATTTTTCTCCTGGAAGCTTCCAGTGAATAAAAAAATGTCACGTTAATTTGAAGATTTGATTTACAAGAGAAAAAGAGTTGATTAAATTAAATTCTTGCCAAATATTAATTACGAGCATATCGTCCGGATCTCACGTTTTCCATTTCGTCTTATTTTGTATTTTGACTTGTTGCAATTAGCCGTATGGAAAATATTATTTTGCTTCGTAATATTTGCTATCGGCATCTTGTTCAACTATTTTATTTAATTGGGCGTTCCAATGTTATTATATTTGCCTTCTCCATCAAAACAAAATTATTTCCAACATATAATATTTTTACTTCTTTAAATGTAAGTATTTTTATTGTTTTAATCATGTGGTTATTTTCTTTCTATCATATTTTCACAGAAATCCATGGCAGAGTCATTTAATATCCAAATAGTCTTAGAGAGAGTGTAAAGATTAAAATCTACAAAATATATTCAGGAACAAATCTCTAGATTAATATGATTACTTGACCTCCGGGTATTTTAGACTTTAATGATTTTTTCCTGGAATTCTTATTTACGTTCAAATATGAAACGTTGATTGATTAAATGGTTTCAATGGCATGTCAAACTGTCAAGGAGTGTTTTGTCTCTTGAGATTGAGGAATCACGTTCAATGTGCATTCATGTTTATATTTTTGTGTTGCTGCTTCTAACGAGATTATGTTTTTAGTTTTTTGCCCATAGTCCAGTCGAATATAAATCATATTTTTAAAATGGTCGACTTTACGATGAGTTTAGTTCAATTTGGTTTCATTTAATATTATATCTCAATCTTCGTGGATTATAAGTAAAATTGGCGACCTAAGTCGAGGGTGACCCAAAGGCTCCTTTTTCAATTGCTACTACATCGAGGTGTTGCGGAAAGCGCTACTCTATTCCCTGGATTGCTACACTTTACCCTTGATCTTTACTTTATAATGCTAAGTATTAAGCAAGGCGGCATCAAGTACCATTTTTTGAGTTTTCGGCATGATTCTACCTGGGATTGGACCCCAGTCTCCCGGAGCATTGGCGAAAACTCAACTCATTAGGTTAATGGCCCGGTGCCAAAAATATTTTTTGAAGGAGAGTAGTAATTCTATTTAAACTATCACTGGAGAGATGAAAAGGTAATTGATAACTTTTCAAAGGGTTGCCATAGATATGACTAATTTGTAAAAACAGTGTCAGAGTGGACCTGGGACTAAGAGCAAGGACGATGCACTTCACACTCTTCAAATCTCTAGAAAAGAAGCCTTAACATCACACGCAGGTCTTCATTTTGTGTGGAGAGGTTTTATATATCTGCAGGGGAAACATTCAGCATATTCTGAGTAAGTAAATTTGGCGACCTTAGTTGAGGGTGACCCGAAGGCTCCCTTTTCAATAGCTACAACCCCGAGGTGTAGGGGAGGGTGCTACTACATTCCCTCGATTGCTCCACTTTACCTGTGATCCTTAACTTATAATGATGAGGGTTAAGCAAGGTGGCATCAAGTACTATTTTTTGAGTCTTTGGTATGACTCGACTTAGAATTGAACCCCGGCGAAAATTCAACTCATTAGACCAATGTCCACGTTAACTAGGCTGAAATAGGAAGCAAGCAATATCTTTTTACCGAGGCATATTGAAATCTCGCTCAAATTCAAATGTTGATATTTCTTAAAATGCTGAAATAATTGCTATCTATTCGGTATGAATTTTGCGACTTTGACTTAATATCTAATTCCGATGGAGTAAGTAAGCTGTTAGGAATATTGCTCTGGAGGCAAATATGAGATCTCGGTCCGTTAACGGTTTTTTTTTTAAATTGAATCAGATGAAAAACAAAATAATTTTCTCTGTTATTGTTGGCAAAAATTAACTCCTAATTGATTATTGATTTCACTTCATATTTAATTTGGCTATTTCTGATATATAAATCCCCCCCTCTCTCTCTCTCTTTCTCTCACTATCTATCAATCTCTCTACCTCATTCGGTCGAGATTATAGAGTAATATATATGTGGTACATATATGTAATACATATACAATTATATAAGGGAGAAAGAGAGAGAGAGAGAAATATCTACCAGAGTGTAAATGCTTATAAGGTGCTTGTATTTTAATTATCGCTCTTTCAATCCTAATGTACATACAGTCTCTCTCTCTCTCTCTCTTTCTCTCTCTCTCTCTCTCTCTCTCTCTCTCTCTATCTATCTATCTATCTATCTATCTATCTCATTCTGCCGAGATTATTGAGTAATATGTATGTGGTGCATATATGTAATACATATACAATTACATAAGAGAGAAAGAGAGAGAGAGAAATATGTATCAGCGTTTAATTGCTTATAAGGTGCTTGTATTTTCAATCCTAATGTACATACACTGTCTCTCTCTCTCTCTCTCTCTCTCTCTATATATATATATATATATATATATATATATATATATATATATATATATATATACATATATATATATATATATATATATATATATATATATATATCGTTTGGTCGTGATTATAGAGTAATATATATATGGTACATATATGTAATACATATACAATTATATAAGAGAGAGAGAGAGAGAGAGAGAGAGAGAGAGAGAGAGAGAGAGATCTACCAGAGTTTAAATGCTTATAAGGTGCTTGTATTTTAGTCATCGCTCTTTCAATCCTAATGTACATACACAGTCTATGTCTCTCTCTCTCCCCACTCTCTCTCTCTCTATCTATCTATCTATCTATCTATCAGTATGTTTTCCTTTTTTGATTTTGAGATGTCTATAATTCGTTTATTTTATTTTTAAAATGTTTATCGTAATTTTGCGAAAAACTTACCATTCATGTGAAAAAGTACTGAAGTTAAATTAAAGTGTTAGTGTTACGTAAAAATACTTGAGAGCAAACAAACATTGATTGTAAATAGAATTATTAGTGTTTGATAAGGATTCTTGAAACGATCCGAATGCAAACAGATGAGCTCTGAATTGTTTAAAAAGGTTATCTACAAAGTACGCGTTTACAAATAATCTATATTTTAATATATGTATAAGCAGGTATTGCCATTAATTAAACAACAAGGGTTGGTTGCCTTAAAAGTCAAACAAAAAATTATTTAAGAATGTTCAAATAAAATTATTGGTTGTGAAGCTATTTAATCGTGTGCAAACAAATGAGTTATGCAAAATAAAATTATTCACATGAAATAAGAATGCTTGAAACTATTTACTATGAGCGAAAATTGAATTATTGGTATTACATAGTTATGCCTGAAACCCTTAAACTGTGTGCAAATGAATGAGACGTGTTGAATAGAATTAAAAAAAAAAGAACTGAGAGCAAAATATATATATATATATATATATATATATATATAGCTCTAACTTATTCAAAAATGAAATTTCCTACCAACAATTCACTTATTAATCATTGTGTATAACGATTCAGCTTTATGCAAAAAAAAAATGACTGATATTAAACTTAGATAATAATACCAGAAACTATCAGTGTGCAAACAAATGCAATCTGGTTCATTTAGGAATGTTTTCAAAACTATTTATTTAACAATCATATATATATATATATATATATATATATATATATATATATATATATATATATATATGACATAATTTGGCGTTAAATTACAGAAAAAGGGCTGATATGCCATAGAATCAACGAATCAACAAAACTTTTTATGACGGTAAGGCACGAAGAGATAAACTTTGATAACAACTAGATCGTAACAGAGAATAATTATAAAATCTATCGATGAGCGAATCGTTTATTCTAAAAAAGAAACCTAATCATATAAAAAAAAAACATTAAGATTGAAAACAAATAAAAACATTCACTTTGATTATATTTTAATAAGCATCTTTTAAAGCAAAATATGCAATTAGCTATCACTTTTAAGAACAAATTGATAGTTCGATTTTATTATATAACAGTTGATAAATACACTTTTTTTGAGACGAACAAAAGCAGCAATCTTATCGATACAATTTCATGGAGTCTCTGGACCGGACTAAACCGAGGTAGAAGATATATATATATATATATATATATATATATATATATATATATATATATATAACTCATATTTTAATCGGTCTAACACACACACAAACACACACACACAAACTCACACACACACACACACACACACACACACACACACATATATATATATATATTTGATTTTTTTATATAACAGTTGATAAACAAATTTTTTAAAGACAAACAGAAGCAGACATTTTGTCGATACAGTATCATGTAGTCTCTGGAATGGAATATACCGAGGCAGAAAATTCATATATATATATATATATATATATACATATATATATATATATATATGTGTGTGTGTGTGTGTGTGTGTGTGTGTGTGTGTGTAGTGGCATACTCTTATATATATATATATGTATATATGAATAAA
Source organism: Sepioteuthis lessoniana (assembly GCA_963585895.1). Taxonomy (NCBI): domain Eukaryota; kingdom Metazoa; phylum Mollusca; class Cephalopoda; order Myopsida; family Loliginidae; genus Sepioteuthis; species Sepioteuthis lessoniana. The sequence goes on from OY757907.1 coordinate 115,767,886, forward strand.
CTCATATTTTATACGCTCAAACACACACAAACATACACATATACACACATACACACACACACACATATATATATATATGTAGAAATATGTTATATATATATATATATATATATATATATATATATATATATATATATATATATATATATATATATGATAATAAGTAAATATATATTAGATATATATCTCTAATGCCATGGAATTTAGATTACGACCCCTGGGTTTCATGGAGTTTTTTCACAAAACAACAATCATCAGGCAGTTAACAAAAGGAAATGAATCGAAAAATGGAGTCAAAACCCGTTGGGAGTTTTTTTTACAAAACTACAATCTGGCTGTTAACAAAAAGAAATGAATCGAAAATCGAAAAATACAGTCAAAAACCGTTGTGATTTTAAGTGTGAGTGTGTGTATCTTATGTTGCAACATTATTGTTGAGAAAGATTCTTAATGTCTTCTGTATGTGTACAGGGACAACTTATAACATCCGGTAAAATCAACGCACTGCGCATGTACCTTTCATACACTTACACTATATGCTACTCACACATACACAAGCAATAATGCGCAGGTAAAACCCACACAAACACACACACACACACACACACACACACACACACACACACACACACACACACTGAAAATCACACGTAAAGATTCCTACAAAATCCCAACGGTTTGGACTGTATTTTTCGATTTTCGATTTACTTAATTTTGTTAACTGCCTGATGATTGTTGTTTTGTAAAAAGAAACTCCATGAAACCCAGGAGTCAGTCTAAATTCCATGGAATCAAATATGTATATCTAATATATATTTACTTATATTTATATAATTGTTCTATCCAAGATATTGAGCACTCTCCATATCATATTCCACAAAGTGATTTTCTGACAACCAAAACTGTTATAATATATATATATATATATATATATATATATATATATATATATAGATGTCCACCAACAGAGTATTCTGTAGTATCACAACTCATAAGTGTGTCTAGACAAGGGGATGCTGGGATCGAAACCTGGCAAATTTTACGCCAAAGGAATATTTTACCGCACTGCAATAAAAAAAAACTCGGCATAAGCTAAGGGATTTTAATATATATATATATATATATATACTACCGGAACACCCTTTTTCAGGGTTCTTGATACTTTTATTATTTCTATTCGCTTTCCTTTTCGCATGAACTTCGTTTATATATATATGTATATATATATATATATATATATATATATTAATCCATTACCGGATCACCGTTCTAGAGGGTAGAGTGTCCGCCAATGGTCCGGGAGACCTGTGTTTAATCCCAGGTCGAGTCATACCAAAGACTTTAAAAATGGTACTCGACACCTCGTTACTTAACACTCAGCAATATAAGGTCCGTATCAAGGGTAAAGGAGAGCACTCCAGGGAAAAGAGTAGCGTCCTCCCCTACGGGTTGGTGTTGTAACTATTGAAAAGAGGACCCTCTGGTCGCCCTCGACTACAGTCGCCAACTTACTTACTTTAAGCGTGTATGCCATCTGAAGAAACGAAGATTTTATTCTTCGCTGGAATAGATTTATAGGAACAATTTCATCATAGTTCAGTTTTCTCTCGGTTACACTGTACGCGCTCTTTATGAATGTTTTCTGACCTAAACCTGAAAAGGAATATATAAAAATAGTCATTCATCGAGCACTTCCATAGATTTATATGAAATCCTATTTTCTTGTGACGCTGACTATATACTAATGATATATATATATATATATATATATATATATATATAGTCATCCACTGACAGATCTGTTTCGTTTTATCAGAACTCATCAGTGTATCTATATATATATATATATATATATATATATATATATATATATATATATATATATATATATATATATAAAAATGCAAGGAGTACTAAGAAGAAAAATAATGTAATATCGTATTTTGATTAAAAAAAACAACAATTTTCTAAAAACTTATAACGTTCAAACTTGCTTTAAAGGTTGCTAAATAAAAAACTGAGGAGTCGAATAGGGATCATGTTTGATAATGTTATTTGATTCCGGTATTGAAAAATCGACAAACACCTTTTTACAAAAAAAAACAACATTCATTTTGAAAGTTAAATGTCTTTTTATACCGTTCTCAACACAAGAAGATCTAAGATGGCTTTTATTCATTTATTGTAGGAGTGATTTCTTATCGAATAAGTCATAACTCCCGTCATTACGATAACGGTTCAGTCTACCTTAAACTCGAAAATATATATCTTTTCCTTCGGAAAATGCAACCCTTAATTTGAACGTAACTGTTCACAGGGATATTACCAATTTAATTTGACTGGATATTTTGAAATGTGCCCCACTATATGTAAATCAATCTTACGGAAATATTCTCTTCATAGGTTGGTTGGTAAGGGAAGTCGTTGCATATCAAAATACTTTCGAAGAGTTTTCCCCGAATATGCAGCTTCTTTATTTTTTTTGTTTTTGCTTTATTTAACACTTCCACCTGAACAGTAGCTCAGATTATCTCAATAAAACTCAAGAATATATAGATCTGTGTAACTCAAATGTTGGGTATTGAGGAAGTTATTCCTCATAAATACAACGTTTTGTAAATAGGCAAAAATATCACCCTTTTAGATATAAATTCTGTGTTCTATAATGTCATCATCATTATCATCATAATTCGCTACAGCATAATCTTCCTTGATTTTCACACACACAAACACACTATCTATCAATCTATCTATCTCTCTTCATACGTTCTAATCATCTATCGCTCCCTACAGGTCTTCTGAACTACATCCTATGTCTTCATAGAGGTTTTTTAAATAAGTTCATGCTGGTCCGCCGACACTTGCACGTCCATATTTCCGGGCCTATAGAAAAGTGTCACTTATAAGTCCGTCTTTGCTTCTCCTCCAGTATCACGCATGCTTTGTTTATCTTACTTGGATGTTTTTTTGAAATGGAAGGTAAGTGACCATGCAGCTATTTGTTAGCGGGGTGTTGCTTCCAGGATTTGTTCGAAATAATTCGTAGGATCTAGGTGTAGCTTTTTCTCAGTGTGTTTTATTAGCGTCCATGTGATGTATTCATACACTAATATTGACCCAGCAACAGCTAGGAAAAGACACCATTTTATTTTGCCGGATAAATCAGACATCCATATGATTAATAACCAATCAATAGCAGTTAACACCTCTGCTAGGGGTATATTAACATCACTTTCTGTCGATGAAACACTGCTGCCAATGTACGTGAAATTGTCTACTAATTTCAGCGACCTGCCTCTTAGAATGGAGTTGGCTCCTTCTCTTTTAAAATAGATATCCTGTTTTATTTGCGTTCAATTCTTCTTGCTGCATAGCCTGGAGCAGGCAGCAGGGATGGTGCATAAATAAGACATCTATTTATCTACTTATATTTTCTTATATAAAAAAATTAACACAAAAGTCAATACCCATTTGTGTTATACTATGGAACAACTATTTTTAAGAATTTGGACATTTTTTCAAGTATTACTCTAAATTGACTGTAAATAGATAAAAGGAACTGAATAAAAAATCGAGGTAGTATTAATTATGAAACTGTAGATTCCAGGTCGACATGATATTAATTCTTGAGAGAAAAAATCGTATCAATTACGTCCGTATAAAACAGTTGGTTGTTTGGTTGGTTGGTATGTTGGTTGGTTGTGTTTTATGGCATATCAACCTTTGTTGGTTATTTATCGCCGAATTCATTCTTATACAAATAATCAGTTCTATTTCAGACATTTAAGTTTAAAATACCTACACAGTTTAATTGTCAAAAACATTTCTATTTCAAGTTATTCAGTTTAGTTAAACAGTTATAATTCTAACAATTCAATTTTGTATCAGTATAGTTTTTGTCCACGCATAGTTAAATGTCAAAACATGTCTATTTCAAACACTTCAGTTTAGCATAAGTACACAGTTTTAATGTCAAAACTGTTCTATTTCAAGTAATTTAATTTAGCAAAATTAAGCGGTTTATTTCTATTTGACCCATAGATAAGACCCTATCAGGTGCCACCACTCCGGGCCAGAGTGGACTTGGGAGCGATACCAAAAGGGGTACTCAGCATTCGACAAAGCTCCACCATTACTGGAACCTCACCATCAGATTTGTTTTGTGTCATATCTAGGAGACTCGTTGGGAGGGGACCCTTGCAGTCGGTGTATTCTACAGCCCCAGCGGACTGGGCAAGTATAAAACAGGGTCCTAAGAATAAATGGCTCCTTACCCAGTGGGTAGAGTGTTCGCCGATGGTCTGGGAGACCTGGGTTTAATCTCAGGTCATGTCATACCAAAGACATTAAAGATGGTACTTGATACCTCCTTGCTTAACACTCACCATTGTAAGGCACGTATCAAGGGTAAAGTGAAGTAATCCTGGGAAAGGAGTAACGCCCTCCGCTCCACCTCAGTTTAGTAGCTATTGAAAAGGGAGCCTTCTGGTCGCCCTTGACTAAGGTGGCCAACTATATATATATATATATATATATATTTAACTTAAGACATGTGCACAGCTAAAGAATTTATACTATGCATTTGTGATGTCTAGACGTCTCGATTGCTGTCTAGATGCATGGATGCATCCGTAGCAATACAAACTAATCCGTCATCAGCAGTTTTGCAAATTTGGAGCCTGTAGTTTATTTCACACACACACACACACACACCAACACCACCACCACGGCCAACAACAACAACAACAACTAAAACAAAAAGAACAAAAGAATCACCCTTCGTCCTTACTGGGAATGCCTCCGTGCAAATTTTGTCTGAATGGCTAACCGGGAGATATATCAAAGGTTTAAATTTGAGGACGCGGAAAGCATTAAAAAATCAGAACTGTACAGAATTATATTATATCAAAAGACAGGTATCAGCAGTGCTTCGATCAATAAACTTATGTGGAATGAATGTCAAGGGGAATATTTTTTAAATTTTCTTCGTAATTTATTTCTTTTTAAATAAAATAGCTTTAGTCTCTAGATATTTAGAATGCATCACACGGATTCACACGCATGCAGAGGCACCCACATACATAGACATACAAGCCTACATACACACATATATACATATTTACATGAATATTTCGTGGTGTAGGAAATGAACACGATGACCCGAAATTCAAGTACTGGACGAAGCTGTTTGCCTTTCCTATAGTGCTAATACCCTTGGGAAAAGTATAAATCCAATTATTCTCCCTCCAGCTATGGGTAAATAGTAGGGCAGACTGATTTCTTCAGCCTTGGTTAAGCAATCAGTCTAGGTGAAGGAAAACTCAGAATTCAAAACTGATAAACTCTGCTGTATATTGACCTTATGTCATATCATGCCTGTTTGTTTGTGTGTTTGTGTTTTATAGCATATCAACCTTTGTAGGTTATTTAATGCCAAATCCATGTTTATACAAATAAACAGTTCTATTTCAAGCCCTTCTGTTTAGTCAAACAGTTCTAGTTCAAACAATTTAGTTTAGCGTAAGTACGCAGTTTACATATCAAAACATGTCTATTTCAAGTTTTCCAGTTTACCATAATCACGCAGATTAGTTGTGTTTAACCCATAGATAGGGCCCTATCACAATCTATTACTCCCAGACAGAGTGGACCAGGGAGCGATGGCAATGAAGGGGTACTCTGCATACCCTAAAGCTCCAGCATTCCACCATCAGATTGTTTAGTTTCATATATCCAGGACGCTCGTTTAGGGGGGTCTTGCCCTTCTTCAGGGGTGCAGTCGGTTTATTGTACAGAGCCATCTGACTAGCAACATCATTCCCGTGAGGAGGGTTACATACATACATACATACATACATACATACATGTGTGCCAACGTTAGTATATCTATATATGGTGAACGAACAAATCGCTTACTGAAATATGGCATACGGTCACAAATTTGAGGTAAGTTGTTAGACTTGAACACACGAACAATGATTTGCTATGCTAGCTCATCAACCATTGCATCACTAAAATAATCATATTTTAGACTTAGCCCAAGAACACAAATAAGGAACATATTGTGAGGTTCGACCTCGCTACCACATGATCGGTGAGCTAAGCTCACCAATCACGATACCATGATGAGACACCTAATATAAGCCTGTAAATATCAAGTCTCTGATTATTTTCTTGAAAGTTTAACCCTCAACACACCTCTTCAGACCAGCAACACAGAAAACGTATTAAAGTGACTTTAATCATTACGATCAGTCAAATGCATAGTTCTTTCACTTCTGAATCATTTGCTTCACCTCCCATGATTATCAAGTGATAACAACACAGAACGATCTTAGCCTCCCGCGTGCTGTATTAATGAAGTTAGAATTCAAAGTGAACACAGAGAAAAACTGCGACAGAATGTTATCTAAACTAAAAGAAATTTGTCTGGTATCTTAAGGAACAAGAGGCTATAAAAATGCACGCAGTCTGCCCCATCTAACACAAATCAACTAAAGAAAAATACATTTTTACCCTAGCCGCCTCTCGAGTAGTGAAACAAAAAAAAAAAAAACATTTATATATGCACAAATATGATCTCGCAAGTCTGGCACAATATGAAATAAAATTAAGTACAAAGACAGCTAAAAAAAAAAACAAGTCAAGTTGAGGCAAGCGAAAAAAAAAATAGATGACCGCTAAGTAAAAAAGAAAAAGTAGTTTGTGGGGAGGAAAATAAACATTAAACAATTACACGACGTCGAATGATTCAGCCAAGAAAATATGCGGGCGCTTGTCACGTTCTTTTGATTTTTATATAATGTTTCGACGTACAGACAAAAAAAAAACAGTCTAAAAATTAACAATAGAGAAAAAGGGTTCGAACAACAAGTATGTATATATATATATATATATATATATATATATATATATATATATATATATATATATATATATGTGTGTGTGTGTGTGTGTGTGTGCGCGCACGCGCACGTAAGAATACTATCCATCGTTCTTATAGAATTAGGCAGGCAAATCAAACACCCTAATCTAATTCTGAACTCCAAACTGTATTCCCTTCATTATTCATCTGAATTTTTTTAAAATCTCTCTTCCAACCCATCTCCCTCTGTCTGTCTGTCTGTCTCTCTCTCTCTCTCGCTTTCTCTCTCTCTTTCTCTGTACGTTTGTCTGGATCTGCCTACATAACTCCATCTTTTTCTGAGTCCGTTCATTCCCGATCTTCTAGTTCTATGAAATTTGAACTGTTTTAGATTTTCGAATTTGATTCCAACCATGAATGAAACAATTCCTCTTTGGGGATAGTTAGGTCAATCTTCAAGCCGAAAACATCCTATTTACCTAACCCCTCCACTCGGGCAGGATATGACACAAGGTCAATTTTTAAGCGGAGTTTAACAGGTTTGAATTGAGAGTTTTCCTTCTCCTAGACTAGTTGCCTCACCAAGGCTGAAGAACCTAGTCCGTCCTACTATTTACCCATAGCTGGAGGGAGAATAATTGGATTCATACCTTTCCCAAGGGTATTAGTGCTATGTGAAATGCAATCAGTCAAGTCCAGGATTTGAACTCGGGTCGCCGTGTTCATTTCCTACGACGATAACAATTACACCACGGGCACCTCAAGCCGAAAACATCGTTTGTACTTTATGAAGATAAAATCATGAAAATGACACTATGTCCCACGCTATTTATACTAGTTACGTAAACGGCATGAAACAAATGTTACTTGGAAGATATTAACTGGCAAATTTAACGGAAACAATAATCCATACCTTTCCTTAAATGTTCATATAATCATAAGATGTTGTCAGGTACGACAAAGTCGACTCAGTCTATAACTAAAATAATGCTGTTTCAAAATCTTTTTTTTTTTAATGTGGAGTTCAGAGAAAGTACTGCTTAAGTGTTGGAAGAATAAATTTTTACACTAGGAAATTTTGCTGAATTTTCTCTCTCAAAAACATATGCAAAGTTGTTCTGAGAATCAACTTCTCTCTTTTTAATCTTCATAATAATTAATTATTTCCTAGCAAATGCAAACAGGCTCGTTCTGGTTTGCATTCAGGTCATTGCATCAATTTCCTAAGAGAATTATACAATTACATCACGAATGGTTAATGTCTAAGGAAATGGACACGGTGACAAGAGTTCACACACTTGAGATGTCTATTTAACTTACTCATGGCGTAAATACCTTTGAGGAAGTTGTGAATCCATCTATTCCCTCTTCTATTATAGGTAAATTGAAGGTCAGACGAGGCACTTTAGCCTTTGCATGGCAAATGGTCTAGAAGAAAAACTCAGTATTCAAACCTCTTAAACTACGAATAAAAATTGACACTGTGCCACATACTATTCGCGTGTAAAAGTGTGTATATATATATGTGTGTGTGTGTGTGTGTGTGTGTGTGTGTGTGTGTATTTAATGGCATAAAGGTTTGCCAAAGGTCAAGGAGGTGGAGGTTCAATCTAACGTTGTCATATCAAGGACTCAAAGAATGGTACTTGCTTACCACTCTGGATTATTAGGTACGGATCAAAAGTAAATGGAGCAATCTAGAGAAAGAAGTAAAACCCTTTCCGACACATCGGTATATTAGCTATTAAAAAATGGAGTCGTCGTGTCACCGTTGACTACGGTCGGCCATGTATATAACAACAATCATAGAACATAGCCCATATTGAATATTCTTAAAAGCACCTAGTTCTCACTGGAGAAAAAATGCTCTCGGCTATTTGAGCAAAGTTGGTTTAAAATCTATTTGCTGAAAAGCAATTGTAATTTTAAGCTATTCTTCTGCTTCTTGTTTCCACAATCATCAGATTAGGAGAGGCTAATAGAAGCCATTTTGTAGCAATCTGGTCGATAAGAGGGTAATGCCCGGAAGTAATTCCTAATAAAACAAATATGGTATAGATCGAAATCTTATCAAAAGTATATTAATGTATCATATTTTTCCCTGCGTAGGTCTTTGGAAATTTCTTATCACCCAAAGGGGGTGGTTTCCTGAATTTTCCGAAATACGCAAAAGTTAAACCGTTGTATTGAAAAGAAATCGTTATAACTTAATAAATTTCATTGTCTTGCTCCTAGAATTGATATGTTGTATACATATGAAAGACAACAAATTATTTACATTCGGGGTGCCCTTGGCGCAGTAGCTAACATACTTGACTATGATCAAGTGAGTTCGAACTGTATTCACGCTGTTAGGTTCTATTTCGGACCAAAACATTTGGGAATGTAATGAATCCACTTTATCCACCCAGTTATGGATTAAATAGTACCATTACTGTCCTTTCACAAGAATGGATTTGGCATTAAGTAACCTATGAGGGCTTATATGCCATTAATCCTATGTTGTATACAATAAAGATGTCAATAACAATAGTAGTACAAATACATATGAAATAACAGGCGGACTCTTTCGAACGGGATTATAATTTCTGGCTTCGGTCCATGGCGACACGAAAACTGAGAGATAATTCTTAAAAGCCTATGCTAACCATACTGTACTGACCCCAACCCAACGTGCGGCATATCTTGAGATCTCAATTCATCTCTGCCGGTCGAGATCCAAAAAACTCAACCGCATGCCTCAACGGTCGAAAACCCCAACTGACGTCTTTTTAAAATCCTCAAATTCTCAGGACCATCTCTTCTGAGCATGACGTCATACACACTCCAGTCCCATTTGCTGTCTGTGGGTTTATTATGACAAATGGTGATTGTCATATCCTTTTCGTGCGAGCCTAGAACTGCACCAACTGACTATGCACCCGGACTAAGAGACCTGTCTAGTTCATAGCCATAACCAAACTAGATGATAAAATATAATTAACGAAAAATGATTAATATGGAAAAAGGATTTCTTAATTATATCACACATATAGACAAAACTAAAATTATTTAATTGTCTTTAATTGGAATCATTTTGAGATGAGGCTTCTTAATCTGAGAATTAATTTTTATTTATTGCGGACATTTTGTCCTCATCTTGGTAGTTGTTTTTTGTGTGTTGTTTCTTCTTTCACTACTAAATTAATTCTCAAAATTATTTACATTAAATGTTGCTGATATCATCGTTTAGACGGTTAATATTAATGCTTTTTTCTGTCAGTTTGTCGAGTAAAAGTAGAACTTATTTCTTTATTGTAGGTCATTAATTAATGATGTTTACATTTCAAATGATCTGAATAAGTCAGCATTAGAGATGTGATCTTTATCTCACCAAATCAGATTTGACATGGAGTCATTTTTTAGTGTTGGGCCACGTACGAATCATGACTCATACGTTGCCGACACAAAAAAAATGCTGGATCAGCTCAGCATTCTCCAGCGTCTAACACCTCAGGCACCAAGCATTAAACTTATTTCTGCAAAGCACTTATTGCCTATAATCAACGAAATACTGACTGCATATTTGCTTTAATTAATTTCTGATTCCTTCCTTACTTTATCTGTTCTCATTAAGAAAAAAATATGATAGTTAAAATATCTTGAAATTAAGTTTTGCTGCTCGACATAATAAAAGAATTGTTACATATATCGGAGGATTAGACCAAAACGTTTGCATGGCTATATTTCAAGTGTTAGTTGCAATTTCCTATTATTCAATTGGTAGATAGTCTGCCAAATCAATTTCTAATGAAATATGTATGTAATAGAAGGAAAAGAATTTACTTATATTGTAGTAAATAATCTCTTGTGGGCAAGAAAAATCCAAAAAGAAACCGAGTTGGATTTATAAATATTTTACCTTTCAAAAATCAGTTTTATCTGTTCGCAACTAGAGAGAATATAATTGGCAGAGGGAGTTTGACTAAGGTCAATGTATTGCAACTTTCTCGTAGCGGCCGAAGCAAAGTATCATTAAAGATTCAATAAAATATTTACTACAGGCAAAAAGTGGCAAAGCATTCGACAAGAACAATTCAATCCGTTTTAGAGGAAAGTTATAATGGCTTCTAGAGAGCGAGACTGAACCCTATTCATTTAATGAGCATCATGAAAAAATACTTGCTCCCTCTTGTACCTATGATTTCTACAAACTCAAGATGATGAAAGCTAAATTAAACCAGAAGTATCAAGAGCGTGTATTTTTTCAGAAGAAAATCCAAAAAATAATGTTGTTTGTTTAAAGAATATAGCAAATTACCAACTGTGTGATTCTTGGTACAAGAGTAGAAAGATACAAGGACGAGGCAGAATGCATCTTCCAAACTGCTCCAAATATAATCTTAAATGACGAATGATCAATAAATTATCCGTGAAAAGAAAGAAAAAAAACATTGGGAAATATTGTGAATGGTTACTAAAGTATCTGCATCTGCTGACAGAAAGCGTTTTGAAATATAAAGGTTTGGTTTGGTTTATTGGGTTTTATGGTATATTAACCTTTGTAGGTTATTTAACGCCTAATCAATTTTTATGTAAATAATCTGTTCTATTTCAAACAATTCAGTTTAGCATAAGTACACAGTTTAATTGTCAAAAACATTTCTGTTTGGTTTGGTTTATTGGGTTTTATGGCATATCAACCTTTGTAGGTTATTTAACGCTGAATCCATTTTTATGTAAATAATCTGATCTATTTAAAACAATTCAGTTTAGCATAAGTACACAGTTTAATTGTCAAAAACATTTCTATTTCAAACTATTCAAGCAGTTATATGTAGCCATTCATTTAAGTGTAAATACAGTTTTAATGTCGTAAAACAGTTCTATTTCAAATAATTCAGTTAAGCATTAGCACGCAGTTTAAATGTAAGTATGGTTTAATTGTCAAAAGTATTTCTATTTCCAGTTGTTCAGTTTACTCAAACAATTCATTTTAGCATAAGTATGCTGTTAGTTCTATTTAACCCATTGATAGGGCCGTATCAGGTGCTACCATACCTGGCCAGAGTGGACCTGGGAGCGATGGCAATGAAGGGGTACTCTGCATTCCCCTTGAAATATAAAAAAGCTGGCCAATATTGGCCAAGCTATCAGTTATATAGCCAACCTATGAATATTAATGCGCATGTCCTATTACTCTTAAATACTTTGGACTCGATTGTGAGGTGGGATAAAATATACTGATTGCCTCTGGCAGTGGCGTCTTACTCGGTCGAAGCTGCATGACCTGGATGCTGGGGAAGTCCAGCATTCACGTAATGCGGCCGACCCTCCAGGAACCACCTGTAGTCGCCCCCCTGACTGTAGACCTTCATAGAGAGGCTAGGTTTATCACCTGGCTTCAGAGGTGCTATTTTTTAGGGGAATGCCAATGGGGCCTGAGGTATTTTTGGAGCGGCCGAACGTGTCTGGGCTACGACCGTGCTTCCAGACCCAACTTAAAAAAAAGGTCTTGTGCCATACTAGTCTGTTTGGTGCGGTGCGTGACATTTAGCTAAAATATGCAAAGTAGTCACCACTAGCAGTGGGTACCTTCTTCACGCCGCTGGCAAGTATTGTATTTTGTTAATGTTATAAAGATGTTCATTTTATTTTGAACCTCCGTTCTTGTTATTTCTTATTCAGTAACCTTTATTTAGGTTACAACACTATCGCACTGACAACCCGTGTAGAATATTGCGTATTCACCGGTGCTATTTGCTCTAGCAATTCAAATGGACCATGTCATTGGTTCAAAATGGATGATTATACAATTGAATTATACTGGTTTTGCTTAGAGTACAATGAAATTTCAAGAGATAAGCAGTCAGTTTTTGTGAGTGAGGAAATAGCTGACATTTTTAAAATGCATCTTTCTGGTTCCTTCAAACGATGGATGGCAAACTACGTGCATCCGAATCTTGCAACGCTTGATGATAAAAAGTCACTCTCACCCTATGGGAATCATTTCCGCAACTTCAGCTCATGAATTTGCATCATAATTCCCAATGGAAACAGTGCTTAGGAAAAATGCGAAAAGGTTACAGATCTCACGAAAAGTGAAAGATGAACTCATCATGCACTCACTAAACCACACAAAAAAAAAAACAGACCGTTAACAAGATTCAAACTCTTGAGCAAGTCCATGTCACATCAACAGTCTATTTGCTCAATATATTTTGACACACATCCTACATTGTATTATAAAATAGTCATCCTAAGTGGTTTGCTTTTTCGTCGAAATCAGTGTTAAATGAACATTCTGCTAAAGCAACTGTAATATTTCTTCTTTCTTAATCTTCAATTAAGTTCAGAGGAAATGACATTTTACGGTGCTATTGTTTGTACAGAGCAGGCAAAGCAGCATGAAAACCTTGCTCCAGTTATAAACTTCGGTCAGCTATAGTGCTTTGAGCAATGTAAATCATTAAATCTATGTCTTAACAAAGTGTAACTTATTTGGTGATTATTATTTACAAATGAGTTCCTTAAGAAGTATTAACACACTTATGAGAACTTCGGGTATTGCACCTGAGCCAGAAGAAATCTATTCTGTAAGTGCTATCAAACATGTGATGTCAGGGAAGACCATTTTGATAGCATTATGACCGCTTGTTCTTGTTGACCCTGTTTTAACTGTAAAACTTCTAAAGCAAGTGATCCCCCCCCAGAATAACAACCCGAAAGTGCACAAATCAAACTCATTGTGGACAAAGAAGAAACTTTCGTGGACATAATGGCCTCTCTGTCAATGTCAACAAAAATCCATATCAAGCAATCTAATGCACATTACATCGTTGAAGAGAAGCTCAAAGGACATATGTATGTTCTATCATCCCAATCTCGCGCTGCTAAATATTGGTGTCAGTACTTATGCCACATAGAATTGATTACGTCACTACCGAGAAGACCAGGGACAGGCATCTTCACCTTGCAACCGTGAGAAGAATGACAATGCTTTTCGCTGAAAGTGAACACATGAACTACGCTAAAAGTGCAAGAATTTATCTGCCAACAATGATGGACTGGCAAGAAATTTATCCGTGGGTATATGATCAGTTTTCACGCCTTGGATTTTACACTGTAGGTGATAAGTTTTAGGGAGGCCTGTGAAATGATATAGTAATAATGATCTGAACAGAACCTGATGAGGTAGTTGTAAAGGCGGCAAAACAACACGCCATTGAGTCGCTTAATCAGAAAGGTTTACTTGGATTAACACAACGCATCGGCGTACCAGCGTATACAATGCAGACAATGATTTCGCCATTTTAATTCTGTGAACAAGTAAAGTGCGTGTGGAACTTTCCTGTAAATGTATCGATTAGGGCAGCCAAATTATTACGAAGAACTTTACCTGGTTTGAAACGTAGGTATCATTTGACTACTGAAAAGTCAGTTCACCAGTGTTGTATCCTCAATTGAAGATGGTTTTAACTGCGATGTTTTTGATAACGTAGGTGAAAAAGTTCTTGTGTCTCTTGAGAGAATGTGAGTTGAGAAGATTATAATAAAAAGAAATACTCAGTTTAAGACACTGGATGATCTTCTTCCATGTGTGAATATTATAATAAAGAAGTTTAAAATCAATCCCACAATCGTGTTCACCTGGATGATTGCATTAACAAAATCAGACGAAGATATTAAAGATCATTGCGCATACGAATTTACAAGTCTGCTAATAATAAAAAATGCCGCTCATGTTCTTGTTTTTTCTTTGTTCATTCAGTTTCTTCAGTGTCATTGCCAGTTTTCCCTTAAAAAATATCCCGGCAGGACAAGATAATGTACCTGCTAAAAAAATGGATAATTCGGTGTAGAAGTTTGCAGAGACCGTTGAAGGGAATCTTGCAACAATGCTCACGTGAATGTTGGGCATATATGTTATCATTCCAACAAGGAAAAGCAGGAATACGACTTTTGTGAAATGTAATTGAATAATCTAATTTGACATTATTCTAAGGAACCTTTCACTTTTACTTCTGTTGCGTTATAAACATAACTTGTTATTCTCATTAGCTATTCAAATCAGGAAACCTACTTCTGACTCTTTTTTAATCCTGGCATGTGATATAATTTGGGTAATTTTTCTGATATGATTATCTTGGAAGCCTAAGGACTTGTACATGTGTGGGCAGAGAAAAATAGACTAATTTCCTGTTTTTGCCCGTAACTTTCGAAAAACTAATCTAACATTCAATTTTCGATATACGAAAAGCTAAATGTCCAAGTATAGTTTAAATCTCACCTTGAGATTTGAAAAAAATTAGCATCTGCCATCAGATAAAGGAAGTAATTTACAAGATATGAAAAACCATGATGTCAGAAAAAATTGATAATTTTATAAATAGTTTACAGACATTAAGATACATTAAAGTTTCAAAATTAAGAAAAAAAGAACATTAAAATGATTAAGTAATAAAAAAAACCTGCTCAGTACTCTGGTTTTGCTTAATTAGATAGTTCATCAAATTCTGCTGAACATCCAGCATTAGAGAGTGGTCTGTTAAAAAACAATTGCTCAAAACCTACACTGAGTGGCATTTTGAACGAGATTCACAAGACTTTAGTCAGACTGTAAAAGACTTATTTTATAATGATGGGTTGAAGGGTGGGTTAAAAAAACCTTTCAGAAAGTACTCAACTCAAAATGAAAAAAACATAAGTAAAGTTCTGATTTGCACAGTTAGCTGAGCTCCAGAAAACACCGACTGCACATTTGCAGATGGGCAACTCCCACCCCACAAACGAGTATCTTGAATAGGACACAAAACAACCTGACTGTAAGGTCCAAAACTTTGGGGGAATGTGGAGCACCGCTTCACTGCCATCGCTCCCAGGTCCACTCTGGCCCAGAGTGGTAGCACCTGATAGGACCCTCTCTACGGGTCAAATAGAACTTAACTGCGTACTTATGCTAAACTGAATTACTTAAAAAAGAAGTGTTTTTAGCATGAAACTGTACTTACTCTAAACTGAATTGTTTGGCATAGAACAAATTTGACTGTTAGCTGTGTGCCGACAAAAACTATACTTATACTAAGCTAAATCGTTTGAATTAAAACTATTTTAATGAACTGAGTAACTAGAAATAGAAATGTTTTTGACAATTCAAATATGTAATTATGCAAAACTGAATTGTTTGAAATAGAATTGCTCATTTGTATAAAGATAAATTTGGTATTAAAATCTTACGAAGATTGGTTTGCCAAACAAACGAATAAAAAAACAAACAATAATAAGCACTCATATAGACAATAATCAATAAGAATTTTTCTTCTGAAAGGAGTACAAAATATACGTATATATATATATATATATATATATATACATCATCATCATATCGTGCCGCCAGCACGGATATCCCTGACCCGTACTCGCCATTTCTCCCTATCGTTCATCGCCTCTGGCAGGTCCTCAGGGCTACATCCCGTATTCTCACAGAGCTGCTGTATGTATGTTCGAGCTGGTCGTCCTGCTTTTGCCCGGCCATATGTGTGGGTCCATAGAAGTACATCACTAATGAGCTCGTCTCTGTTTCTCCAGCAGTGTCCTGCATGTCTGGTTCGTCTAACTTTGATAGTTTTTATGATGGGAGCTAGGTGGCCGTATAGTTGGTGCCTTGTGGGGTGTTGCCGCCAGGACTTGTTCAATATTGCTCGCAGCATTCTTGTGTAATTGCCGTCTAGCTTCTTATTTATACCATTTCAATTTCAAAAAATGTGAAAATGATAAACCATATAAACCATACAAGAAATGTGAAAATGATAAACCAAATAAACCATACAAAGAATGTGAAAATGATAAACCATATAAAGCATACAAAAGATGTGAAAATGATAAACCATATAAACCATACAAAGAATGTGAAAATGATAAACCATATAAACCATACAAAAATGTGAAAATGATAAAACAAATAAACCATACAAAAAAATGTTAAAATGATAAATCATATAAACCATACAAGAATGTGAAAATGATAAAACAAATAAACGATACAAAAAATGTGAAAATGATAAACCATATAAACCATACAAAAAATGTGAAAATGATAAAACAAATAAACCATACAAAAATGTGAAAATGATAAACCCTATAAACCATACAAAAAATGTGAAAATGATAAACCATATAAACCATACAAAAAATGTGAAAATGATAAAACAAATAAACCATACAAAAATGTGAAAATGATAAACCATATAAACCATACAAAAAATGTGAAAATGATAAACCATATAAACCATACAAAAAATGTGAAAATTATAAACCATATAAACCATATAAAAATTCAGAAGTAAAAGATTGCCGTTAGACATTGCATTAATGAATATATCTAATTTTTAAGTTTGAGTTAGGTTGGTTGGGTTTTATATCATATTATCCATTGGAAGTTATTTAATGCTGGACACTTTTAATCCCTCTATACTTCGAACATTGATTATTTATTCTACAAAGTACGTGTATTGCCGCTTTACCATGATTGATTTTGTATTATATCCTCGAATTTCGTTGGGGCGGGGGAGTGAAGCCTAACCCTTCTGCAAAATTGCAAATAGTGCATTCTACAGTTCTAATACCGTCCGGCTTTTCTTGAATTATTGTAAAAAAAATTAAGACATTTCCATGTGTGTAACATTATTGACGCAAGGAAAGATATAGTACAATAGATGTATTTGTTTTGATTTTTATTTAATGGCATATCAACATTCTCGGGTTATTTAATGCAAAATTCATCCTTTTTTTCTAGGAGGACACTGGTGGTACTATCAAACCCATAAATGGGAGGATTAGAGGGTTCATACATTTTCCAAGGATATTTGACCGAAATTGAACGTAATAGCGCGACGAGAGATCAAACTCGCGTACTACGATTCCACAGTTCGGTGCGTTAAATATTACACCCCCTAAATGGATGTAGTTTTTCAGCTTTATTTTTGTTTCTTTTCGTTTTTTTATAAAATCTAAATTTGTGCAGATTTCTTAATTTTCTTTCCCTTGAAACTTTGTTTTTAAAATTCATCCTGTAAGCTCTCGGCTGGTTTGTGTTGGTGTCTATGTTTAAAGGCATATCAACTTTCATGGGCTATTTTTGTATAAGGGGGAAGCCAAAAAAGTGAAAACAACTCTACAGGTATATGATAATATAAGTCCCTTTATTAGAAACGTCGTAATTGTTGTTTGTTTGGAAGAAAGAGAGAGAGAGAGACAGAGAGACAGAGGACAGCTATTATTGACACAACGTTAGGAGATATATTTTCAGAGTCTTGCATCTTTTACGGGAGGTTT
This sequence comes from Sepioteuthis lessoniana, assembly GCA_963585895.1. Classification (NCBI taxonomy): domain Eukaryota; kingdom Metazoa; phylum Mollusca; class Cephalopoda; order Myopsida; family Loliginidae; genus Sepioteuthis; species Sepioteuthis lessoniana. The sequence continues at coordinate 115,786,064 of OY757907.1, forward strand.
CATACGCAGTGGGTTCTCAGCCAAGGGGTCACTGGCAGCTCTCTCGACTAACGTGTCTAATCGCTGACAGCTCTCCAGTTGACTGACTGCTCTCCGATTGACTGACCACCTAGCTCTCTTTTTGCTGTCGAAAGCTTCCGCATTATATATTTTCTTGATTCCCACCCATTTTCTTCTCGCTCAATCCACGTGATTCATTTCCGCTATCCCTTTTTTTACTTCAGACACAGGTGCAACATCCTGTTTAGGAAATTCACAATAATCAACTGTCAGAAGTCAATATGTTACACTATTTAGGGCCAAAAACATTTAGCAGAAAAACATTTGTGGTGCTATTTAACCCATAGCTTCGGTGGGGAGAGGGCTATCAACTGGATTCAAATGATGACAAAAATAGTAATTTACAAATCTCAAAAATCCTTATTTTAGAATTCAATTGAAGAGGGTGGTTGACAGATGAAATAAACTAAAACGTGAAGTCTCCAAATGTTTCAGTGGAAATTTCAAAAATTTCAACTTTTTTTATTATTAATTATTGCAGATTTTTATTATAATCCGATAATTAGCCAATTTTTGGTGAAATGTTTGAAGTCGGCACTTTTTTATTCTGAAAAGGTTTCACGTTTTCGCTAATCTATCAATCTATATGTTTGAGTGTGTTTGTCTGTGTGTGCCTTTAAAGTGTATAAATAATTGAATAAATTACGGATATTCAAATTCAATAATTGTTTTTTTTTTAATTTGTGGGTAAATTTTATTACAAATGAAAGGTACAGAGTATATTCGTGTAAGAAATGCTAATATTACAGCTTAATTATGCCCAAATATTTACACTTAAAGAATTATATATATCATCATCACCATCATCATCATAATCATCATGTCGTGCTGGTAGCACGGTTATCCCTGACCCTCTCTCGCCACTTTTCCCTATCGTTCATCGCCTCACGCAGGTCTTCTGGAAAACATCCTGTATCCTCACATAGTTGCTGAATGTATGTTCGTGCTGGTCGTCCTGCTTTTGCACGGCCATGTGTGGGGGTCCATAAGAGTACATCACTTAGGAGTTCGTCCCTACTTCTCCAGCAGTGTCCTGCATGTCTGGTTCGCATATACAAGTGTATATATATATATATATATATATATATATATATATACATATATATATATATATATATATATATATGTGTGTGTGTGTGTGCGTGTGTGTGTGTGTGTGTTTGTGTGTGTGTTTATGTGTGTGCGTGTGTGTGTGTGCGTGTGTGCATATATATGGACGTGTAAATAAATATATACGTGCATGGCCAAATATATATATATGTGTGTGTGTGTGTGTGTGTGTGTGCGTGTGTGTGTACGCATATATACGGGCGTCTAAATAAATATATACGAGCATGGAAATATATACATATATATGTGTGTATCTATGTGTGTGTGTGCGTGTGTGTATGTGTGTGTATACACACATATATACAGTTTTGTGAGTGTAAATAAATATATGTGCATGAAAGTATACATATATGAATATATGTGCGTGTATGTATGTATGCGTGTATGTGTGTGTGTGTGTCTGCACGCATATATATAGGCGTCTAAATTAATACGACGTGCATGGAAATATATACATGTGTGTGTGTGCGTGCGCGCGCGCGCACATAGATACGGTCTTGTGCATGTAAATAATTATATGTGCACGAAAGATTTTATATATATATATATATATATATATGTGTGTGTGTGTGTGTGTGTGTGTGTGTGTGTGTGTGTGTGTGTGTGTGTGTGTGTGTTTCTTTCTGTTTAACATTTGAAAATATTGTTAATGCTGATTTTGATTTATATTTTTGCATAAGGGCATACAGGAAATTGAAAAAAATATTTTTTTAGCTACATATTGGAAATGACGTCACGTAAATGATCCTCATTTTCCGCTTTTCAAGCACAGGTTCTCTCAATGACATTTCTCATAACATTTTGTTACATGTCTGGCACCAGCTCTTGAATTTCCTTCCGCATATGTTCTTCAAATCATGGGTTCATTTGTATCCATCCAGTCTTTCTGCTAATCCTAAATAAAAAACAACAACAACAACAACAAAAATAACACCCAAAGAAGACTGGTGCTGCCAAATCGAAATAAAATGAAATATTCTTTTCATTAAATTATTCATTCTTTTCTATTCTTATATGATGTGCAGTGATTTCCTGTTATAGATTATTAAGAATTGTGAAAATATGAAAAAAAAACTTTTAATATATTAGAAAATGAATTATTTGTATGTATTTACCCAAACCCTTCACCATGAATTGGATGGGATTCAAGGACAATTCTTAAGCAATGATTTACCGGTTTTAATTGTGAGTTTTCCTTCTCTCAAACAGGTTGCCGTTCCCTGTTGAAAACGCTCCGTCTGCTATTCTAACTGTCCATAGCTTGAGAAAAAATACTTGGATGTATACGTTTTTTCTTGAGTACTGGTGCTATGTTATAAAGGCAAAGATCTCCCGCAAGATTTGAACCCGGTTCGGCATTTCAGTATCACACGACGATAACTATTTCACCATCGGTTCCTTTTGTGAGTAACCAAGAAACTATCCTTGAAATTCTAAATCTTAAATTCAGATGTATGGCAAGGTTAATGTAATCTACAGTTCAACCAAAATACCATGCACACGGCGTCTCAATATACATGGGATTTATATGAGTGTTAATAACTCTACTACTACTAATAATAATACTGTGTTCGAATGTGCCCGTGGTGTAATGGTTATCGTCGTAGGAAATGAACACGGCGAAATGGGTAAATAGTAGGGCAGACTAGGTTCTTCAGCCTTGGTGAGGCAACTAGTCAAGGAGAAGGAAAACTCTGAATTCAAACCAGTTAAACTCCGCTTTAAAATTGACCTTGTGTCATATCCTGCCCGAGCAGAGGGGTTGGGTAAATATGATAATGTGTTCTTTTTTGTTTCAGATTTGAAAATATTTTACAATAACAATTACTAATCCTTGATTATAATGCATTTGACAAGAGAGGAAAAATATTTTGTGTCTCTACTTATTTGGAAAGCACATGTATTCCGTCGTATCGATACTGCTGTATGGATGCACTACAAGGTCGCTAACTAAATGTATGGAGAAAAAGCTTGACGGCAATCACACAAGAATGCTGCGAGCAATATTAAACAAGTCTTCGAGGCAGAACCCCACTAAGCAGAAGTTGTTCGACCACTTACTACCCATCCCGAAAACTATTCAAGTTAAACGAACCAAACATACGGGGCACAGCTGGAGAAGTGGGGACGAACTCATAAGCAACATACTCCAGTGGACCTCTTCACATGGACGAGCAAAGGCAGGACGACCAGCAAGAACCTATATACAATAGCTCTGTACCGATACAGGACGTGGGCATTAGGACCTACTGGGAGCGATAGACAATAGAGAAGGGTAGCGGGACAGGGTCAGGGAGATCCGTGCTGACGGCGCGACATCATAATGATGATAATAACTTATTTGGAGATAAAAACATTCAAATCTATCTCAAAATAGACGTAGCCTATTAATACGATAATGACTTATTACCGAGAAAGAAACTCAAAACAAACCCCATCTGCTTGAAGCTGGTATAACAACAATTAAAAAAAAACATTCATTTGATGTCTCTCACTCAAAGGCTGCATTTTTACAGGAAGTGTTCTAAATGGCCATCCTTGCGTTTGTTTCAGTCATAAATCATTATTATATTAATGGGTTGCATCTATTTTGAAACACCCTGTAGTTCCTCTTTTGTTGGAATAACTATGACTATGAGAAATGATATGGAATTTATGAGAGAACTAATGGGTTTTATCGGTATATCTATCGAGACATGTTCCCGCAGTTTTTTTTTAAACCGAATTTTGTTCGTTGGATCAAACAAATGGAGAATATATTATATCAGAAAATATTACACCTGTGCAAATTGAGGTTGCCAATAGAGAACCTAGAAGAATGGCAATGCCAATGCACTTTATTTGCACACAGAGGACACTTGTGTTATTTTGCAATGCTCAAGAATCAGCTAGGGGTCCCCGTGGCGTAGTGGTATAGGACTTTACACTCCTATAAATTATTTGGGGGGGGTATGCTACTTCTTCCCACAAAGATGGCGGACGCTCACATATTCAGTCTCGGGAAACCATTGGCCTGGAGGACCACATGACATGTTTAAAAATAGTTCCGCGCGTAAATTCAAGTCCTGCGTTTTCGAGCCACCTACAAGACGCGTATTTTCTATAAATACGTCGTCTTCAAACACCCTTGCTCTCTTTGACCAAATTTCTTTGCAGGAACAACACACTCCTTTCAGCGTGAATCAACAGTAGAGAAAAGCAACACTATGGATGGGCCTCGCATACATTCATATACAATGACTATGAGACGCTTTCCAGTCTCTGAGAAACTGCCCGTTTCTAACCATAAAAAAAGGACATTTTAACATGTAATTCTTTTGTAGCTTAGTTGTGTTACACACACACACACACACGCACACACACACACACACACACACACACGAGCTCACACATATACACACACTTTTATTTTGTTTGTAGAATTAGTAATATTTTTTTATGTATCAATGTAAGATTTAATTGTTGTAGAATATAAATTTGTTTTTGTTCGTCGCCTTGTTTTAAATGTTCATTTTGTCCGCGCCGTTTTACAACCATTATTTGTTTCATTGATTCCCTTCATTTACCACTTTTCCACGTGCCTATATTATGCCTATATTATATACTCTATAGCAAACCTATACATTAAACGTGTGGGAAATATTAAACCTTATTCAATATACATAAAATCAACGTAAAATAGTAGGGTACCATATAAATACCAAATACAGGTCTATTCTCCAACAGTGGCAAACGTGCAGGGCTGTGACATCGTGGAAAGTGAGTTCGAACTCTATTTGCCTTATTACGTTAACTTTCGTACTAAAACCCATGCGAAACTAATGAACACTAAATATTTTGGTTAAATAGTAACACTATTGTTACTCTTCAAGCATAACTTTGATGTCAAATAACCTACGAAGGGGCATAAGCCATTAAAAGAAATGAAATAAAAATAAAATATCGTCAACGTGAAATATTGCGTGCTTAAAGGAAGTGTTTGTGACAAGAATTCAGTATATAATACATCTCAATACAAACTGAAGTTTAACTTATGTTCCTTGTGAACTTCAGCAAAATATAACTTGCATAATTAATACAATGTTGAAGTTCAACAGGTTTAGTCACTATGCTACGGAGAAACACCCGACATTGATAGAAAACAACAAACACAGCCTCCCTGTTTTGCCATATCCATAGATTCAAGTAGTCTTCTCCATAAAAGGATTCAAACGTCTGCTCAAAAGAAATGTATAGAAACTTAAGCTTGTCCGGTCTAACAAAACAATATGTCTTCTGTCAGTTTTAAGAAACTAAACTGCATTTGATCGATTTTTTTTGTAAAGAAAGAACCTGACACTTACGACTCTCTGATTGATATTCGCTCATCTTTTTACTTGTAATTGGATTAAATTCAGTTCAGTCGGCTAGGGTTTTAGAATATACCGAGTGCATCTATGCAGAGAGGTAAGCATTCCCAATCAGAATCCAGGATTTGACACTTAAAATCATCTGATGCTGAGGCTTCAATCCGGGAGCTTTGGAGAACGTGAAGTACCTCTTCATTGCCACTTCTCCAACGTCCATTGTGACCCGGAGTGGTAGCACGTGATAGGGTTCCATCCATGGGTCAAATAAACCTTTTTGACTGTTTAAAATTTGTGCAAGCAAAATATTTATGTCAAATAGAATTGCTAGAAATAGAACTCTTTGTCCATTTAAGTGTGTGTGAATAAATGACTGATGCTTAATTAAATTGTTACTGATACATAGCAGTTCTTTGAACGATATTTCTGTGTGTAATGAGCAAAACGTGTTGAATAACAATACTTGAAACCACTTCACTGTGTAAAAACAAATAATCAATATTAAATAGAATTATTAGTGTTTGACGCAAATCTTTGAAATCATTTATCTGTGTAGAGACTATAGCAATACTTGAGTACAAACAAATTAATTCTAACTCATTTAAAAACAAAATTACCTAAAAACAATTCACTTACAAATGATATAAACATTTTACTGTGTGCAAATGAATGACTGATGTTGTATTGAATTTTTAGTGTTACATAGCAACACTTGTAACAATTTAACTGTTTCAAGCAAATGATTAACAGTAAATAAAATTATTCGTGTTAAAAATACATGAATGTGACAAACCTATTAATGTTCACCGGAAGGGTATATAACACGTAGCTATTGAAAAGGGAGCCTTCAAGTTACCCTTTACAATGGTCGCCAACTTAACTTTTTTGCTTTATTTTCTTAAAGACGATTTGGCATTTAATAACTCACATTGATTTTTATGTCATAAAACCCAAACAAACAAACAAACAAACAAACAAACAAACAAACAATCCTTTCGTACTCTGCACTTTTAAAACCCAACGTAAATAAGTATGTTGCCCTATCTTAGATTGGATCTATGCATTTTTGTTCATTTAAAATGTTCCGTTACTTGCTACCCAGTGGCTTTTATTCAGTAACCCTGTGTCTATAATGAAAATTAAAATTATGATAGTATCAGTCCATGCCCACTTTCGTCTCACCATCTCAACGATTCCTCTCATGTTGCGTTTAATCTAAAAATGAAGACGGACGCTGGTTTTAGTTGAAATCGTAGAAGCCAAAGATCAAATATTTAAACTAAAATTAAACAAATCAAGTCAGGAATAAAGTCGTATAACAATATTTATGGATAATTTGCTGGGGGGGGTGTTACACTCAGTTTTTCCACCTTCGTCAAGCAGACCCTAACAATATGAACGGCAAGAACAGAAAAAAAAAACTTATTCAGCCTGACAGCCCTCTTTCTCAGTATCTAACAGCTAATTGCTACTAATATTATATGGTATCAAAACTGGTGTATTCGTAAGTCGACTACTAGATAAGCCCATTGAATGCAATATACAAAGTAAAGTTGTGTTGATTGATGGGTCAAGTATTACCTGGATTGAATTAGAATTTAATTTCTGCATTGTTATTAACCTCGTAAATACCGACAGGACCGTTATTTTATCACCTGTGGGTCCTCATAGTTTTCACATAAATTCTGATATTTTTCTGGGATTCATATATTATCTTTATATCCTTGCTACTGTTACCCGAGAGGAGCCTTGATGTAGCGTAGGCAATGGCATGGACACCTACTAGCAACGGGTATGCCACGTGGTCACACATACATATGTAGGAGAGTGCTAAAGTTGAAAAAAGTACATGAACACTAAAGTATTTTTCCGGGTTTCATTTCAGAGTAACAGGGGTTATAATCGGTCCGCTACTGTGAGTTGTCTGATAAAAGAGAGAAAGACTAGTTAATCTTTTCTGTTAAAATGCCACTTCGTTCTTACAAATTTTTACATCTCTGGACTCGACCATAGCTCGGCTTCTTTTTCGATCCAACACAGACCCGATTTCCCCTCGTGACAATCGTTCGAATTCTCCCGTTCAAATCCAAGTCGCCACTTTACTCTCGCCTGTGGTATCGGGCGGAGAAACATATCCACATGTCACTTGCTCAGAAGATTTGAAACTTCCGAGGATTTTTCAATTACAGTTGCCATTCACCCGTTTGTGGTTGACCTCCAACGAGTGTTTTGACATGACTCGCTAAGGGGCCACATTTCAACGGTCACTCAGGGAATCTCTCACAGCTACACATATTATTTTCCTTTTCTTCTTATTTTTTACTTTTTCTACTTCACCCAAAGATAGCTTCACGTTTTTTTTTTTCACTTTTTTATAAGCCGTTCAATTATGTTACATAAATTCAGTTTTCGATGCGCCGTTCAATTACGTTATATAGAACCGTTTTACTCTCAATGATAAAGATCTATTTTTTTTAGTCTTAACTCTTATTGACAAAGTCACACTTCTACCGTTTCAGCCAACATTTTGTAACATTTTAAGCGAATTGTACCGGGATGCTAATAGATAAGTTATACAAAAATAAAAGTCACACTTCTACCGTTTCAGCCAACATTTTGTAACATTTTAAGCGAATTGTACCGGGATGCTAATAGATAAGTTATACAAAAATAAAAGTCACACTTCTACCGTTTCAGCCATTTTGTAACATTTTAAGCGAATTGTACCGGGATGCTAATAGATAAGTTATACAAAAAAAAAAATCACACTTCTACCGTATCAGCCAACGTTTTGTAACATTTTTAGCGAATTGTACCGGGATGCTAATAGATAAGTTATACAAAAAAAAGCCAGTAACCGGAAGCAAGACGAGTAAACAAATTTCAACATCTCGTCCAGTAGACTAGATATAATTACGTAGACTTGATCAAGTCCACCAACAGCAGCTAACCAGCAATTGTAGGGGTTATAAGACTCAATCAGTCATCTTAGTCGTGGAGGGACCTAACTGGACGATATGACCCTCGTAAGTTGAAAGAGGGGATGAAGTGTTTTATAAACACCAATATAAGATTTGATTCTCTCTCTCTCTCTCTCTCTCTCTCTCTCTCTCTCTCTCTCTCTCTCTTGCTTTCTTCTTAGTTTTGGAGGTACTAGGAAACAAACTTTTGCGGTTAAGGAAAGCGAGAAACAATTCGAAGGAGCGGGAAACTCAATGTCTTCTTTGAACGAAGAAATCCGTCCCCGTTTGTTGAATCCGTTTTCCATTTTCACCAGCTTCCCGATCTCAGATACTGGATGGAGATAATAAAGCAACAGAGTTCCTAACACTCGAGGCGAACTGTGTTTTTGTGTTTCCTTTCGCCCTAGGGACGATTAGCCATCACTGATATAGCAGTCGACGGTAACTACGCTATATTTTAATTATTTCTTCCCATATAGGTTATTTGTCAATGTATTTTTTGACAAGTCTGATAAGGCAATACAATTTAGTAGGCTGCCCTGTTTCATTTTTCACAGAGTCAGTATAAAAATTTAAATAATGGTTTCTCGAACTTTGTGAATGTTTGCTTGGAATTATCGCGGTCGTTGGTTGATAAGTAAACGGATAAGACCACACAGTTAAGAAAGAAAAAAAAAAAGTCGACGCTAATAAACAGAGAAAAAATACGAATTTGTAGCAGTAATTATATTTAGTATGAAAAGAAAATGTTTTTAATAATGTTATAATTATTCATCAATCTCAGAAGTGTGTATGTGTCGGGGTGGGGAGTAAGTAGGACACCCGGTTCACAAAATAGCAGTCAATCATTTCTTTGTATGAGTTTAGAATGTTCAAAACAATATATTTATTCATTCTCGATGCATTTCCGTTAATTTTAAAATTTTCCAATGTACTGAGTGTATTCTTCTAAAATCCATCGCGGCTAATTCTTAAGATTATGGTCAATGAATTTCCTCAATTGCCTTATTGTGTCAGAATATATCTGATGATTTTTTTTTAAATCCCGTATTCGTGAATTTTACAGTAAATATTCAGAATTTCTCTCACTCTCTGTCGAGCTTATTTCATTGGTATCTTTTTAAGTTAACATTAATTTGGGTCTACGCAGATCAACTGACGTTCCTAATTCAGTGAATGTGGCATTAGTTAAATCTGTTCAAATTATGATAAAAACAGAAATGTTTACCGAATCCTAAACTAGATAAACAGAAATCAAGTACCAGTGGAAGACCAAAGTTTTGCAATGATTAGATAACTAATTTACAGTATTCTTCAAGTTACGCCAAAAGCAGTCTCTCATTCAAATTAGAGTTTCACCGTCAAAAGTCAACTTTTCGGCAGTTATTTAATTCCATGTTCATACCAGTATTTTTCTTTCAAGACCAAAAAAACTCCTTTACGGAAGTTTCTACTCCCTCTTGGTCATTAAACAATCTAATCTAAAATAACTCAGTCCAAACAGTTCGGTGTTGTCCATTCCCTCTAGTTTCTTTAATCCATTCCAAAATGCAAATATTAAAAACTTTTCACTCATTCTGGTGTTATATTTCATCTCTGAATTCTTTTTTTTTTTCTTTTTTTTATCGCAACAAACTTGAATGACCATTTCTTTGAAAGGTATGGAACGCAGTTTAACAGAACCGATAATAAAGGTTAATTTTCCAATGCTACTTGAAATCACGCTTCCTTCTGCCTCAAGGAATCTTGGTTATTAGTAAGAGATTTTGTAACAGTTACCCGACAAGAACATCCGTATTATAGAAACTTAAAACTTCACCTATAAATCCATCCCTTACGTCGTTAACCGATATTGTGGCTTTTTGTTTTGGCTATTATTCAGTTCTATTTATGGGGTGTAGAATACACTTACTATATGCCCTGCAGAAAGGTAAAATCTACCCTTAAAAGAAGACGTGCCATCAGTAGTTAGTATTTGCTGGTCAGGTTTAATTTGTAGAATTATGGTAAGTGTGAAATACACCTTTATTTCATTAATATATGCTCCGCTCTGAAATTGAGTCACAGGACCTGTCAGGATCCGATATACGCGTCAAATAGGACTGTATTCAAAAGAAAACCTTTTCGGAGTCAACAAAACAGAAAACGTACTTATGAACGTACAAGGAACTCGATTCTTTGGACCCTAAGCATAAAATACTCCTAAACGGGTTGACATGCCGTAAAATGAAACAATCAGTTAATCGTTTTGTATATAAAATTATGAAAATAATTAGCAAAAACAACAAAAATAAATGTTTAAAAATGATGTGTATTTATATTTCACTCTTTTTTAATTTAGTCTGAATGGAAATATAAAGTGTGTGGCAAAATAACTCGATATCATTTTCAAAAAGTTGATATCGTTTGAGATGTAAACATCTGTGATGCAATACAATTAAGCAAATGAAAATAAACGGGCATATAGAAATTATACAAAGTTATACCAGGTTTATAGAAATTAAACCAAGTTATCTAAAATTTTGTAATTGCAGAATTAAGCTAATTGTCTCAAAATGGGCTTTTATTTTTTGTAGTGATATCAAAAAGTATTTTATTATCTATAAATTTGCATGTGAACTTGTTTAATGCGGCTCTACCACAAGTCATATTTCTCTATCGTAAATGCGCAATCCAGTTTGTTTTTTTATCTTGCTGTTATATCAACATTCTTAAATCAAAGTCACACGCATTAACTTATGCGAGCAGGATTCGATTTTCTAAACATTCAACATGTAATATAATGGCCGAGGGATTTCGTTTTATATATCTTGCCTTTGGGTTTAGTTAGGCTGAGAACCTTTCGGCTCAGCACATGGGTTAGTTTGGTGCAAACTTCAGTGCAGGTGTTAACGCGCGTGGGGGGTGGATGTGTCGTTCTTAGATGTCAAATTAAACATCCTAGATAGAGAATTTGACCAGGAGATGTGAATGACGTCATACACCGGAAGAACGATCGGAGGATTTTGGGAGATTTGAAAAAAGTTAGAGTTGAGAACTAGACTCCAAATGAGAAGGGTCGACTTACGGAGCTCGCTGAGGCCAGACCAATTTGCGCGCTACGGACGCCGCACGAGATCGGGGGGTGCAGATGGAAAAGTCATCATAGAAAGATTGTGCATCTCTCTTCCTTATGTCGAAACCTTTAACTCAAAGGTAATAAAAGGTTTCGTACCTGAACTAAGAAGTCGTTACGTGTTTTTCGTGTTTCGAGATTCCTATGTTCTATTGTTATATGTAATGAACATTCTATATACGTTTCGCATATCCATATCTGGCTATGGTACAAACATGGTTTACTCTGGTGTGTGTGATAAGGGAAACAAATCAGGAACTTACAGGGTAACTATACAGTTATTAACATCAATACAAACATTTTGTCTCTAAACTGAATTTGTCACGAAGGTTTATATGATATTAAACGAAGAAACCAAACCAAAATCAAACTTATTTTTTCTCAAATTGTTAAACTGCTAAACTGCAAAACTTTCCAAAGAGAAACTTCAATCTATACATATGCGGAAACTATATATTTCAATCGGAAATATATAATTTCATTTCATGTAAGTGGTTATCTTAGATTAGAAATATTAAATTTCAATATATGTAAGTGGTTATTTTATTTTAGAAATATCTAATTTCATTTCGTGTAAGTGGTTATGTTAGATTAGAAATATTTAATTTCAATATAAGTGAGTGGTTCTCATTGTTGAGAAATATTCAATCTCTGTATATGTAAGAGGTTATCTTAGTTTAATTTACATACATGATAATCTGATTATAATGGATGACCTGATCAATCTTACTGTATTCTATACGAGAGTCATTCATTAAGAAAGGCTATTTAAAAAAAAAGCAAAATAGGTTTTTCATAAACATAAACTCTCTATTGTAGGGAATTGGTTTATAGCAAACAATAGGTTTATCTAGCTGACATATCTCTTTTGAGAAATGGCAGCAAATCAGATTGCATTCCACAGGATAACTTGTGTATTATCAAATCTCTGGTAGTTGAGAAGTGTAAACTATGTGGTATTTACAGAAAGTATGTTATTTGTACGAAACATTATTAGCAAATGGGCAAAACGAGGGTTTGCCAGAAGTACCCTGAGACAAAAAGAGAGTTTATGCAATGAAAACACACTGACTCTAAAGAAAAATGTTGATCCGCAGCTGTGAGTATAATAGGTCATATTAAAGTTTTCTGGGACATGAAAGGGTCCATCACTATTGATTTCCTTAATAAGGGTGCAGCTGTAAACTTTACTGCCGACAGGTAACTCAGAAGGCAAAATTCATATTTATTTACTGAATGATCTTCGAATAGATATTTAAGTCTGGCAAACTATAAGCTTATTCCAGGCTGCGTGAGCAAAGAAGGAATCATATAAGAATGAAAGAAAAGGTGGAAAGATGAGTGTGTCTGAACTAATACGTAAAAACAGTAATAATTCCACACTAATTAATGAGATAAAATAATCGAGAATTTAAATGATATCAAATATCTGAATGGATACACAATTAGAATCATAAGGAAAACGAACCATATAACAAAAATCCTCGGGTAATTTTTAGAGGTCAACAAATGAAAGAATTAAAACGTAGTAAAATAAAATAATCTAAAAAAAGTGCATAATCTCGATTTAAAAATATAATAAAACTATGGTCTTTTGGGGGGGGGCTTCTAAATTATGTCTTCATTGCCTTCATTAATTAAACATTTATTTTAATTATTAACTTTTTTTAAAAATTAGGACATACATTGTGTATTCCAATAAAAAAAAAGAACGCTAATTTAATTCTGGGGTATTATTTATCGGGGATGCAAGATCTTTTTTCTCTTTTTTATTCTAAATAATAAACAGATTTAAACAGGTATGTAGCTTATCTATATATTCAGAGAAAAATGGCAAAAGTCAAAAAAGAAAGCCTTATCTAGATGATAATTCACTGGCCATCATTACTAATGAGCCTATGAATGAGAGCGTTATCTTAAAATACCACCTTATTTTGTTGGTATCCCTCATTGTCATGGGGTTGTTGGATGATATTTAGCTACTTCGTATAAACTTTCTGTCAATGAAGTGTTACCGTATTTAACGTCATATAAGAAGCACTAGTGTAAAGAAGCTTTCCAGTTACAACAGGGCAAATCAAGAAAACATTTATGTGAAGCAAAGTACTAATGTTAAAACTGATGAAATTAATATATGGAATATTATCAATGATAACACTTTTAATCTGCATAATAACCTTTTAAATAATGACAATATGTAAGTTACTCTATAGTCTAAGCTAATTGGAGTTTCCAAGTAGTTAATTTCGGCCGACTATTGTGAATGTTAAACCTACACATGACATATAAGATGCAGGGGATTTTTAAAAAAATATTTAGTAAAAAGAAGTCCACCTTATATGCCGTCAAATACGGGGATTAAAGTTTATAAGATTTGAGTTAGATTAGTAGAAGGCTTTTTTATACATTGAAATCTCTCTCTCTCTCTCTCTCTCACTTTCTTTCGTTTTAGATGTATATCTATATATAAATAAATAAATATGTTTGTCTGCGTGTGTGCCAATCTGGCTGGCTTTCCGTCTCTCTCTCTCTCTCTCTCTCTCTCTCTGAATGGTTGTTTGAATATCAGATATTTTTTATTTTAGATTTTGTTGCCTTAAGAAAAAATTTGTAAATAAAAAGTATTCAGTTTGGTGAAACCTATGATAGAACTGTGGTTTATTCTCTTCTCAATAATGACAAAGGGTTAGTGGAAGTGAGTCTTCGTAGCGTAATGCCTAAAGTGCTGAACTTCAGCCTCGAATTAAACGAGTTCGAACCCCAGTCATGCTATTACGTTCACTTTCGGTCTCATGCCCTTTGGAAAGGTGTAAATCCTCTTATACTCAATTTCTTAGTTAATAGTATTACTACAGTTCTTCTCCAAGAAGGATTTTGCATAAAATAACACACGAAGATTGATATGCCATTAAACAAAGAAATCAAACCACCTTATTTCTGATAAAGTTGAAATTAAAAGAATAACACCTCGAAAAATTATATCCCAAGCCGTTTCGTTAGCAATCTCTTGCCTTAACTCTAAAATTATACTACTGCTACACAGGGTCAGAAAGAAAAGAAATCAGAAAAAATATGGGATATTAAGTGTTGAAGAAAGAAATAGAATATACGTATTTTTTAATAAGATATTGTAAGGAGAGAGGAACATATGAGATAAAGCGGGAAAATGTTTGATATGTCAAAAAAGATATTGCTGAATAAATGAATAGAGGGATGAATGAAAGGAATAGTATTGATTTAGCAGGAAAAAAAGACCAAGAGAAAAGGCTAGTAGGACGCATCCACTTATTTTAAAAGAAGTAATTTGGGAGCTAAACAACTATATTAATTGAAACGAGTATAAGTTACTGGAACACGATAGAATTCATGGAATCTAGATGCAAATATTCAAATCAGTCTACAAAGGAATAGCTCAGCTATTAAGTAAATGATTGCGATAGGCAAGAATAGACAAATGAATTACAACGGTAAAACTTACATTTATCCTAAAACAAGAAAAAGAGGGAACATCCCAAATATATACAGACGAATAGCGTTTTTGGTTATAATGTAGTGGGTATATCCTGAAGAACAGGCAGAGCGTCTCAATGAAACAAGACCTGTTATATAAAAAACAACACATTCTTTGTACGTTAAAACAAGGCGAAAAATGTAGTCATGGTATGGAGAGACAACAAAAAAGCTCTTGGATATTATCTCATAAACATAGATAATAGAATGTCTGAAAATCAAAGCAAGACTTTAACTTCTTTACTAGAGCTATTAAAACTTGGAGATAAGATCAAATAAAAAGTGGAAAATCCTAACTTATTTAAAACTCCAAAGTGACCATTTCCATGGATACTCATTATCACCACTAATATTTCTAATAGAAATTATGTCAATAAATTATAAAAGATTTACAAAGACGTAGAAAAAGAATCTCTCATTTATAAAGATGATATTAAGATATTTTCCAATGCTGTCAATGAATTAGGAAAGTTTGTGTAATATAATTGCGGAGGGATTTTTTTTAATATTATCATTTTTCGTTTTATATATCTTGCCTTTCGGTTTAGTTAGGCTGAAAACCTTCCGGCTTAGTGCATGGGTTAGTTAGGTGCACATATTGAGTGCAGGTGTTCACGCGCGCGCGGGGCGGATGTGACAATCAGAGATGTCACAATGAAAACCCCAGATAGGAAATAGTACCGGGGACGTGAATTACGTCATGCCCGGAAGCGCTGAGGATTTTGGAATTGGAAAAAAAAAAACAGTTGAGATTCGAGTCTAGAGGAAGGTTGTCAAAGCGAGACCAGTTGAGGTCTACGAAATGTGCAGCACGTTTGTTGAAGACATTTCTCTCTCTCTCCTCATGTCGAAAAATCTTAAGCTCAAAAAGGTAATAAAAAGTTTCGTACCTGAACCAGAAGAGAGTCGTCAAGTGTTTCGAATGTTTTTCGGATTCCTATATGCGTATGAACATTTGTGAACGTTTTCCGTATCTGTATGAATATGTCTATTTCACGTATTCATATCTTGGTCGTATTTTTGGACGTGGATATGTTACATTTATACATACAATTAGAAACTTCAAGAAAGTGTAGGGAGACATGTTATTTGGTAGATATTTCTGTTCCCCCATTTTTTAGTTGGTATATGTTTAATGGTAAGTTGTTGGTGTTTATTTTTGGAAAAAGGCACATGGAAGCAGCTGAAGTAAAGATGTGTAAACGATATGAAAGTTGTGAAACGGCGCGGACAAAAGGAACATTCAAAACAAGGCGACATAAACAAAACAAATTTATATCTCAACAATACATACAATGAAACATCTAAAACATTACTATGGTTGTATAACTGTTCAGACATTGGACTGGCGGTTAGAGTGTTCGCTAATGGCCCGGAAGACCTGGGTTCAATCCCAGGTCGAGTCATAGCAAAGACTCAAAAAACGGTACTTGACGCCTCCTTGCTTAACACTTATAAGCATTATAGCATTATAAGGTACGGATCAAGGGTAAAGTGGAGCAATCTAGGGAAAGGAGTAGCGCCTTCCCCTACACCTTGATGTAGTAGCTATCGAAAAGGGAACCTTCGGGTCACCCTCGACTAAAGGGAGACAACTTACTTTTACTTATTACTGTTCGTGAAATAATCTTCTGCGTGTGTGTGTGTGTGTGTGTGTAACTAACATAACTAAAACAACAAAACGGACTAGATAACAAAAGTGTTCTATGCATGTTGACTACGTATTTCTACTGTTTGTTTCTTTCTGTGGTTCAACGAAATTTCTGTTTTCGAGGCTGGAAAAAGTCTCACCGACAAAGCATAATGAGGAAAAGAATGTTTGCATGGCATATACATTTTTGTGGCGGTTGAGGGCTGTTAGTTGAAATGAGAGACTGATAGTGTTCTCTCTGGAAGTCATACTGGAGGGAGTGTGTTGACCCTGTAAATGAAACTATGAAAAGAGGAAGAGTGTTGGAAGACGAAGTATTTATATAAATTACGTGTCATGGAGCAGACTCTAAAAACGCGGAATAAAATTGAAATGTGAAAGTAGTTTTAAGCACTGGCCACGTGGTTCTCCTGGCCAATGGGTTTCCGAGACTGAATGTTCACGTGCGTCCGCCGTCTTTGTTTCGGGAACAAATGGCATAACGACCATTTTAAATTATAGGTGTGTAAGTCCTATAAAAGATAAATGAACGGAATCTGGGATTGGAAAATGGCCTATGTTTATTATTGAAAAAGTAAAACGAAAAACAACGAAAGAAATAAAATTTACAAATTAGGAATTCATGAAAAGACTTATAGAAAAATAAACGAATATATGGGATCGTTCGAAGCGGATAGTATTAATCCAAGGGAGATTAAAAAGGAGTGCCTCAGAAGGTAAAGATAAATTCTTGAAAACCAACTCTTCAACATAAATATAATCAAATACTTGGTTAGTATGCTTTATGATATACTCTGACCCCTTCAAAAATGAACAAGGTAGGATCTTAGACATATGAACCAAATAACAAGGACATTAATCCCAATGATCTCGGCCTTTCACTCGATGGATGATATTGACATACTCTAAGAGACAAAAAAGAAAGAGTAAGAGGCCTCTTCAGCATTGAGAATTATATACATGAAGCAATTCGAAGACTTGAATCATGTGTAAAGAAGAGTAAAAAGAGGTTCATTACAATGACCGGGAAAAGAAAACTTAAAATTGCACTAAGACCTAAGATTAAAAAAAAACCTGTTCTTAATAGTTTTATGCAGTAATTCATAGGTAAATAAAGATATTCAGTTTATAAATCCGAACAATTCACTAAGAATTGGTCAGCAGGAGGAATGGTGTAACGGATATGGACGTTTGGATAAAGACCTCAGAGAAATTATCAGAAAATGGCAGGTTCAATCCTGACTACGAGAAGAATTCCAAGGAATATTTACGTTATATAATATTCGTACCCTTTTACGATTAACCAAATAAGAACAAACTCCCTCAGTGGCGTAAATAAAAGTTTCAGTTCGAAGTTCCGTGTAGACTGCCTAGTTCGACAAGTAACTCCTGAAAAAGCTGATCGAATCAAGGGCAGAAATGTAGTGAATATAACAATGAAGATAATAGCCTGAATACTCTAAATAATAAAACTTACCAAGTTTCTTCTCGGAAATGTTGACAAATAAACTACAATCATTCATAGAAAATGCGACGGAAAATGTATCTAGAACTTTGATAATCAAATAAGTCGCAAAATCCACGGAGAAAAATCAGAGTAAACATGGCTCTTGCCTGAAAGCTGAAAAATCAGTAGGACGTGAGGGAGATATCAGTTATTGCTGGAAGGTTGCTTGGAACGCTCTCTAAGGGCTTCGAAAGAAGACTAGAGGAAATGGAGATCAGAAGAATCTAAACTGTCAAGAGCGCAGCTCTGTTGAGATTTGCTAGATTATATAGAAGTGACCAGAGGAAATTTGCCGTGCAACGGAGATCAGAAAAATAAACAACTAAATCTAGTGTGAAATATTCACAGGGATCATCATAATAACATAAATAACATTAACCTGTTGCAAAAATTTAAAGAAAATCGGAAACTGACTATCGAGCCTGGATAAAGAAATAGAAATTGACAAAGAAAAATCTGCATGCTCTTAAGCAAAAGTAGAAAAAAGATAAACAATGGAAGGAATAAAACTGCCAAATCAAGACACGATCTGAACATTTGGATAAAGGGAATATTACAAATACTTAGGAATAATGGAATCGGACAATATCAAACAAGTGGAGATGAAATAAAGTTAAGAAAATAGTACCTTAGTCAAACAAGAAACCTTTACAAATCCAAAATCTGTTGCAGAAATCTTAGCAAAACAATAAGCACATGGCTAACACCCCTTGTAAGATACTTTGGACCATTCTTAAAATAAACAAAGGAAGAACTTGGACAATCTAGTTGATGCTGAAAGCCTAAAAAGATGGCGTAGACACACAAAATGTGACAGGAAGAAGTTTCACCTGTATTGAAGACTACGTGGATGCTTTGATTCAAAGAAGGACTAATTACAGCAGCCAATAACATCACTGACAACATCAGGACAAATAGAATAACAACGAAAGAGAAATAAGTAGAAAAACAACTGGTTTGGTATTTCAAGCGATACCTCACACGAGAAAACCGGCACATGGCAACGAAAGAGGAACATTAAGAAAGAAACCTAATCTCTACTAATAACAGCAAAAGCAATGACCAATTATGTTAAATCGATAATAGGAAACATTAGAGGAAGTATATATATATATATATATATATATGGGGTAGATAGAGACAAAATCATTAATCACTAAATAAGTAAATGTACCAAAAAGAGTATATGACCGGGTGAAATATGACAAAAATTGAAATTTGATTATAGTACCTGCAAGCACAAACTAGAATCCAACCTTAAGAATAAGATGAATGAAATTCTCTTGGATTTTGAGATATAAACCGATCATATAATGCCGACCAGACGTAGAAATAATTACCATAGAAAAAAAAGAGAACGTGCTGCATAGTAGACTGCCGTTCCGGCAGACCACAGAATGAAAATCTAAGACAGCAGAAAAAGAGTCAAGTACTTGGACCTTGCTAGAGAACTGGGAATGTTTAGAACCTGATGAAGATACCATTTTTAGTTATTTGCCTGGAATTGTCCACAAAAGCCTGGAAAGAGACCCGGAAGAGTTATATATATATATATATATATATATATATATATATATAGGCAGTTGAAGTGTAATGGTAATCATGGTAGGAAAAGGACACAGTAACTCGAGTTCAAATCCACGATGAGGTTGATTGCTTATTCACTTGAGGAAGGTATACATCCTACTATTCTCTCTCCAGTCATGTGTAAATAATTGGACATTATAAATTCTTTAATCTCGGTAGAGCAACCGGTCTAGGTGAAGGAAAACTTTGCATTCAAAACTATTGAACTCTACTCAAAAATTGATCTCGTGTAACATCCCATTTGAGCAAAGATATATATATATATATATATATATATATATATATATATATATATATATGTGTGTGTGTGTGTGTGTGTGTGTGTGTGGCAAGAGAGTAGGTGGTAAGAAAGTATTATACATTTCTACATTCAGAAACTGACAGATCTCTAAAAACCTGATCTGAAGAATTATTTTTCAATGTAGAATTAGAAAAGCTGTCCTTAATTTGAGCCCTGGTGCCGGCATCAAATGTGCTCTGTTAGTGAACAATATATTACATCAAACCTGTTTTCTCTACCTTGCTAGAAGCAACTTAAGCAGAAAGGAAACGCTGCTGCATTTGTTCACACTTATAAATCATTGGCATGAGAAATTAAGAATTTATCAATGGCATCTTATAAATGTGTACAAGTTGTTGACACACCTTCTGGAAAAGAAACATTGCTGAACAAGTCACGCCGCATGCGTCAATTATAAAAGTAAGAAAACACGGAACAAGATATTGTTGCGTGGCCATATACACGAATGTGGCCATGTGCGAAATAGACATGTAATGTTCATAACGATAGAATATATAAAGAACAGGAATCTCAAAACACGTAACTACTTCTTGTTCAGGTACGAAACTTTTTATTAACTTTGAGTTAAAGGTTTCGACGTAAGGAGGAGTGACACAATCTTCTATGCTGTCTTATTCATTTGGCCCCCAACTCGAGCGGCCCCCATCGGGCGCAAGTTCGCCTCGCGCCTGCGAGCTCCAGAATTGATCCTTCTCGTTTGGCGTCTAAAACCCGACTCTTATTTTCTTCAAATTCTCACACAAACTTCCGCGTGCTTCCGGTGCGTGACGTCACCCGCACCTTGTCACCCAGTATCGTCTCGTACTGTTATGACATCTGAGTGACACCTCCATCCGCTCGCGCGCCCCCGTGTTAACACCTGCTTCAGTCTTACACCCAACCAACCCATGTGCTGAGCTGAAAGGTTCTCAGCCTAACTAAACTCAAAGGCATGAACCGAAATCCCTCGGCTATTTCATAACATACCTATCCAACCACAATAAAATCATTTGTCATCGATGATGACAAATTATTTTCTTAAACTATTGTGCCGCTCCCCCTTATGTCGAACTGAGCAACAAAATCTTCAGCAATACAATTTCAACAAAATAATACAACAAAAAGCATGCGTCAGTCCAAACTCAAAAGTCACCAAAATAAAAATAAAAAGTGTTTGTATTATCCATCGTTTTTGTTTTTTTTCATTTTTTTTTTTCCGACCACATTTTCTGGTTCTTTTTTCTCTTCTTTTTCTTTTTTTTTTTTTAATTTTTTCAACAGTCACTCGTTCTGCATGTATATTTTTTCAGTGTTTAATTTGTTCTCTTCTTTTCATATTTTCTAATTTTTTTTTTTAATCTCGGGTGAATTGCTCATTTTGTATTTGGCATTTTTGCCTTCCTTCTACGTCCGTACTTATTACTGCTAACTTTATATCTCCTTCTCACGTAATATCTGTCTGTAATTAATGTACACATTTTAACCTTCCACAACCAAGCATAGCTCGTAATCAAACCAAGATACATGTTTCCCCGTTTTTTCCAACTTTTGACCACCGTCAAACGGTCTATCTCACATCTTTTCAACAGCTTACGAGTACCCTTCTTTTTTATCTTCTTTCTTTCTTTCGCCCTTAAAATACCGGGTGTTCTTTTCTAAACCACCCAAACCTTTATCAGCTCACTCAATAAAATTTATCCCTCGACACAAAATCGAATCCGCGAATTTTCCAAACACATCCAATGAGACCACCAAAACTCTGCGCATACCTTAATTAACTAATCTCCAAACCCATGTTTTTCCGAACATCTTCCTCAACAAAACCTCACAGTCCCACTCCAGGGGGAACTCACAAAATAACCGTCTGCCTTGTCAGACACGATAAACATCCGTCTCTTCGTCGATCTGCCTCTCTGGCGAGATATCTGAGACAATTTTCCAGTCGATACGGACATTCCACCGTACATCCGACTTTTTCGGATTCGACAACTTAAACAAAAACCTGGCCTGATTTCTTCAGAGCCCAAAATATCGATTCTCCAACATCGAAACCTGTCCCAAAGCTCCTAACTACAGTTATGCGAAATTTTTCCGGCAATCCCATCGATGAGCGAAATCTCCAAGGTCTCGAATCAAAATTCTAATCTCCGAATATCATTAGCACGAACAACCATCAAGTTACAAGTTTTCATTCATAAAAACGTTATTTACTACAAAATTCACCTACAATGACCCCGTCTATCGTAAAATCCATTCATAAAAATACGCTATTACTATAAAATTTCTTTACAAAATATTGTTTATTATTGCTGTCAATCATGTGCGTGACATAATGCTCTGTCCACACCGCGACCACCTTTCTTTCTTCTTCTCTGTCACAGCGAGCTTAATTCTCTGTTAGTCTTTCTTTCTCTCCTCCCACCACGGTACAAAGTCACATAGAGTAGTAATCATAATTTTCTATGCTACCAACGATTTTTCTTCTTTTTTTTTTTAAATTCTAGAATTATTTCCAAATCTATCCTCCACAACCATTCAAAATCTATTCGTAAATTAAACTATGACAGACGTAATTGAGCAAATAGCTTCTTATTCTTTTTCTTTTCTTCATGCCTTTTTTTTCTTGGAGTTGAGTTGTGTTACTTCTCTTTTTCTTTCTTTTTTTTCTTTTCTTTTCAAGCCTTTTTTTCTTTTCTTTTTTTCTTTTGGAGTTGCGCTGTTTTTCTTCTCTTTTCGGTGTTGGACATTTCTCCTTTTTGATTCTGAGGGGTGCCGAACTTGTTCTCCTTATTTTTGGTCTTTTCCTTGTTTCCTATTTTCTGGGGCCTTGTGTTTTCTCTCTCTCTCCCTCGATCGCCTGAACAATCCGCTCCGAAATAGATTCGTCCTTGTTCTTAGCCGCTTCTCTGATCGACTTCGTGGAACCCTGGTAACCCATCAAAAACCATATCATGAACGATATGCCCAAGTTCTGGCACCAAATATGTCTATGTTGAGTGGCCATATACACGAATATGGCCATGTGCGAAATAGACATGTAATGTTCATAACGATAGAATATATAAAGACCAGGAATCTCAAAACACGTAACTACTTCTTGTTCAGGTGCGAAACCTTTTTATTAACTTTGAGTTAAAGGTTTGATGTAAGGAGGAGAGACACAATCTTCTATGCTGTCTTATTCATTTGGCCTCCAACTCGAGCTGCCCCCATCGGGCGCAAGTTCGACTCGCGCCTGCGAGCTCCAGAATTGATCCTTCTCGTTTGGCGTCTAAAACCCGACTCTTATTTTCTTCAAATTCTCACACAAACTTCCGCGTGCTTCCGGTGCGTGACGTCACCCGCACCTTGTCACCCAGTATCGTCTCGGACTGTTATGACATCTGAGTGACACCTCCATCCGCTCGCGCGTCCTCGCGTTAACACCTGCTTCAATCTTACACCCAACCAACCCATGTGCTGAGCCGAAAGGTTCTCAGCCTAACTAAACTCAAAGGCATGAACCGAAATCCCTCGGCTATTTCATAACAATATACGCATTTAAAATCTTTCATCATATTCAAACCGGAATGCTTTTTGGTTTCCTTATTTCGTAACTAATAATAATTAAGTCCTACCAATAGCACGGATCTCCTAAACGCACACTCTCTCACCCTCTCGGTCATCACTCTTGAAAAGTCTTATAGGGGACATCGAGTGTCCACACAATACTGAGAAAACTAAGTTTTTGTTGATCGCTCAATACAAGCGCAATAATCTGCTGATTTCTGGATTGGTTTAAAACAGGAAATAATATCTATGGATAATCTTCATCTAACTTTTTACATGGCGTTTTGTTAAAGACCAACAAGTATCGTTTTCCATATGATTCATAATCTCTCAATAACTTCTCTATGTTTAAGTCAGTAAAAAGTAAAGTTGGCGACCGTCGTCGAGGGCGACCAGAAGGCTTCCTTTTCAATAGCTACTACACAAAGGTTTAGGGGAGGGTGCTACTCCTTTTTCTAGATTGCTCAACCTTAACCTTGATACGTACCTTATATTGCTGAGTGTTAAGCAAGGAGGTATCAAGTACCATTTTAAAAGACTTTGGTATGACGCAGTCTGGGATTGAATCCAGGTCTCCCGAACCATTGGCGAACACTCAACCCACTCAGCCAATAGTGGGCTATAATTTGAGCAATATTGTCTTTATTAAGCGCGGTAGACTTACTTTTAGCAATTAGATTTAAAGCTATTCCTATTTTTTATGGTTATAATATCAAAATATATGTGGATTTGCCCGTGGTGTAATGGTTATCGTCGTTGGAAATGAACACGGCGACACGAATTCAAACCCTGGACGAGACTGATTGCATTTCACCTAGCACTAATACCCTTGGGAAAGGTATGAATGCAATTATTCTCCCTCCAGTTATGGGTAAATAGTAGGGAAGACTGAGTTCTTCTGCCTTGGTTAGGCAGCAAATCTAGGAGAAGGAAGACTCTGAATTCAAACTGTTAAACTCCGCTTTAAAATTGACCTTGTGTCATATCCTGCCCGAGCGGAGGGGTTGGTAAGTATGATAATATCAAAATATATCGAAATATCATCTTAGAATCAAAAACATTTTTTTAACAGATCGTTATAACCATATTATCGCAGATATGTTGCAATTTTCATTCATTTGAGATGCACTGAAATATTTTGTTGTACTTGCTGTTCTTGATTATTTCTATCCTTATCCACTGATAAAAATAAAAGCTAACATTGGTAGGATCTGTTTTGCTTGTTTTATGGCATACCGACCTTTGTAAGTTATTTGATATAAAGTCTATCTTTTCGAAAAGAAAAAAAAACAGTTGAGGTACTATTAACCTACAGCTGGGGGATTAAGAGAGTTCATGCCTTTCCCATGGATATTAACATGAAAGTGAACGTAATAGCGTGACTAAATTTTGAACTTGCTTCCTACGATGACACAATGCAGAACGTTAGCTACTATTCTACAGGAACTACCCCCAGCAAAATTTAAATACTTTAGCTTCATAAAAATATCTTTAAAGACAGCATACAGCATTTCTTTTATAAGGTGTGTTATAAAATTTATTGACTGATACGAGAGACTTCTCAAAAAGGGAATGCCCTCAAGGGTGAAAAAATTTTAGCACTGCTCTCAACCGTTTGTGGTTGAGATGATTTCCACTAAAGAAATTGACCTTGAGTCGCATCCTGTCCGTGACAGAGAGTTTACGTATATTATTTATTCCCGGCTCCCCAATTGCCTAAAAGTAAATCGTTTAGCTTCAGAACAGTGTCTTTTCCTTGAATCATTCCAGCGTCTGAAAGAGCGTTACATGCCTTTTTTTTTTTATTAAATCGGGCTCTCTCAGTCGTTGATAACGTATATGTAAAAAGTTCTTTCACTAACAATGTGAATACAATAGCTCTTGGGTAAGATGTCCAAATGACATAAAGTCAGCCGGGTTTCGATCGAAAGTTGAACCATCACGAGTGTCTAGCCTCACTAAAGTGTTGTGAAACAACGAAACAGTGGATGATAGTATATATATATACATATATATATGAGTGTGTGTGTGGGTATGTGTTGTGTGTGTGTGTGTCTTAAATAACCCTGATCTCATCTGTTTTTACACGGTTAAATGATTCCAAGTATTGTAAATGATTGAATATTTCTATTTGACCGATAGATGAGACCCTAAAAGGTACAAAAACACCGAGTTAGACTGAACCCGGGTGTAATGGCAATGAAGAGGTACTCCATAATCACCAATCTCAAAAACAGAACCCTCATTTTCAGGATCAATTTCATGTAATACCCAGGAAACACTATTGAGAAATCATAACTATGGGTTTAAACAACTAAGAAAATGTGGCTTCATTGTATGCTTTTCAGATGAGATTGCTGTATATGAGGCTGAACGTGTCCGAAAAAATTTGATTGTTTGCTTGGACGAATAAAAGTATTAAAAAAAAAAAAGAAAAGGTATCAAGTAGATTATGGTTGAGAGGTGGCCGTTTACTCAAAGTAGCCTAGCCTAGTCGGCTGGGGCTGCAGAATGCACTTACTGCATCTCTGCAGAGCAGGAAGAACCCCACCACCACCACCAACACACATAGAGTGTCCTGGATATGGCAATAACCAATCTGAAGGGGAGGTTCTAGTAATACAGGAGCTTTGGCGAATGCTGAGTAGTCCTTAATTGTCATCACTCCCAGGTCCACACTGTCACCGAGTGGTAGTGCCTGAAAGAGTCCTATATATATATCAGTCAAATAGAACTGTTAAACATTTAAACTGAGGAGAAACAAAGGACTAGTGCTAAATATAATTGTTGGAAATACTACTGTTGTAATATAATAGCCGAGGGATATCGTTTTATGCCTTTGGGTTTAGTTAGGCTGAGAACATTTCGGCTCGGTGCACGGGTTAGCTAGGTGCAACATGAACGCAGGTGTTCACGCGCGTGCGGGGGGCGGACGTGTCATTCAGAGATGTCAAAATAAAAATCCCAGATAGAGGGATGTGAATGATGTCATGCACCGGAAGCGCACTGAGGATTTGGGGAGATTTGAAAAAGTCAGTGAATGGAGTTGAGAAGTAGACACCGAACGAGAAGGGTCGACTTTCAGGGCTCGCATAGGCCAGACGAATTTGCGCGCTACGGGTGCCGCACGAGATGGGGGCGTAGATGGAAAAGCCAGAATAGAAAGAACGTGTATCTCTCTCCTTATGTCGAAGAAACTTTAAACTCAAAGGTAATAAAAAGTTTCGTACCTGAACTAAGAGGTTGTACGTGTTTTTCGTGTTTCGGGATTCCTATGTTCTATGTATATATGTTATGAATATTCTATGTACGTTTCACGTAGCCATATCATGGCTCTGTAACACAGTTTGATCATTTAAGTGTACATAAAAAAATGGCTTATGTTTAATTGAACTGTTAATGATACATTACAAAACTTGATGTTATTTAATTTTGTTGACTTATGTTTACAAGTCATATATCTATAATAAGGATAAACCGGATATGGTATTATATCACTCACAATGGTTGATATGTCATATAACCAAACCAATTAAAGTAAACGCCATCAGCTTTCACCACTGGCTCAAGAGAGATCCGAGACCAATGTCCCTGGGAAGTTCTTTTAACCACTCTTCGATTTCTTTTCGTTTGTTCTCTTAGAATTCTGTTGGGAAAAATTAACGTTAACAAATTTTACCAGGAGCCGCAAGTGCAATGACCAGCAAAACCATTTCAAAAAGACCAAATGAATGTTTTCATTAAAATTCTATTTTTCTGCTATTGTTTATTTGCTTTAATTCTCATACATCTTCCTATTTTTTTTCAACGCTCTCACAAGTCAGTACTGATTAAGAACAAAACAGGCGAAAACTAATTTGAATTTTGATTTCAACTAAATATCAAACATATAAATACGGATAAACCTAGGAAAGGAATAATTTTACTTTTCTTTTTTCTTTTATTAAAATTCCTCTCATGCATGATCAAGTTATTGTTGTTTGAAAATCTGCGTCAAGAATTCAAAGTTTCTAACCGGATGTTAATTCTATTTTTATTTTTGTCTTTTTGACGTCACAATTTCTGCCCACCCTTTCTTCCTTTTCATGTGTTTGTGTCTAACTGTTTATTTTTTGATAATGCTGTTGCCTTGGCTAAATATTCGCATTAAGACGCACATTATTCAGATTTTTTCTTTTCTAGAAGCGCATATATGTTCGTAAACGTACGTCTCACAACTAATGCAGAAGAGTTTATGTGAGAACATGATCAAATGTTAAGAAATTAATGCAAGCTGATTAAGTAGTGCCAATTACCAAAATGGAAAATTATTCTTCCCTGGAAAATCAGCATTCGAAATATCTGCTTTTTTTCTGAGTTCGAACAACGACTACTAAAAGAAGATTGTAACAATGACGCAGTTTCTATAGCAATCATTGAAATCGAACACTTCTAAAAAGCGCCCATGGCGCAGCAGTAACCATCGTAGAAATTGCAATAGGGTTTTAATCCTGAATGAACGGTTTGCATTTCACTTCATGCTAATTTACTTGAGAAAGGTAGTAATCTATTTGGCCACCCACCCAGTTATGGGTGAATATTTGGGTAGACAAAGCTCTTTTGCCTTGGTTAGAAAAACAGTCTTAGTAAAATAAAATTTGCATTCAAATTAGCTATACTAAGCTTAAAGATTAGACTTGTATTACCTCCTGTAAGATCTAGGGATTGATTAAATGAATACTTCTAAAATCCACCATGGTTTGCAGAGAAAATCATTCTACCAAGAAAGCTATGTCTCATCAACAAAAAAAAAATCGACACTCGGCGAAAGTAGGCATGGACAGCTATCGGTAAGCTATCGATCATATGGAAACCAAACTGAACGATAAAATGAAACGCAGTTTCTACCAGGTGGCGGTCGTATCGATACTATTGTATGGATGCACTACTAAACGCTAACTAAACGGCTGGAGAAGAAGCTAGACGGCAATTACACAAGAATGGTGCGAGCAATATTGAACAAATCCTGGCGGAAACACCCCACAAGGAACCAACTATACGGCCACCTGCCTCCCATCACGAAAACTATCAAAGTTAGACAAACCAGACATGCAGGACACTGCTGGAGAAGCAGGGGCCTGCTCATAAGTGATGTACTCCTATGGACCCCCACATATGGCCGAGCAAAATCAGGACGACCAGCTCGAACTTACATACAGCAGCTATGTGAGGATACGGAACGTAGCCATGAAGACCTGCCGGAGGCGATGAATGATAAGGAGAAGTGGCGAGAGAGGTCAGGGATATCCGTGCTACCGGCACGACATGATGATGATGATGCATAAGCCAGTATAGCCATACTAACTGTATTAGGTTCTGCCCTGTCATGTCTTTTTCACTATATTACTCATCTCTGCATAGATTCAGGGTCTGGCAGAATGGTCTCTTGAAGTTAAAATTACTGCCCAACCAATGCTACTTGTTGTGAGCGGCAACTATATAAATTCAGGAACCATTATGGCATAGAATGGTCACCATTTAATGTGCGTGATTAAAACTCATCTTACTACATGGTGACATTCTATGACTTGGACGCCCACCAGATGTATCTGGAGGGTGTCCACGTGGTGTAATGGTTAAAGCGATGGACTACGGAATCGTAGTAAGCGAGTTTGTACTCCAGTCGTGCGATTACGTCCACTTTCGGGCAAATGCCCTTGGGGTAGGTGTTGAACCCCCTTATTCTCCCAGCTATGGGTTAAATATTACCACTACTGTTCTAGGAGAATGGCTTTGGCATTAAATAACCTATAAAGGTTGATATGCCATAAAACAAAGAAACCAAACCATATATATCTTTGTAATTACTTCATCTGGGGTGTACCTGAAAACTGGAGTCTTTAAAAATAGATTTTATTCGTAATGAAATTGCAGCAGTATAAGAATAACTAACTTGGTTTGCCCAGTCGGCTGGGGCTGTAGAATACACTGACTGCTCCTCTGCAGAGGGGTAAAACCCCACCATGAGTGTCCTGAAAATGACACTAAACAATCTGATGGTGAAGTTCCAGTAATACTGGGGCTTTGCGGGAAGCGGAGCACAACTTCATTATCATTGCTTCCAGTCCTCTCTGGCTCGGCGTGGTAGCACCTGATAGGGCCCTATCTATGGATTAAATAGAATTAACAGCATACGTATGCTAAACTGAATAGTTTAACTAAACTGTATAGCTTGAAATACAATTGTTTCTGACAATTAAATTGTACTTACATTTAAACTGCGTGCTTATAGCTAAACAGAATTATGTGAAATGAAATTGATTTTGATATTGAAACTGTACTTATACTAAACTGATTTGTTTAATATAGAACTGTTTTGACATTTAATTGTGTGTAAACAAAACCTGTATTTATACTAAACTGAATTAGCTGAATTACAGCTACTTGAATAAACTGAATAGCTTTGATAAACGTGTTTTCCACAACAAAACTGTGTACTCCTGCTAAACTGAATTGTTTGAAATACAACTGATTATTTAAATAAAAATGGATTTGGCGTTAAATTACCTACCCTATTTACCAACCCCTCCGCTCGGGCAGGATATGACACCAGGTCAATTTTTTAAGCGGAGTTTAACAGGTTTGAATTCAGAGTTTTCCTTCTCCTAGACTAGTTGCCTCACCAAGGCTGAAGAACCTTGTCTGTCCTACTATTTACCCATAGCTGGAGGGAGAATAATGGATTCATACCTTTCCCAAGGGTATTAGTGCAATGTGAAATGCAATCAGTCTCGTCCAGGATTTGAACTCGTGTCGCCGTGTTCATTTCCTAGGACGATAACAATTACTCCACGGGCACCTCGTTAAATTACCTACAAAGCTTGATATGCCATAAAACCTGAAAAAAACAACCAACCAACTTGGTGAATTTCACATTCCTGCTTCAAAAGTGTAGAGCGAGCATTTAAATAATATTATCGTTAAAATAATGTATGTATTTGGCCCACCCCTCCATCACGGGTAATATGTAGTATAAGATCAATATTCGAGTAGAGTACATACTGTTTAGATAAAATATTCCTTTTAATGATCACCTAAACAAAATTAAAGAACCCAGTCTTCCCAACTACCTTTAGCTGGTTAGAAAATGGATGGATTCATGCATTTCCAGAAGGGAGTAAAACAAAATCAGCCACATAAAGTATATAATCTCGAAGTCTGTGTTACGAGGATTACCCTTAGATCTCCCGGACGTATATACTTTGATACGCAGATTTTAGCAATGATGTGGTCTGTAGAGTTATTAATTTTCTTCCAATCTCCAATTCACATAGGTTTTTTTCCAGGTTCTTGATAACTGTTCCAAGGACTCGATATGTAACTGGCATTACATTCCCCTTCATGTTCAACAATATTTTCATTTCTCTCACAAGGTCCAGATATCTTTTCCAGTTCTTCGCTTACTCTTTGCTAATAGCGGGAAAACGAAACATGGAATCGTGCCCTTCCTATGGGCGCCAAGTGAAATGCTAACAACCTCAATCAAAATCTTCAAAGCAAATAGATGTTGAATACAAAATCAAATTTGCAAATACAGGTGGCAGAAGGAAATTAATGAATATTCTAGTATAATAACAAGCTTAATTTTTATTTTAAAATATAAACAACAGATAACAAAGATAGACACAAAACAGAAAATGTATTCAATATGGCCACCTTTTTTTCAATTATTGTATCAACACATCTTCAAAACGATTTGTATGCTTTCAGTTGATTCTTCACTCATTCTTTTCCATTCTTCTTCAATAGCAGTCTTAAGCGAACCAATATTTGGATAGGAAGTTGCATTTGTTTTGTCTTCTAAAACGCTCCATATATCATAATCTAGAGGGTAAAGGTCCGGGCTTGAAGAAAAACATAAAGAAACTCCAAATATTTACTATTGTTTTTGTTATTAGTTTTAGCATTAAGCAAATCATAAATTCTTTGTCGCTATTTTTTTTTTTTTGCTCACTCATATTGGGCTGAATTTTAATGAAAAAGTACTGGGATAAATCATAAAAATTTATCCAAAAAAAAAAATTCAAAATCATCCCTTTTCTGCTTCCGTACCCTAAATTTTTCTTTCTTATAATTAAATTGAATGGTATCTATGTTGTCTTTTAATTGTTGTTTTTAATGGTTTTATTTCTTTTTATTCCAAACCAAACACATCATTGTGTTTGATTTTTATATTTGGTATTGTGAATTGGTCAAAACGAAACATAGTCCAATCGAAGGATACATTCTTCTCACGTAAGAAAAATAAAATATCACATTATTAAACACGTGACCATGAAATATAATTCTCCACTTATGTGTCAAAACATGAATACATTCAGCTGATGTTTTCATGACCATGGCAGTACTAAATTTACGAATAAGTTGAATCGGTGACATTTTTGGATATCACAATTAGAATGAACATTTTTTAAAGTGTAAAATCCTTTCGAAAAAAGCCAAAATTTCGGAGAGTCTTTTTAAAGTGTCTACATGATCTTTTTTTTATATACAGCTTCAAGTAAAATTAAGCCTAAGACTGTCTTTGAGCAATAGAAAAAACATATGAACGGTAGGCAGATTTTCGTCTTTAAAGTCTTTAAGCGGAGGATAGGAAACGTTAGAAGCTATACTGTTGATTGTATTACACTTATTGAAATTAAACAATCTATTTTTGACCGCTTAATTTTCCTTATGTCAACCGAGAAAACAAAACGAAAACTACAGATAAGTTAATTGTGTTGTCATTTACCCTGCATGCAAAGAAGTTGATATCGTTATTACTAAAGAGTGCTCAATATCGGCGATAGTGCACATGTGAGATCATCAGATCATGAGATCATATAGGCGAGAAACCAAGGTACCAAGCGCCATTGAATCTATGTTTATGCTATCATTGATTTTGATCGCCATAAGCTCTATCTTTAATATTTATTTGATTCTCCATTGCCTTTGACTCCATACACAGAGGGAAGATGGAGCAATTACAACTCGCTTACTGCATACCCAAAGAAATCATCTCAGCCATAATGATGCTATATAAAAACACTAAAGTTAACTCTGCTTCCCGGATGGAGACACTGACTACGTCGACATTGAAGCATGTGTGCTGCAAGGAGACACATTAGCCCCATAACTGCTTATCCTCTGCCTCAACACCCTCAAAATTCCTGCTGTACGGCTACCTATCACCCATCAGAAAAATTATCTAAGTTAGACGAACCAGACATGCGGGTCACTGCTGGAGAAGTAAGGACGAACTCATAAGCGACATAACCCAGTGGGTCCTATCACATGGACGAGCAAAGGCAGGGCAACTAGCTGGAACCTATATACAACTGCTCTGTGCCGATACAGGATGTAGCCTTGAAGACCTCCCAGGGGCAATGGACGATAGAAACTGGTGGTGACAGAAGATCAGGGAGATATGTGCTGGCAGTGTGACATGATGATGATTTATAATGATAATAAATGTTATGGAATATCCCGCACTTTCTTTTACCAAATTATCAACGGCTATTTTATAAAAATTGTTTAAACACAAACGATAAGAGTGAAACTTTATCAATGTGATTTCCCTTGTTTAACTGAGTAACTAAATCATTTCATTATCATCAGAATAAACGTCATCTGGTCATCATCATGAAGCTGTATTGATAGCTGGCATTCCTTTGACCCTTTCTAGATATCAGTCTCTATCGGCCATCATTCTTGGTGGGTTATATAGACTGCATTCAGTCTCCACACAGAGCTGATGTTCGCAAGTTTGTGCTGGTTGCCCATCACTGGTATGTCCATAAGCAGTATTCCACAGGTGATCACAGCTTTATGCTTTTGTCTCTGCTTCCCCATCAAGGCCTAGCATATATTGTTCCTCTTAGATGATTTTTAAGATGGGATGTAAGTAACCATACGGCAGCTGTTTCGGCGAGCTACTGCCTGGATTTATTCATAACAGCATGCAGGATAGTTGTGCAGTTCCCATCTGACTTTTGCTATAATTGAATCGTAAGAATCCTGGTTAAAAATCATCAACATCATGTCACGATACCAGCACGGATATCTCTGGCCCTCTCTCGCCACCTATCCCTATCGTCCATTGCTTCCGGCTGGTCTTCAGGGATACATCCAGTATCGGCACAGAGCTGCTTTCTGTATGTTCGAGCTGGTCGTCCTGCCTTTGCATGTACATGTGAGGGGGTTCACAGGAGTACATCACTTCTGAGCTCGTCCCTATTTCTCCAGCAGTGTCTCGCGTGTCTGATTTGTCTAATTTTGATAGTTTCGTGATGGGTGGTAGATGGCCGTACAGCTGCTGCTTTAAGGGGTGCTGTCTCTAGGGCTTGTTCAATATTGCTTGCAGCATTTTTTGGTAGTTGTTGTCAAGCTTTTTCTCCATCCGTTTAGTTAGCGTCCATGTAGTGCATCCATATTGCAGTATCGACACGACCGCTGATTGGAAGAAACTGCGTTTCATTTTATCGGTCAGGTGTGACTTCAATATGACTGATAGACTATCGATAGCTATCCATGCCTTTGCTAGTTGCGTGTCGATGTCTGTCTCGGTTGATGAGACACTGTTTCCTACGTAGGGAAATTTGTCAACTAGTTTCAGAGAGCTACCGTTTCGATACACTAAACTGGTGGAGCAACAGTACAGTAATACTGACATAATTACAGTTTGGAAGAAATCCCGTTTTATTTTACAGAGAAATTAGATTTCTGTATGATCAATAATCGGAAAATAGCTGCTCAAGCCTTTCTGATGCATATGTTGATATTGCCTTCGGTAGATGAGTTATTGCTACCGAGGTATGCGAACTGTTCAACTAACTTAAGAGGCTTGCCATTTAATTTGATTTCAAATACATGAAGTTCATTTCGTCTGTGTTCACATTGAGTTCTATTCCTCTAACTGCCTACTTCAGGCTATGCAGCAGGGATTTGGCTTGGACGGGTTGCAAGTATCTATTTGTCAAGACTTGGTCATATTTATTACGCTCAGTTCATGTCTGCCTTTAGCGTAGAGAGGTTATTATCAGAGGATATGCTTTGAATCGATTACCCCAAAATACACGTTACTTAAAATGTAACCATTAAACTATTTCGATATGTTAACAGCTTTAAGTCAGTATAGATTAAGATTTTGGGATGATAAAATGTTAAACTTTGCATTTCACAATAACGCAAAAAAGACTTTTAATAACGTTTCAGTCGTAAGAATAAAGAGTAATACGCTATAAATAAAATTTGATATGTGAAAAAATATCTCAACGTAGATTCAAAATATTAAAAAAATAATTCATTCATTATATCTTGATATCAAATTTACCGAAGATACACCAAAACCATAATACTTACAATAAAATATTGCCATTTTTTTCTCTTATCAGCTCACTCATCTACAATGCTTGGTTGTTGCTTCATGGCTTATCAACGCTTCTGGATTATTTAATGCAAAATAATGTTATACATACACACGCGTGCGTGCACACAGACACACACACAGACACACACACACACACACATTTATATATATAGAGAGAGATAGATAGATAGATAGATAGATAGATACGATACAATACGATACGATTTGTAAGCAAGTCGTTTGCCGATAAGTTTATTTTTAACCAAGGTGAGTGATAAAGCAAATGTCTTTGCACACAGTTAAATTGTATAGAATAATCCAATCTAACACTGATGATTTGATATAATTTCAAACATTTGTTTGTGCACTGTTAATTGGTTTCAGGTATTGATATTTAACATTAGTCATTACCTCTATCAAGTTTTTTTTACCTTATATACGTAATTTTCACTCAGGTGTATGCTTTCAAATAACTAAAAATAATAAACTTTTTTAAATCATTGAGAAGTACTATTTCATCCACAGAAAGTACCATAACAGGTAGTATTAATCTAGTTCAGAGTGGACCTTCCAGAACAGTAAATGAAACCCATTTTCCCCATAGCTCAAAAAATGGAGCTGCACCAGCAGATGCATGTTTGTCTCATACTCAAGACACCCGTTAGGGGTCTTTTGTTCTATGGCCACTGCCGACAGGGTAGAGATTGATTGGATAAATAAAGTAAGTAAAATGTTTAAAGGAAAATATATCATATACCCGGAAAAAGTAACCTTTAAAATATACGGATTATTTTGTCTAATAAATACTACGCAATGTATGATGTGAATCTGTGATAATGTATTTGTCAGGGAGTTAACTTAACATACCTATGATGAAACGAAAAAGCAACTATGCGCTGGAAATTTACCAATACACTTTAATAATGATAAAATATTCTAATTTTTTCAGAAAATTTTCTATGTCAATGATTGAATTTCATATAAATAACTAGGAATTTCTTAGGTACAAAAATGAATTTACACAAAAATCTTACACTGGTAAAATTTCAATACATCGTTGCAATATAGATATTAAAGGGCCAGCGAATTAATGGAGTCATTTTAAATATAATCCTAAAGAGATTAACTTAACAAATAGACACTAACGGATATTATCCCAGTCGCGGTGGCTTCAGAATACACCGACTGCATCTCTACAGAGCGATAGGATTATCACAATGAGTGTCCTTGATATGAAACTAAACAACCTGATTGTGAGGCTTTAATAATTCAGGAGCTTTGGGGACCGCAGAGTACCCCTTCCTTTCCATCGCTCCCAGCTCCACTATGGCCTGGAGTGGTAGCACCTTATAGGGTCTTAGGTATGGGTAACATAGAACTGTTTGAAACACATGTATTTATGCTAATGTGAATTGTTTGAAATAGAAATGTTGACTTTTAAACGGTACATGAACTAAACAGAATTGCTTGAAATGGAACGGTTCAATTATTTAACTATGTTTTTAAACAAATAACTGTGTAAACAAGAACCTGTGTATTTATGCTCAACTGAATTGTTTGAAATAGAATTGGTTTTACGTTTATCTGTGTATTCGTATTAGATAGAAATAAGTGGAGCCATTTAACAATGTGCCAAAAATGAGCCTGGGCTCGTTTAAAAATATGATCCAAAAATATGTTTAGAAATCATATATTTAATATATATATGCGTATAAAAAGAATTTAGCATTAAATGACCTACAAGTGTTAGTATGACATAAAACTAAACTAAACCAAATTAACAGGTAATATCACTTCGGGTCAGACTTGACTTAAGAGTAAGCCCAACGAAAGAGGACTCGATATGTACCATAGCCATATACATGAATATGCGAAATGTACATGGGAGGTTCATTGCATATATACATATATCACATAGAAAATAGGAATCTCGGAATTCGAAAAACACGTAACGACTTCTCTGTTCAGGTACGAAACCTTTTATAACCTTTGAGTTAAAGGTTTCGACATAAGGAAGAAAGATGCACAATCTTTCTATTCTGGATTTTTCATCTGCCCCCCCAAACCCGGTTGGCACCCGCCACAAAGTTCTCCACGAGCAAGCGAAAACCAACCGTCTTACCCCGAGGCAGGTCTCATCTCTACTCGTCCGGTGTCTAGTCTCAAGTAACAGACTTTTTCAAAATCTCCCCAAATCCTCCGCGCTCTTCCGGTGCGTGACGTCACCCGCACTCCGTAACCCCGCTTCCAATGTGGGCTATTGTGACATCTCTCAGTGACATGTCCGCTCCGCCAGCGCGCACGAACACCTGTGTTAATGTTGCACCTAACTAATCCATGTGCTGAGCTGAAAGGTTCTCAGCCTAACTAAACCCAAAGGCGTAAACCGAAATCCCTCGGCAATTATATTACAGATAATCCCCAGAGTTCAAATCATTGGTAATGCTGTTTACATCCACAGAGTATAAATACACTTGGGAAAGATAAAATTCAATTATTCTTCACCCACTCAGCAATGGGTAAATAGGAGGATAGACTGTGCTCTTTAAACTTGTTATTGCAATCAGTCGAAGAGAAGGAAGACAGTGAAGTCAAACTAGCTGGGCTCGACTTAGAAACTGACATTGAATCACTGCTAGCGGTGAATGCGTTTGAAAATCCAAGCATACATCTATAAATCAATTAATCAAAATTAATAGAAATCCGACCATGTGCAGAGCAACTTACGCACAAGCTGATTAAAAATGCTCCTGTTGACAGAAATAGGGACCAACTAACTGTACAACACGGGCAAACAGAAAGTGTGCTGGAGTGATGAATCACTCAACATCGGTCTTTAGTTTTATTACTCTCCCAATGTGTCACCAACCGTCCAATACTTTTTTAAAATAAGAAAAGGGCCAGAAACAGTGAAATTTTATGTAAAATAAAAAAATAAAACTATACCCAAATCTAGAAAAATGAACAGAAAAATAACTTCCTCGTTATAATCAAATATTAATTTATGAAACAAGATTGGTATCTATGATGATTTTACTTTATTTCTTTATTGGGAAGCTCCCATCTTTTACTATTTAGATATTATCGCGTAAGGCAAAGCTCTTGGTATGAATTGAGGACTATGGTATCTGGTAAGGCAACATGTAAACAAACGAAAACTACTACAAAATGTCATATAATTCCCGAGCTGACGTGCGTCGACTGGTGGCTGAGTGGCATGATACTAAGTCTAACGTAAAGTTGGGTGGGTTTCAAGCCCAACTTGAAGCGTCGTATGGGTCTATCCACAATGACTTGTGATACAATGAAACAGTCTATCTGTGGATGACTATATATATTCATTCAATAAATGTGAATTTTGCCCATGGAATTAGCAATAGGAAGCACTGTTTACAATTCCACCTTTCCCAAGGAAAGCAATAGTGATGGGTCATTTCATGACCTTCTTTACTCGCAGCTACACCTAAAAAAAATTCTCTACCAGAGTCCATTTGTAAACATGTTACGACTAAATACTGTCTCTCCGTATAAATCAAATATTTTTCTGAAAATTCTCCATCTTTTGTCCTTCCTAGACACCAAAGATTTGCAGACTGGTGTCGGTTTAAACCTGGAGCACTCTGTTTGGTAAAACGCAATATTAAATAAACTTATAGAAAATGTTATTGCGGGATTCAAATAATTTTTGGTATTAAACAATCATAGTTTACATCTAAAGAAAAGATTCTAAAAGAAAAGCATGATTCTGCTTTGTTTTAAAACTTGGTATGGTAATTTTAATGACCCTCACACACACACACACACACACACACACACACACACACACACATATATATATATATATATATATATATATATATATATATGGAGCATTCAATACGATTCTAGACATTTTTTTTGTACAGGCATTTAAAATTGTCGTAGGCTCTTGAAAATTCAGTATTTTATTGCTATACATCTGGTGACATGACTGACCAATTTTTATGATTTCAAGTTCGGGAAGAGATTCCGTCGGAAGAGGCCAGCACTCTCCAAATCGGGTCAGTGGCTTTTCCAGCAGGTCAATGCACTAGTACACAACTCCATTCTTGTCACAGACTATTTGACCAAGATGGGCATCAAGACATTTTCTCAGCCTCTCTATAGTCAAGACCTTGCTCCCTGTGACTTTTGCTTATTCCCTAAGCTCAGAGATGAAAGAGGCAGTGACAAAGATCATTGACACGCTCACACAAGAGGACTTCCATGGGGCCTTCCAGTAGTTTTTGGAACGGAACAACAAGTGCATTGCAGCTGGAAGAGATTACTTCGAAGGGGACTAGAGTTTCATGTGTGTACTATCAATAAAAGTGTACATATGAAAAAAGTCTGGAAACTTATTTAATGATCTCTTACATATATATATATATATATATATATATATATATATATATATATATATATATCCCACACACATACACACACCCATACACACTCACACACACATATATATACACACACACACACACACACATATACACACACATATATATATACATATATATATATATATATATATACATACATATATATATATATATATATATATATATATATATATATATACTAATTAGTATAACGTAGACACTGAATCAATGGTGATAATTACTTGCAGTTATTTTACTGTGATCATCGAACAAGTATTGGTTTGTAGCCTTCACTGAGCATATTTTATATATATATATATATATATATATATATATATATATATATATATATGTGTGTGTGTGTGTGTGTGTGTGTGTGTGTGTGTGTATCTTCTGTTTATATCTAATGATTTATTCTTCTATTTATGCAAGGGTATTCATAAATATATTTCATAATTTGCTTAAATAACATTTTAGTACCTTTAGTCTTTCATGTACGTTTTTTATCGCATCATACCTATCCTCAAACTTCAAAACTTGTGCGTCTTTACTATTTGTAATTTGTTTTCCTAATAATTTCCTTTTTTCATTATGTTCTCTATTCATTTGTGTTACCTTGTTATCTGCATCGCTTTGTCTACATCTTTTTCAATCGTTCGTTTCAATACACGTCAGTAATGCAGTCATGTGTCTCCTGGTTTCAGATGCACTTCATAAGTTAAAGGATAAAAAAAAGGCTAAACTTTCAAATCCACAGAGCCAATTTCAAAAATTCAGGTTGAATAAAACAAAGTAGAAAAAGCAAACAAAAGAAAAAGAAAAAGAAAAGTCACAAACGAATAAACAAGACAAAACTAAAGTTTAATGAGTATTCGCAATTATTCAACTTTGCAGACATTTTTAAAAATTTTGAGCTGAAAGACACAAAAAAAATATTTTGAGAATATTTCCTATGGTTGCTATACCGGAATAAGCATGGGGTTTATTTTGACAAATTTTATACACTTGATAAATTTTATATATATATATATATATATATATATATATATATATATATATGTTGAGGTTGGTCAGCTAACGTCTAAATTACACAGAATTCTAAATAACACTGATATCTCACTTTATCATTTACATTTACTCGAATTATATTGAAATACTAAAGACTTAATTTATTTAAAGAAAAAGACATTCGCTATAACCACGGTCTCCAGACGACTTCAGAATCTTCTAAACACCTTCCCAATGGTTTTCTTGCATACTCTAATAAATGCCACCGTTATCTTTCTTTTCAGTTTATCTCTGGAGTTGCATAGAATATTTTCTGATATCTCCCTCTTGAAATACTCAAGGCGATTGTAATCAAGGGAGTCAGGGTACCAGATGTTTGAAAGGATATGATCGCGGAGAGATTTTAGGAAAAACGAGGACTGGCTTATTCAGCTTGCGTGGCATGGCACAGAATTTTGTACACAGACGTAGGGGCTACTCTCAGGCAATCTCTCTGTCCAATTCAGCTTTACCTCCTCCAACTACTTAATGTAAGTTTCCGTGGTCTCTAAGGTCATGTAGGAAGATCAATTAGAGCATAATTTCGTCATCATTAATGACTATTCAAACACCATGAGGTGCACTGAATATTTGATTTTCAGCAGTACATATTCGAATCCGTTCTCAAATTGATAGTCGGAAACATTTTTGTTGAAGCTTCCATTGGTGAATGCTGAACAGTAAAGCCTATCGTTTCTAGATTTCTCTAGGAGTTAATTTCGTCATGGTGTTGTTTTCTGAGAGACAGAAAAGAAACTAAAACAAAATAAAGTGCATGCGCGAAATTGATAATCAAAATGGTGTCAATTTACTCATCGCACTCTCCCCATTCACACTCTCTCACTGTATATATATATATATATATATATATATATATATATATATATATATATATATATATATACGTGATATTACTTTGAACTGTATTAGGGATTTTATATATATTTTGGTACGCGTGTATATTAATACCAATATATTGAGCTCACCTGTAGAATTATATAAAGTTTTGCATTGAATCTACTTTAAAATTA
>OY757907.1:115830111-115857611 GCA_963585895.1 Sepioteuthis lessoniana
TTTATACCTTAATCAGTGAAATAGCTATGATTCGAGTGCTAGATATCTGTGATAGAGCAGATACATGTAGTATACCATAGAAATTAAACATATTTTTACTTGTTAGACTCCGTTTTCCTTATTGTCAGGCAATATATCATTTTGATCGCTCTGAAAAAGCTACAAATGTGATATATATAGAAAGCACAGAATATGAAACTGGGTTGGATTTGTAGAACAAAATATCCCGAAAGCTTTTATACAAAATAATGAGAAAATAAACCAAATGAATTTTACAAGCCAGCGTTTATCTTCACATATGATATGTGTCAGCTTCATTTCATTTGTCGCTTTTACTGATGTTCAAAAGTCCCCAGAGCTACATTCCAAATTTTGAATTAATATATTTTGAATATTTTTAATCAACATGCTCTCATTTTTTTCGGCATTTTTCCCTTCCTAAAGGCAAGTAAACATTTAAGAAGATACCGTAAGTGGATCCTTGGCCGAAGGCAGTGGAACTTTCTTCTATTTGTCGGAGACTAACAAGTTAAATTGAGGTGAGTTGTTCAGATAATACAATCTCATCTAACTTAGATCAGATTGTAGTACATGTTCATTCTTACTAATTTCGTATTTTTTCCCTCCTTAAACTGCCATATGATAGAATGACTAATTTAACGGCATATCAACCTGTCTAGGATAATTTTGGTGCCGGCAGTTTCGGGAATTGTACATTTATACATACATTGTGTGTAATTGTAGGTAATTGTTTAATAGATTATTGAACACAGCTATATGATATCAAGTATTCCTATCTAACATCGGATATTGGTATAGTAGTACAGTGTTTGCCAATGGTTTGGCAGACCGGAGTTTAATCCCTGCTCGAGTCATACCAAAGACTCAAAAAATAGTACTTGATGCCTCCTTGCCTTACACTCTTTATTATAATGTAGGGACCAATAATAAGTGGACTAATCCAGAGAAAAGAGTGTTACTCTCACCTACACCTCTGTGTAGTAACTATTGGAAAGAGATCCTCTGGCTCACCCTTGACAACAGTGGGCCACCTTACTCGCTTACTTATTTTTATCTTATACAAATAACGGTTGTATGGTTTCAAGTATGCATGTCTAGTACTGATATGTTTTGGATAGAGTTTTATGGTTTCAAGTAACTATTTCTATTTACTAATATCAAGAATTTCTATCAAAAGCAAATAATTTTAAACAGATCTATTCGGCTCATATATTGAACCCTTACATATACTACCAGTTCGAAACAGGGAAGAGCTGGAGTTAATGAATAAAGAGATGCTTCACACTGTACATATCTTCAATAGTGAAAGTTCATCATCAGATGTAGTTTAGTTTCATACCTCGGGCAACTTTTGGGGTTAGGGGCTAACCACTCTGATTGGAATACTATATGCATGTACTAATCCCTGACGATTGAGAGTTCAGATTTGAGGAATGAGAAAAAAAAAAGAATTCCCTTTAAGTCTCAGTTAACTCAATAGATTCCGTTTGGATTAAGATTTTGAAAACTCTTCTGGATAGAGGTGGTATGTTCTCCATTTGAAATTGTTGTTATACTACTTTTTCGATTCTTAGCTACATTCACTTATGTGACTAATGGTTTCGTCTCTATCGCCAAAACAATCTACACGTGCTATTCTGTTGTATAATATCAATTTTCGCTTTATTATGATTGGTCCTGGTGGCGTTGATTTCTTGCTATTAGAAGAGATTCAGTTTTTCTCTTAATGATTCCATTTCGGAACCAAGTTCATGTCTTCTTGGTTGAGATTTCCCAAGTTTGTCACTTGAAATATCCATCGAGCTGTTTTCCTTCCTATATCTGTGTCCTATCCAAATGTTGTCAGTGGGGTTACCGACCACTCTAATTAGTCTTTCTTTGCTCGTTTTAATGTATTCCTCAAGGGTTCATATTGACGCATTTACGCAACTGGTGTGTTCTCTTCCGTCTTCTTGACACATCTATTCTATTTGTGTCATCTCTTCGATGTATGGCTTTGTGCATCATCCATCTTTTTCACTTGTCCATTTGTATGAATTTCACTGTGATCCATATTAAGAATGGTCTCGAATAAGTTAGAAGAAGGACTGAACGGAGGTTCATCTCTTTGTTAAGATTTCTACTGCAGAGTTTGGTTTCGAGAAGGCAGCAGTCACATCGATATTGCTATATGGATGCACTACATGGACTCTAACAAAACGGCTGGAGAAGAAGCTAGGCGGCAATTACTCAAGAATGCTGCGAGTAATCTTGAACAAGTCCTGGCGGCAACACTCCACAAGACACCAACTGTACGGCCACCTGCCTCCTATCACGAAAGCTATTCAAGTTAGACGAACCATACCTGCAGGACACTGCTGGAGAAGCAGAGACGAACTCATAAGAGATGTACTCTTATGGACCCCCACACATGGCCGTGCAAAAGCAGGACGATCAGCACGAACATACATTCAGCAACTATGTGAGGATACAGGATGTTGTCCTGAAAACCTGCCAGAGGCGATGAACGATAGGGAGGAGTGGCGAGAGAGGGTCAGTGATATCCGTGCTACCAACACGACATGACGATGATGATGATGATGATGATGAAAATGATGACCAATTTGTAGGAGAATTAT
This sequence comes from Sepioteuthis lessoniana, assembly GCA_963585895.1. Lineage (NCBI taxonomy): Eukaryota > Metazoa > Mollusca > Cephalopoda > Myopsida > Loliginidae > Sepioteuthis > Sepioteuthis lessoniana. The sequence goes on from OY757907.1 coordinate 115,832,751, forward strand.
GCTCTCATCTTTTAACAGAAGAATCTTGATGGGAAGAACTCGAAATCCGTGAAATAATCTTAAATAAAAGACTCTCTCGTCTAATAAGTAACTTGCAGCACTCATGTGAATTCTATATACATCTGGCCGGAGAACAGATATTCAATAAACTTTGCTTAGTTGCAGCACAAGACCAAAAGTATAGGGCACACTGTGAGAATCGCATTAAAAAACAATGATCAGCTAATCTTGGTTGTTAAACATTAGACAATATGAGGTGGTCTGACTGTATAATAGAAAGCAATTAAAACCGAATGAAGACATGTTCTCAAGACAGTGGTAGCTTATATTGTATTTACTTTTGAGAGAGATTTGAATTTAATATTCTTTTAAAATTAACTGTTTTCATCTACATATTTTATATAAAAGCTTTTATAATAATACTTGTAGTTTATCGGTTTGAAGTAATAATTTCTAATTCGAGGTAAAAGCATTGAAAACTCTAGTTTGGTCCTCGTCACACTGTGCCGAAAATGAATTCCTGTCAGGCAACGTGTGCTATGTCCGAGTGAGAAATTCAAGCTTCACTGATAGCAAGCAAATTTTCGGCATTTTTTTTTTCTCTACGAAAATACTACCTTTTGAAAAATTTATGGTATTAACACTGTAAGTTTTTCACAAATGTTTACTTTTTTAAATCATTTAACAGTAAGTAAAATAGTTACAGATGACACAAAACGTTCTTTTAAAAGTTGATCTTTCTGCTGAAAAAAACATTTAAAGAAGACAAATTCCCTAGTTAGTTGCTTATTTTATATTTTCCAGTGTATAATTTGGAAAAAATATGCACAGGGAATTCAAATAATTTTAATTTAATGTAGTTTGTTTTATGTATATTTTATGAAGACAGAATGTCCCACTATTGCATAAAAAAGTTTTGTGTCTCATCTGTTATTAGTTTATTTACACCTAAATGAAATAAAAGATAATTTAAGTGAACTTCCTCAAAGATTATAAATTCTAAAATTTTTGCCAAGGATGGAATATAATTAATTTTGGAAAACGAGACAGAGTCATAAATATTTCTTTTATTCAAAATAATAACGGGTTGGTTAGATTTTCCCTAACTCACCCTGTTTTATACTTTTCTTTAATAAAAGTTGACACTGCTACTTAATTAAATAAAATATTTTGCATGACACAGAACAGAAAAAATACACGCGTACAATAGAACTGATATAGATATGTATATGATTTGTATGATTTAAAACGTGCTGGCTAAGGGGAAAGCGTCTACGGAAAGAACAAACCCCTAAGTAATAGAACTTGCTGAAAAGAGGTCGGAGAGATTGAGTGTATTTGATGGGTAACACTGGGCGAAATTAAGTAAGTCTTTACATGGCTAAAATTGGGCTCTAGCTAGAAAATATTAGCAATAAATAAAACGTGTATTATCATAATTGGGATGCGATAAAAATCAATTATAATTTAGATATCCGAGTTGAGTTCGATACGTATCAAAACTGAAGCTATATTCACCTGGAGCAATGGATGAAACGTATGGTTCTATAAATGTACGAATCAATGTAAAAATATACAACAAGACACAAATGCGATCTCTTTATTTCTTTCTCTCTCTCTCTCTCTATATATATATATCATCATCATCATCATCATGTCGCGCTGGTTGCACGGATATCTCTGACCCTTTCTCGCCACTTTTCCCTATCGTTCATCGCCTCAGGCAGGTCTTCAGGACAACATCATGTATCCTCACATAGTTTGCTGAATGTATGTTTCGTGCTGATCGTCCTGCTTTTGCACGGCCATGTGTGGGAGTCCATAAGGGTACATCACTTATGAGTTCGTCCTTGCTTCTCCAGCAGTGTCCTGCATGTCTGGTTCGTCTAACTTGAATAGTTTTCGTGATAGGAGGCAGGTGGCCGTACAGTTGGTGTCTTGTGGGGTGTTGCCGCTAGGGCTTGTTCAAGAATGCTCGCAGCATTCTTGTGCAATTGCCGTCTAGCTTCTTCTCCAGCCGTTTTGTAAGAGTCCATGTTGTGCATCCATATAGCAGTATCGATGCGACCGCTGTCTGGAAGAAACTGCGTTTCATTTTATCGATTAGGTCTGTTTTCCATATAATCGATACCCTATTGATAGCTGTCCATGCCTTCGTTAACCTCGTGTCGATGTCCTTTTCGGTTGATGAGACGCTGCTTCCTAGGTAAGTGAATTTTTTTTACTAGTTTAAGAGGGGTTATATATATATAAACTATATTGTGGGGATTAATTTGTATATAAAACTTAGTGGGTTATTTATTGCAAAAGACATTCTTTTAGAAAAAAAAGTGTTGGTGGTCCTTTACCAATAGCTTGTGTTGGGGTAAGAAGGTTTATTCCTTTCTCAAATGTATTTGTCCGAAACTGAAAGGACAGCTCGACTGGGGTTTAAACTCGCTGGCTAAGATGCTATAATCTGGCACATTAGCACACAAATGGATATTTTATACATATCACAGATTAGCACACAATTGAATATTTAATATATATCCACAAATGAATATTTAATACATATCCACAAATGAATATTTAATACATTTCCACGCATATGTATATTTGCGTGTATTACCTACTCATCTGGCGATCCCAAATGTGAAACTTGGAGTAGTGAGAATTGTTTCTTGTCAAATTTTTTCTCAATTATTTGTTTATATGGTGTCTCTCTCGCTCTCTCACCCTCACACACAAACAACCACCCACGCGCTTGCATACACACACGCGCATGTCTATATATATATATATATATATATATATATATATAAATTCATATACACCAGCTGTACATTTCATATCACTTTTCATGTAGCATATCAATTCTTTTAAGAAATTCATTCAAAATTATTTTAATTTTTTTTTAAAACACTTTTAATTTTTTTTCATAAACTCAGCTTTTTTTTTTCATAAAACTTTATTCTCTTGACGATATGCTAGGATTGAATGTAGGAGAGAATCACCAAAGAATAATCAGCATAAAAGAGATAATCCTGTTTGTCTTACTACTTTTTGTCATCTATCTATCTATCTATCTATCTTGGAACACTAAATAAGTTTACAACGGACAATCTTCATGAATACTATTTTTTTTATTCAAATAAACCAGGATTTTTATAATTTCGACTGGAATATCATACAATTAGTACGGATATTTTCGCATGAATTTATTGGTAAACTCAATAACATTGTAACTACATGTAAAATTGCCAGACTACCTTAAGCAGCAAAAACAATTGCATCGATATATACATATCGAGGTGAATGACGATGCATATCTCTGATACCTGTTCAATAGCACGACACCAAAAAAAAAAAAAATTTTTTCCCAAAAAAAACTGAATCTCGGAAAATTCTTACCGAAAAGACAACAATATGAGAGCAAAAAGATAACAAGCAAAGTTTACAAATGTTCAAAGAGCTCCATATCATAAAAAAAAATCTACCTAAACTAAGTAGAATCAAATTCGAATTCATTACTAAATGTACATAAATGTATTTAGTTCCTGCAGCTATTTATAGAACCAGTTTAAATATAAATGCGACAACAACACATCAATATAAATAACAAATTGCTAACACTTACAAAGTAGTAACGCACAGGATAAGGTCGCATCACTTTTGTAATATACCCACACTTGAGGATGGTCGAAGATCAAACAAAAAGTACTAGGGAGCTTTTAATTATAGGGGGGTTATAAACCAATTCCCGCTGAATACCATAAAATCGATGTGGTGACTCAAAAGGATAAATATAAAAAAAAGTAGACAAAAGATGTTTATATTTTTAATCAGACATGTATTAAAGAAGAAATGCTGCCCAAATAAACACACTCACTCACAGGCATGTGTGTGTGTGTGTGTGTGCATATATATATATATATATATATATATATATATATATATATATATATATATAATCACCTACACATATAGAAATAAAATAATGTAGCGAAAAATTAGGATACACCTACTAATTCTAATCCGGCTAAAAACAACGCGCTGCGTTTGTAACTTCACTTTAACCCTTACACAAACACATTAATACACAACAATAACCCATACAAGCATACGCACACACAACCACACCCACCCCCACACATTCACACAATTATAACCACACGTAAAGAATCATACAAAATCCCAACGGTTTTTTTTTTACTGTATTTTTTTTTGATTTTCGATTTATTTCATTTTCTTAACTCTCTGATGATTTTGTTTCGTAAAAAAACAATCGATGAAACCCAAGGGGCGCAGTCTAAAATTCCATGAATTAATTATGTATATCTAAAATATGTATTATTATTATTTACTCCATTAGAGTTTTTCACATCAGTGTTAGCTGATGGTTTTTTCACTGGATATTTAGTGACAGCAAGTCTCCTCAAGTCTCCAGGACTCTTCTCAGTAATTCTGGCCGTCTTCAATAATGCTGTCGTTTGGATGGTCTCCTCTCATCCACCAACTTCCAAGTCCTCCTAGCTCTTTAATAATTATTTTGTTACTGTGCTAAAAGTACCAATCACAATTGGTATATTTGTCACCTTCATGTTTCCATAGTTTTTTTCAATTCTCTAGCAAAGTTGAGGTATCATTATTATTAATATTATTATTATTATTATTATTATTATTATTATTATTGTTATATGATAAATCTATCCTAAATATTGAGCACTCCATATTATATTGCACTTAGTTTTGACACAAAACAACGAAGTGATTTACCGACAAGCAACACTGTTATTATATATATATATATATATATATATATATAATGTACTTATTTTTGGACAGCTGCATATTCGGATATTTAGTTACTGTGTTTCAATGTTTGCCGAGCTTCGGAAGAAAAATACTTCATAATATCAACATTGATTTTACAATGTTCCACTAGAAATAATTCAATTTATAACAGAAATTAATTTATAAAAGAAAATTAACTTAAAAAAACTGCCTGAAGTCTGATTATTTTCTGGGTGACAACGTATGTACGAAGGAATGAATAATTGATTTAGAGCCGGAAACTTACATTCTATTCAGCATATTCATCTCACCGTTTAGCACATTCGACTCAGCACATATTAAGTTTGTTTTAACGTCTTCAAAAATAAAATAAAACAGATAGAATGATACTTGGGGGCGGGGTGTTTACTCTCTACGTTTTTCGCTCATGTGTATCTATTTATGCATATATGTCAAAAGATTATATTAATGAAAATTCGCATTTTTACTTCTGGATGTTTTGTACCGAAATGACCAGAATTATTCTTGATTTGTTATTTTGTTGCTGTTTTTTTTTTTTTTATCACGTTTCAATATAAACAATTGTGAGAACTTTGGAGATATATCTTACGCGCTGGATATAAGTTAGTAACAACACAAATCGAAATTATAAAAAAAAAAAACAGAAAAAAAATACGCGTTTTAAAACTGTCAAAATATGCGAAAAACTCATTTGGCTATTGGAAAGAAAATTCATGTTGAATACTGCAAAGAATTTTGGAGTCATCATTAAAATCCTCGAAAGTGGTGTGAGTAATAAGTGAAGTGTAAGAGAACTAAAAATCATGCCATATCTATTTAGCATCAAAAATCAACTGGTAACAGATAAAACGCATATTTTCTTTAATAATTTAACACACATCCAATAAATGCTTTCATTAAACCTTGGCTAAATATTGCAAACTTTTAATGCAATTAAAGTATATATATATATATATATATATATATATATATATATATATATATATATATATATATATATATATATATAATAAAATCCGCAAAAAAGATTTTAGATAATTACTAACAGTACTATACACAAAAATACATAGCAATCTTACGATATTTATAATTTATAAAAATGGCAGAGCAGTGTAAAAAGTGTCATTTGATAAGCTTGTAACGATATGTACTTGTGGCTTTACAAGCTCAACAACGGTCACGCAGGATTCGGACACAGCAGGTTTTACTCCGTTTATTTCATTTAATCTATATATATATATATAATAAATTTGGGCACCGTAATTGAGGGAGACCTAACGGCTCCCTTTTCATTAGCTACTCCACCTAGGTGGGTTGGGGTGGGTGCTACCCCTTTTCCGTTATTGTTCTATTTTACCCTTGATCCGTTTCTTATAATGCTGAGTGTTAAGCAAGGACGCAAAAAGCATCATTTTTGAGTCTTTGGTATGACTCGAACTGGGATTGAACCCCGGTCTCTGGGCCATTGGTTAACACACTACTTATATATATATATATATATATATATATATAGTATGAGACTCCCTGATGATTCGTTAAGGTGAAACTTTAGTAGGAGAACTCTGACTCGCGATTTAAGTTAATTTTGTAATTGGCTCCACTCGTGTTGAGCACTCTTGTAATTGTGGCATTGCAGCGTTTACAGCAGGTTTTAGTTTTCTTTTGACCAACTGACTGCACATCTCTTGAGTTTTTCGACTGGTGTGACAGCGTTGGCTTTTTCTTTCTTTTTGTCCTATGACATTTTTTTCTTTTTCCCCCGGGCGGTGATTCGAGATATTTTTAACTCTTGTTTCTGCCGGTTTTTTTTTTCCTTTTTTCTTTCTTGTTTTTGGTAACCGTGAATGCTGGTAGATAGTAGATTAGTAATATATATATTATATATATATATATATATATATAATTCATGGAATATAGACTGTGACCCTGGGTTTTCATGGAATTTTTTTGCAAAACAGCAATCATCCGGAATTAAAGAAAATGGAATGAATCGAGAATCGAAAAAAATACGAAAAAATACAAAACAAAAAAGCCTTGGGGTTTCGTAGGAAACTTTACGTGTGGTTGTAAGTGTGTTAATGTATGTGGGTATGTGCGTATGCTAGTTTGTGATATAGTTACGTGTGGATGCACCTCTACAGTGAGGTAAGACACCACCCCAAAGTGTGGTCCTGGATAAGACACTAAGCAATCTGATGGTAAGTTTCCAATGATGGTAGTGCTTTCGGGAATGCAGAGCACCCCTTCATTGCCATTGCCTATATGTCCACTCAGACCCGGAATGGTAGCAGCTGACAGGGTTCTATTTATGGGTCAAATAGAACTTAACTGCATACTTATGCTAAACTGAATCGTTTGAATTAGAACTGTTTGACTAAACTTAAAATCTTGAAAAAGAGATGTCTTTGACAATGAAACTGTGTACTTACATTTACACTGCGTATTTATGTTAAACTGAATTGATTGAAATGGAACTGTACTTAAGCGAAGCTAAATTGTTTAATATAAAACTGTTTTGACATTTAACTGTGTCTAAACAAAATCTGTACTTAAACTGAAATGAATTGCGAGAATTAGAACTATTTGACTAAACTGAATAGCTTGAAAAAGACATATTTTTGACAATTAAACTGTGTACTTATGCTAAACTGAATTACTTGAAATAGAACTGTTTTTAAAACTGAAACTATACTTATGCTAAACTGAATTGTGGGGAATAGAACTGACTCTTTGTATAAAATTGATAGGGTGTTAAATAACCTAGAAATGTTTATATGCCATAAAACCCAACCAATCAATCAGCGGTGGTTTGTGACTTTCTTTTGTCATAGCGATCATCAACCAAGATTTAAGCGTGTGGTGAGCTTCCATATATTGTTGTGTGATGCTAGATGCTTAGGATGTTCTAATTAATGAGTCTTGAGTAAGTCTACCAACAAATCACAAATCTAATTGAATATAGCGTCGTAAATAATTACGCAGTATAAATCAGAGGGCATTTCCAATAATTCCCCATAAACAAGACCACGGTTTCCATCTTATCCCACATACTCCTTGGAAAAGTGTCTTTAATTACTGCCGACTTTATTATTATTAAGAGAGGTTGCTCTGTCACTGGTACGAGGAGTTTTTTTTAAATGTTACAAACTACACACCCACACACACACACACACACACACACACATATATATATATATATATACAAAACACATATAGGTTTTTATATATATCTAAAATAATAGTAATAAATATATTTTATATATATATATATAAAGTCATTAGAGTTTTTAAAATCGTTGTTAGCTGATGGTCCTTCACTGGAGATTGAGTGACAGCAAGTCTCCTCAAGTCTCCAGGACTCTTCTCAGTATGCTGGCCGTTTTCAATAATGCTGTCATTTGGATGGTATCCACTCGGCCGCGAACTTCCAAATCATCCAGGACTTTAATAAACCTTTAGTTACCGTGCCAAAGCACCAATTACAATTGGCATAATTGTTACCTTCATGTTCCATAGTTTTTTCATTAATCTAGCAAAGTCGAGAAATTTATGTCTCTTTTCACATTATTTCAGTTTTAATCTGTGGTCAGCCAGGACAGAAAAGTTGATAATTTTTGCAGATTTTCTTCTTTTTTTTTTTTTGTTGATTATTATTAAGGTCTGGTCTTCTGGCCGAGATTAGGTGGTCGGTTTGTCAAAGTCCCATAGGAGTTTGCGTGTGTCATTTTCTAGGACAGGTGCTGCGTTGTGCATTTACCATTTGTTGGCATGGTCAAATTTCAATTTCTTGCCCATTTCCCAGTGGATCACCTCGCTCACCCAATCGTGTCTAGACTTAATCTCCTTCTGTGCCAATTTGCCACATTCGCTTATTATGTGATTAGTGGTTTCATCAATGTCACCACATAGCCTACAATGGCTTTTTTGTTGCATCTTATCTATCCTCGCCTTGGTATGATTGGTTCTTATGGTACTGTTTTGTGCTACCATTAGGAAAGATTCTGTTTTTCTCTTAAAGTTTCCTTTCCTTAGCCATGTCCAGGTTTTGTCGTGTGAGATATTGTTTATTAGTCGTTTTAAACGCCCATAGAGTTGTTTTCCTCCACATTTATGTCTCCTAGTTATTGTCATTCTATTATCTATCGTGTTGTCAGTCTTATTTCTGATGGCCATAATCAGTCCTCGTTCATGTTTCTCTATGTAGTCTTCGAGTCAGTGTTTCAGTGTGTCAACGCTGTCTTCGATGCTGGCAAGTCAGCTTCCTCCCTCTTTTCTTGTTACATATAGTATGTCAACGTCGTCTCTGGGATGTAATGCCTTGTGCATGGTCATTAGTTTTCTAGTTATATGGTCCATTTGTATTTCATCTCTGGTCCACTTGAGAAATGGTCCCGAGTATCTAACGAGGGCTGCAGCCCAGGTATTTATTCCTTTGATAAGGTTTCTGTTGGAGAGTTTTGTCTCGAGTAGTTTTCTAGTTCTCCTGAGATATTCATTTTGAATTTTGTCTTTCATTTTCACTTGTTTGATGGTGTCAGCCTCCAAGATTCCTAAGTATTTGTAGGTCTCGTTTTCTACTAGCGTTCTGATCTTGTCTTGATTTGATAGTTCTATTCCGTCAATTAGATGTCGTTTGCCACTTTTCATGACGATCAGAGCGCATTTTCCAATGCCAAATTTCATCCCTTTGTCTTGAATGCATATTCTAACTGGATTCCAGTTCTTTTTCATTTTTCGTAAATAGTTTGATGTCATCCATGTACATTAGGTGGTTGATCTTTTCTTGCGATCTACTAAGTTTGTATCCGGCCGTGCATTTTCTGAGTATGTGGTTTAGTGGCATCATGGCAATTATGAATAGTAGGGCTGACGCTGCATCTTCTTGAAAACTATCTCTTTGGATCATTGTTTCGGACAAGATTTTTCCTCCTGCTGTTAATTCAACTCTCAAGTTTTTCATGGTGTTTTCGATGAAGTTTATGATTTCGTGTGATATTTTGTACATTTTGAGACAGTTAATTATCGAGCTTTGCAGAACCATATCATATGTTATTTTGCAGTCTATCCAGGCCATTGCAAGATTTTTCCGTCTGTTCTTGCTTTCATTTAGGATGTGTTGATCTATGTTGAGTAACTCTGCTGTGTCTCTGGATCCTTTGCAGCATCCTTTCTTTGCTTGGGTCCTTTTGGTCATCCAGTCAGGAACTTGTGCACCCTGTAGGCATCTGTTCATTTCTAGTGCTAGTCTGTCGTGAATAGAGGTGAATATTTTGAACCAGAATCCATGTATTCCATCATTTCCTGGCGTTTTCAAGTTTGACATCTTTTTTAGTGTTTTTTTGAGTAGTTCAATGTGTATTTCCACTTTGCGTCCTTCCACATGTCCTTTTAGTTCTCTGGTCATATTGTTTATCCATTCAACCTTTTCGTTATGCTTTTTCGGTTTCCATATATTCGTCCAAAATTGTTCAGTTTCTTTGGCATCTGGTTGTTGGTATGTTTTTTGTGTCATGCCCTCCCAGTTGTTGATAGAATTTTCTGTCGTTGTTTTGGAATGTCCTGTTTTGTATGTATTGTTTTACGTTTTATCGATATCACTTTAATCTCATTTCTTTCCCCAGAACTTTCTGGCGTATTTCCTCAATGGGTATTCTTGTTTTTCTCGTGTTGTCTTTTGCATTCTATTCCCACATATTCCAGGATCTTTCTGTTTAACTATTTGGCCAGTTTTCGTAAATTTTTTTATCTGTGTTTCCAGTCGAATTTTCCATCCTGGTTTTGACTATTTTTTGAGGGGACCCCAACTTTCTCTCACACTAATTTCGCCCCAGCATGATTAGTTCATTTAACTCTGTTATATTATTCGTTGATAAGTAAGGTAGAATTTAATTTATTTTGTTTGTGTCTGTTTTAAGTGTTCTCCATTCGATGTTTCTTAATAATCGAAGGGCAGTCTTTTCACTATTCATAATCCATTTTAGGTTTTCTAGATTTGTCTGATATTCTTGTGATAGTGTTTCTGTAGGGTTACTTGGTACTGTGGCGTTTTTATTTTCAAGAGTTGGCAGTTCATTTCTGATATAATGTTTTTTGGTTGGTGCTACTTGATGTGTTTGGAATTGTGTTGTCTTGTATCTGTTTTTTCTGGTGTATTTCAAGATTTTAAGGTCAGAAAACCATCCCTTTTTTATTATTGTTCTAATTTGATCAGCTTATAGTCTTAAAACTAGCACATTCTTGCTAGATCACTATCATTCTTTTCCGATACCATGTTCGTAAATGGTTGCTTGTAAAATAGCAGTATAGTGCCAGTCAATTGCCTTCCCTTATCCATGTTTTGCCTTTTGGTCTTTGATCGTTGTGGTCCTAATGTTGTCATTCACGTACCTGAAACGAGAGCAGCCAGCATTCGCAGGATGACGATCAGGTGTCACATTCTGGCTGTCAGGAGAGCACCTTTCGATCATGACACTCAAACCTGTTGCCTGCGTCCCACGTTTTGTAATATTATGATTCGACATTTTGATCATGGGTGGTATATTGCGGCTATACTAGACCCAGAGGTTTGTTTTTGATCTGCTCACCTGACACAGATGTGACCGAGAAAAGTTATATTGACTGCGGGTTACAAAAATATAAACGGGAAACATATGTAACCCTAAGTTTTAACTTGTTAAAGTCTGATGTCCTGCTATTTTTTTTATGTTTTACTTCCCAAGCTAAAACAGTGGACTACTTAAAAGATTTTCCATGCCATCTTTACGGTAATATCTTTCTTATACTTTAACTTATTCTAAATGGGCTGGTGATATTCTTTTACATGAGATTTCTGATTATTTTCCGGTGAAATACGGGGCAAAGACGTCTATCAGTTGAGAGAGTCGTTGGGCAGTATAGAGGGTAACGAGGTAAACTTAAACAATTCTTCAGTTAGCTCGAGATAATTGAACTCGGTAAAATCATTTAGCCAAGTAGTGACTCTCTTCAGTTAAAATATAACAATAATTTACCAAAAGATTTTCAAGTCATCGAAAATCAAGGGTCTTTTTTTTAAAAGAGCAATTTGTACAAACCTCTTTTCCCCGAGGAGCATTTTTGAAGAATTATTAGGTCTGTGTACACCTTCAGATATTTGCTAGTTACTAAGTAAAAGAAGTTGTGGGTTTTATTATGTATCTATCTATCTATCTATCTATTTAACATTATATATATATATATATATATATATATATATATATATATATATATATATATATATATATATATATATATATATATATATATATTTATCATTATCATTATTGATATTCTATTATTTATGATTATTTACTCATTAGACATTTTGACATTAGTGTTAGCTGATGGTCTTTCGCTGGAGTTTGAGTGACAGCAAGTCTCCTCAAGTCTCCAGGAATATTCTTAGTATTCTGTCCGTTCTCAATAATGTAGCAGTCTGGATGGTTTCAACTCGTCCGTCAACTTCCAAGTCCTCCATTCCCTTTAGCAATCATTTAGTTGCTGTCCCAAACGCACCAATTGGCATAATTGTCACCGACAAGTTCCATAGGGTTTTTTTTCAATTCCGTAGCATTCTTTCAGTTCTATTCTGTGGTCAGCCGGGATAGCAAAGTCGATAATTTTGCAAGTTATCTTTGTTTTGTTGATGATTATTACGTCTGGTCTTCTGGCCGAGATTAGGTGATCCGCGTGTATATCAAAGTCCCATCGGGGTTTATGTGTGTTTTTGTAAATATATTATATATATTTATATGAATTTATTATTATCATTTAATTGGTCTGTCACAGATATTGAGAACTCACCAAATTATACCGCCACTGACCCAAAAAGTGAGATAGTGACAGCCATATACAATTGTAATATATATATATATATATATATATATATATATATATGTGTGTGTGTGTGTGTGTGTGTGTGTGTGTGTATAATCCTATTTCGCTTGGTGGGTTAGAGGTAGACCAAATGCAGTATAATTTATAGAATGCTCAATATCTGTGATAGTGCTATTATATAATATAATGATATATTCATAAATATTAGTTTTATATATATTGAATCGAATGGATGCTTATATATGATCACTGGTTTCATACTGTTTTTCTAGCGTTTTCTTACTCATAATTGCCGTGTAAAGAAGCCATAAAACCAGTGGTCACAGATAAGTAACCATCCTATTAAATAAATATGCATATAAAAACTAATATATATATATATATATATATATATATATATATATAATTTATCATCATTACATTATATATATATATACACATATATATATATCATCGTGTGACGCTGCAAGAATAGATCTTCCTGACTCTCTCGTCACCCGTCTCTATCGTCCATCGCTCCCTGGAAGTCCTCCAAGCAACATCCTATATCGGAACAGAGCTGTTGTAGATTTGTATTTCCTGGTGGCCCTGCTTTTGCTCGTCCATGTAAAGGGGTCCATAGGAACACATCGCTTGTGAACTCGTCTTTACTTCTCCAGTGGTGTCCATCATGTCTGTTTCGTTTAACTTGGATAGTTTTCCTGATGAGAGGAATGGGGCCGTACAGCTGCTGTTTTATGAGATGCTGCCTCTAGGACTTGTTCAATACAGCTCGTAGCATTTTTGTGTAATTGTTGTCAAGCTCTTTCTCCAAAATTTACTTAGGGTCCATGGTGTAATGGTTATCGTAGTAGGAAATGGACACGGCAACACGGGTTCAAATCCCGGAAGATACTGATTGCATTTCACATAGCACTAATACCCTTGGGAAAGGTATGAATCCAATTATTCTCCCACCAGCTATGGGTAAATAATAGGACAGACACACACACACACACACACACACACATATATATATATATATATAAAGATCAAAATATTTCAATGCCTCAATCAAAACGAAGAACCATAGATAAATACTTATATCGCGGCTACACTCTACAACTTATCATAAAAAAAAGAAATTTTAATGAGATTTTTATAGATTTATCAGAACTAGTAGTCTATTGCCACAAAAGAAATATTGCTCTGTGCTCTTCTTTTTTAGCACTAATACTCTTGTGAAAGGTATGTATCCTATTACTCTCCCTCCAGCTATGGGTAAATAGTAGGACAGACTAGGTTCTTCAGCCTTGGTGAGGCAACTAGTCTAGGAGAAGGAAAACTCTGAATTCAAACCTGTTAAACTTTGCTTAAAAAATTGACTTTGTTTCAAATCCTGCTCGCGTTGAGGGGTCGGTACATATGTACTTAGGGTCAATGTGGAACATCCATATAGCTGTACCGACACGACCGCTGTTTGGTAAAAAACTACGTTTTATATTATCGGTCAGGCCAGACTCCCATTAGATGGATAGGCTATCGATAGGTGACCAAGCCTTTGCTAGTTACGTATTGATGTCATTCTCGGTTGACGAGACGCTGCTTCTGAACTTGTCCCCAAGTTTTAAGTGACCCTCTTTTGTGGAGAAGTTGCCTGCACACACACACACACACACACACACATATATATATATATATATATATATGTGTGTGTATATAGTGTAATGCTTAATGTGGTAGAAAATATTCTCGGTGAGATGAGTTCAAATCTTGGACAAGGCAGACTGCATTTCACATTGCGCTACTACCCTTGAAAAAAGTAGAAATCCAATTTTTCTCCCTCCTTCTTAGGGTAGACAGTATACTTTAGCTTCGGTATGGCAACTGGTCTTGGAGAAGAAAAACTCAGAATTCAAACCTGCTAAACTCCGATTAAAATGACCTTGTGTCGCATCCTTCTCGTGCAGAAGGGAAGATGAATACATATATATATATATATAATATGAAATGTATGGCCTATTAAGAAAGAGCGAATGAAAAGACATTCGAGATGTTACAAATATCCTTCAATAGGAAACATTTATATTTGCATGAGTTCTTTGCTTTTTTAGAGATCAGTAAAGCTCTTCTCCAAAAGAACGCTGTCCGCTAGAAAAATCTAAAGTCTGTTTAACGGCAAAAATATCCACCTAACTACACTCTTGAAATTACCTATTTGCTACAAGATCCGAATTAATCACGCTGAGTGTTTTTCCCGGAGCAATCGGAAAATTTTCTGTCTCAGCAATCAAATTTTTGCTAACATAGGGATTCTGAAATGACATAAACGTGTGAGAAATGCACATTCGCTACCATTTTCCTGGTTCACTTGAAGCAAGGATTTTACTCAATCTTCTGCTAAGTCAAGAGATCAAGTGTCTTGAACAAATATCAGGGACATTTGATCTACAGCTAACATTTTAGAATTAGATAGATAGTTTTGGTCACTTGCTAACGGCTTGGCTCACTTTAAAAATTAAATTATGTGCTTACACATTGTTTTATTTTTGTAGTACTGAAGCCAGTACTAGAAAATTTTCTTCCGAATGAATACATCGCCATAATGTCCACTAAAATGTCAAACTAACTCGATGAGATGTTCAACGGAAAATCTATCTATCTATCTATCTATCTATCTATCTATCTAACTTTTTTTATATCTATCTATCGGGTGTTGAAGTAAAACGTGGAATAATAATAAACGGCTCTCTTATAAAACGTAATTAATTCTAATTAAAAAGAATTTTTAAAAATTGAGAAGATTGACAGAAAACTTACTCTATATGACACAGAATTTTTTTAAATTATTGAATCAACACGTCTTTGAAACGATTTGCATACCTCAATAGCAATCTTAAGCGAACCAATATTTGGATTGGAAGTTGCATTTGTTTTGCTTTCTAAACCCCCAATATAGCATAATCAAAGGGGTTATCATCATCAACATCATATCGTGCTGGCAGCACGGATATCCCTGACCCTCTCTCGCCACTCCTCCCTATCGTTCATCGCCCTAGGCAGGTCTTCAGGACAACAACCTGTATCCTCACATAGCTGCTGAATGTACATTCGTGCTGGTCGTCCTGCTTTTGCGCGGCCATGTGTGGGGATCCATAAGAGTACCCACACAGTTTTATACTGGATTTTCAATTCCTTAGCGAGCTTTCCTATTGACATTGTTGGGAGAGCAGTTAAAAATCCTTCTTTTTGCTTTCTGTTCATTCGTCAACAGCCACTTTTCCTATAAAGTTCTTTTCTTGTAAATTTTTTTTAATGCTGTGTAAACAATAGACAAAGAAACTTTGACTTGGTTTCGGCATTAAGCAAATGATAAATTGTTTGTCATTTCTTTTCTTGCTCACTCATATTGGGCTGCATTTTAAGGGAAAACTGCTTAAATAATTGAGCTAATAATGAAATTAAGATCCATCGTGTTTTTTTCAAAAATTGGAGTAATCAGACTTGAAAAAAATTTTAAGAAATTATTCCATATTTTCCTTTCCCACCCAGTACTCATTTGCACACACATACACTGCAGTATGTCTGTATAACACACACGCGCACACACACACACACACGCTCGCGCACACGCACGCACACACACACACACACATATGACTATATATATATATATACATGCATATACTTCCCTATAAAAGAAAACCCTTTCAAATTTACTTATATTTGTTTGTGATAATATTTGTTTAAGCAGAACCATTTTTTAAGATTATACCTGTATCATCAGACAAGGATGGTAAGAATTTTCTAATAAAAATTTTGAAAAATTCAAAAAAATACAGACACGGTATCACCTCAACCCATCTTTTTTTTAAATATTCAAACCAGACTAGTTGTTTTTCTTGTCTTGCTGACAAATGTCATACATCTCATGTAGCAATATGTACCAATTGTTGACTTCTTTTTCCTTTCACCTCATTTTTAAGTAATTTATATGATGACAAACAAAACTTTTAAAACGAAGTGAAATACGCGGGACCTTCAATAAGTTTCCAGACCTTTTTGGTACTAGATTTAAAACTGTCGTAGACAATTAAAAATTCAGTATGTTATTGCTATACATCTTATGAGATGACTGACCAATTTCTATTAGTTAAGGTTCAACTGAACGACTACAGCAGGAATTGGAATACACCCAACTAAAGCCTTATTGTCACAGCTGGTGAATTTCAAAAATGCAATCTGGACATGAGGACAATTTAGAAGAACGATATACAATAAAATTCTGTTTTAAACATGGAAAAAATACCACAGAAACGTATGGAATGCTTCAGATTGCTTTTCGACCATCTTGCATGGATCAAGCATCAGTTTTTTGAGTGGCATAAGAGATTCAAGGAAGGTAGGGAGTCTCTGAGGGATGGTGAGAGGTGTGGGAGGAGTAAGGAAGTCAATACACCAGAGTTGATAGGCCAAAGGGTTAGGGTTAGAGTTACTATGTTGAGGTTTAAAGTGAGTTCAGGAAGAGATTCCGTCGGAAGAGGCCAGCACTCTTCGAATCGGGTCAGTGGCATTTCCACCAGGACAATGCATCAGTCCACAACTCCATCCTTGTCACAGACTATTTGACCAAGATGTGCATCAAAACAGTTCCTCACCCTCCCTATAGTCCAGACCTTGCTCCATGTGACTTTTGCTGATTCCGTAAGCTCAGATGCTGTCGTTATGAGACAATTGTGGAGATGAAAGAGCCTGCTACGAAGATCATTGGCACGCTCACACATGGGGCCTTTCAGAATTTGTTGGAGCGGTACAAGAAATGCATGGAAGCCGGAGGAGATAACTTCGAAGGGCACTACAGTTTCATGGGTATACTATCAATAAAAGTGCCCATACGAAGAAAATCTGGAAACTTATTTTATGATACTAGTAAATAGATAAAAAAATTAATAAATTAATTTTGGGAAGAGTCACAATGATACAACTTATCTATCTATCTATCTATCTATCTAAGCTTTATTCATATATATATATATATATATATATATATATATATATATATATATATAAACTCCATTTGATTTCCATCTGACGAGTTTGAATAAGTGAAATAAATCTATTATTGATTTTTTTTTATTATTTTATTATTTCTATTCTTTGTTTTTTAATATATATATATATATATATATAATTTGTGTGTTATATGGAAATATGTATATCCGACAGTATGTTGTGTAGTGTCAATGACATTTGGGAAAACTTTTAGTAAAAGAGGTTTATTTTTTACCGAACATGTTTAGTTATATTACAGAGCATTTACAACGGTAACTGTGGAAAAAAACGGTTGTTTTTATATATATATATTTTTTTTAACATCGTAGCGTTTATGTTTGATTTGTGAAAAGAGATTTTTGTTCTCGTGTTTTGTTGTTGTTTGGAACAATGTAATGTTTGAATGTTTGTATTTGATTTAACATTAATATTTGCTAATGTTGTGTTCAGTAATGATAAACTGAGCCGCCTTTGGAGATAAAGTAAAATTTCTAGATCACTGTAGTATTGTCTCGGTTAGTAGAATAACGGCAAATTTTATGACAAATTCATTCTTTTTATTGGGCATATGTTGAATTGCTTTTGCTCCCTTTAGATCGACATTATTTTCTTTTGTTTCCGTGTAGGACTACAGCATAGCAATGTCGTTTTTTAAGAGAGCTTCTTTGTTTTGTCAAAAAAATATGCTTACAAATTAAATATCTAAATCTTATTATAAAGGGGATTCGGCAATAAGTAACTTTCAAGGATTGATATGACATAAAACCCAATCAAACCAAACCAAATTTAAGTATGTTACTGACAGAGTTAAGTGCTATTTTATTTATGTCTGATTGCTTATTTTCACTGCTAATTGCTCTGAGTATTTTGCTGGTGGTTTTGTTGATATTTTTGAGCGTGATTATAGTCTCATTGTAAAGCTTTTACCTTTTTCATTAGATATGAATTTATCTGTGTTATCACATTTTGTTGGAGTTATTGACTTTGTTGGGACTTTGTTTAGACTCGGTGGAAGATAGACAATCTAGGATAGCCTGGCAAACAATAAACGAAGTGAGCAGAAGAAAGAACACAGCCAAAGCAAAACTGAAAGCAGCAAACCAACAAGAAAGAATAAAACTGTGGAAACAGCACTTCGAAAACTTACTAGGAAACCCACCGAAAATAACACATGAACCAATCACCAGAATAATTGGCAAACAATTAGACATTAAACTAGGACCGTTCACACATGAAGAACTCGACTCGGTTCTCAGAAAAATTAAAAATAGGAAAGCTGCAGGGCTGGACGAAATTCCCCCGGAAGTATAGAAGACCAGACAATTCGACGACATACTGCTTCGACACTGCAACGCAGTATACAATCAAAATCCGATAGATAGATGGATTAAAGGATGCATACTCCCCTTCCCTAAAAAGGGGGAACTCGGATTAGCCAAAAACTACCGAGGCCTAACACTTACATCCATAGCTGCCAAAATCTACAATGCCCTACTACGAAACCGCAAAGAACCCGAAATCGACAACATACTTAGAAAAAACCAAAATGGCTTCCGAAGAAATAGATGCATGACCTCACAAATATTAAACATCCGTAGAATCCTTGAAGGTGTACGGGCAAAAAACCTACAAGCGACATTAATTTTTGTGGACTTTACCAAGGCTTTCGATTCCATTCACAGAGGAAAGATGGAACAAATCCTACTAGCGTACGGCATACCTAAAGAAACCGTAGCGGCAATAACGATTCTCTATAGAAACACTAAAGTAAAAGTACGATCATCAGATGAAGACACAGAATACTTCGACATTGTAGCCGGAGTACTACAAAGGGACACGCTGGCTCCGTACCTCTTTATCATTTGTCTAGACTACGTACTTAGAACATCGATTGACAAAATCAAAGAGCATGGCTTTGAACTGACGAAGAAAAGAAGCAGAAGGTACCCCGCAACAACAATTACCGACGCCGACTACGCCGATGACATAGCGATACTGGCAAATACACCTGACCAAGCCGAAACACTACTGCATAGTTTGGAACGAGCAGCAGCAAACATAGGCCTCTATGTTAATGCACACAAAACGGAATATACGTGCTATAACCAAACGGGGGACATCTCCACTCTAGAAGGAACCCCCCTTAGACTAGTAGACAAATTCACTTACCTAGGAAGCAGCGTCGAATCAACCGAAAAGGACATCGAAACGAGGTTAGCGAAAGCATGGACAGCTATCAATTGGTTATCGATTATTTGGAAATCAGACCTAACCGATAAAATGATACGCAGTTTCTTCCAGGCAGCGGTCACATCGATACTGCTATATGGCTGCACTACATGGACGCTAACAAAACGGCTGGAGAAGAAACTAGACGGCTATTACACAAGAATGCTATGTGCAATCTTAAACAAGTCCTGGCGGCAACACCCCACAAGACACCAACTGTACGGCCACCTACCCCCTATCACGAAAACTATTCAAGTTAGACGAGCCAGACATGCAGGACACTGCTGGAGAAGCGGGGACGAACTCATAAGTGATGTACTCTTATGGACCCCCACACATGGCCGTGCAAAAGCAGGACGACCAGCACGAACATACATTCAGCAGCTTTGTGAGGATACGGGATGTTGTCCTGAAGACCTGCCTAGGGCGATGAACGATAGGGAGGAGTGGCGAGAGAGGGTCAGGGATATCCGTGCTACCAGCGCGATATGATGATATATATATATATATATATATATATATATATATATATATATATATATGTCCAGAGCTAAGAAAAACCTGAAAGATAACCTCCAAAACCCCCGTATATATATATATATATATATATATATAAAATCCCAATGAACTTAAAAAAGAGTTTCGAGAAACATAGAGTCGATGGACAATTGAAGCCGTTCATATCATAGCACTGCTTAGGTCGGTAACAAAACTTGGACGAGTACTGAAGATCTTACGAAACATGTTGTCACTTGAACCCCTATGAAGGTCATCATCTCATGCTGGCGTGAATACTTACCAAGTGTTAATCATTGATAACATAGTGTTAATATTGTCTTTCAATATATTAAAGGATATATCTTTGAAAATGCTACCCACCACCAAAAAAAAAAAAAGAAAGAAAATACAATTGATACACCCTGATAGCTCAACGGCAATATAATTCTAAATGATATAAAAAATAAACTTTAAAATTTAAGAAAACTGCTTTACTAATTCAAATCTTATAATCTCCAAAATGTGAGTGTCAAATACATCAATAATGAAAACGATTACAATAATTGCATTTGCTATTATAATTAAATTATTAAATTGCTCGTGATGCGAGAATTGTCGCTCTGAGAAGTGTAATAAGGAAATTTTAGTATTAGTCACGTTTTGGAATTCACGTTATGTAAAGGGATTTTCCTTAATTCTTTTCCGAAGGAATCAAATACATTGCGTGCTTTGCCTCATGATCCCAATGGCAAAATTGTAAATCATCTCTAAGAAGGAAAGGAAATGTTTCTTTTCTGTGATTTAAGTTCGATAGGCTAATGAGAAAAATCACTGCATGCGAATGAGACGCGAAATTCTACATTCGATATGGACAAGCAAAACCTAATAGCTCGCCATGCGGTCGTGGTTATTCAGCTGGTATTAGCAATGATCTCGACAACGACATTAATAGGTAATGCAATTTTGCCTGGCTTAGAGTTGATTCTCAGTGCCTGTCTTCCGTTAGTACAGGGAAGTAAAGAAAAAAAAAACGTTTACAAGAGATTGCGAAATTTGCCAATATTAATAGAGGTAAAAGAGAATATATTTTTGAAAGATGTTTAAAGCTTTGTTGCTTGCGCACAAATGAATGTATCAGCAATTATCGTAAAAAGAAAACAAAATAAAATAAAATTAAAATGACTGTTTGAAAAAATATATATGGCAAATAAGATAATTATTATCGTAACTAAGACGTGTTTAAAAACTTATAGTCACCTTAAGCTCACTGAATAATTTGATTTCTATGTTGTTCTTTATTTTTTGCTAGCATAACGCACAAACTGCAAAGCCTATAAGAATGAAAACGAACGTCTACAAAATTTATTGGTCTTAAAATGTAAGGTCTGAAGGAAGAATCTGCAGATGTGAAAAATTAACACACGTTTTGGCTATAATTACATAGAATGGAACCATATATGGATTGTATCATACGTATGTATACACCTCTTTGTACATATGTGCGCACACACACACACACACACACACACACACACACACACACACGCACATATATATATATATATATATATATATGTATGTTCATTACATATCTCGAATACAAAAGATAAACGGAAAGAAAAATCTTTGGATAAGACGTGTTATATATATATATATATATATATATGGGGGGTGAGTGTGGGTGCCTATATTTTTTTTTACTTATGAATATATAAAATTTGAACGACCTTTGTCTACGGTGACTCGAATGCTCCCTTTTCAATAGCTACTACACCTAGTTGTAGGGGAAGGTGCCAATCCTTCTCTGGATTGCTCCTTTTACCCTTGATCCATACCTTATACTACTGAGTGTTAAAGAATGAGGCCTCAAGTACCATTTTTTGAGTCTCTAGTATGACTTTAATTGTGGATTGAACCCCGGTTTCCCGCAGCAATGGTGAACACTATCTCAAATCTGTTGATTATTGCTTTAGATAGATGAGACATATGTATACGAGGATCATTAAATGAGTTTCCAGACTTTTTTTCGTATGGGCACTTTTATTGATAGTACACCCATGAAACTCTAGTCCCCTTCGAAGTAATCTCCTCCGGCTGCAATGCACTTGTTGTACAAATCTAAAAACTTCTGGAAGGCCCCATGGAAGTCCTCTTGTGTGAGTGCGTCAATGATCTTCGTCACAGCCTCTTTCATCTCCTCGATTGTCTCATAACGACAGCATCTGAGCTTAGGGAATCAGCAAAAGTCACAGGGAGCAAGGTCTGGACTATGGGAGGGTGAGGAACTGTCTTGATGCCCATCTTGGTCAAATAGTCTGTGACAAGGATGGATTTGTGGACTATTGCATTGTCCTGATCGAAATGCCACTAGCCCGATATGAAGAGTGCTGGCCTCTTCCCAAGGAATCTCTTCCTGAACTCCCTTAAAACCTCAACATAGGAACCCTATCCCTTTGGCCAATCAACTCTGGTGTATTGAAGTCCCTGCTCCACCCACACCTCTCATTATCCCTCACAGACTGCCTGCCTTCCTTGAATCTCTTACCCCACTCGAAAACTGATGCTGGATTCATGCAAGATGGTCGGAAAGCAGTCTGAAGCTTCCATAGGTTTCCATTGGGAATTCTTAAAAATATTGTTTTTAAAGTTACATATTACATCCAAAATAAAGGATTGTTCTCACTCCATCAAGGTTTTCAACATTTAAAAGATAATGGAGCCAAAAACCGTATCCAATCGCTTGCTATCCTTAACGGCAATGTAAACTAAAAAATCTCGAAATCGCTTTTATTGAAATTGAAAAAAAATAGAATATACAGGTGCAATTTTCAAAAATATGAAAGAAGTATAGTCAACCTGGGTCTGTTTTTTAACCGTGATTAAGCAAGGGCGAGCTCGTAAGTGATGTACTCCTATGGACCCCCCACATATGGCCAAGCAAAAGCAGGACGACCAGCTCTAACCTACATACAGCAGCTGTGTGAAGACACAGGATGTAATCCTGAAGACCTACCGGAGGTTATGAATGATAGGGAGAAGTGGCGAGAGAGGGTCAGGGATATCCGTGCTGGCGGCACGACATGATGATAATGATATATACATATGCATACATACATATATACATATGTATAGCTATAGATATAGATAGATATGTATGTGTGTAAGTGTAAGAGTTTGTGCGTGTGAGTGTAAATGCATGTGTGTGTGTGAGTGTGTAAGTGTGTATGTTCATATGTACGTGTTCATATTCATTTTTACCTTGTTGGTCGCAAATAGAATGTTGAAAACGTTTGTTCGCTGGATCTTTTGCAAGTATATATATTAGCGATACTTAAATCATAGGTCGAAATTTTGACTGTGTTTTTAGTGTTCGAATAGTTTTAGCAAATAAAGTAAGAATACAAAATTTAATTACAAAACAAATAGAGGCGCTGTTAGTGTAACGACTATAATCGTAGAAAATGTGTACGGTGACCCAAGTTCAAATCCAAGGCGAGTCTGATTGTGTTTCACATAATGCTTATACGCTTGGGAAAGGTATGAATCCTATAATTTTTCTTCCAGCTATATGTAACAAGTGGGGCAGACTGACAATTAACCTTTTAAACTCCAGTTGAAAATTGACCTCGTTTTTCTGAGACTGGATAAATTCATTTAATTATAAAAAAAGTACCTGATCGAAACATTATTTAAATATAACTCTTAAACCTTTTAGCAATG
The DNA here is from genome assembly GCA_963585895.1 of Sepioteuthis lessoniana. Classification (NCBI taxonomy): domain Eukaryota; kingdom Metazoa; phylum Mollusca; class Cephalopoda; order Myopsida; family Loliginidae; genus Sepioteuthis; species Sepioteuthis lessoniana. The sequence continues at coordinate 115,856,880 of OY757907.1, forward strand.
AATATATTTCTAAATTTAAACAGTTCTATGTTCATATAAAATTTAAATTTGAACAGACCTTATATAAATCTAAAAATGAATTTATAACGAATTTATATAGCACTTTCTACGACTAAATTTGTATTATTAAATTTGGTGGCAAATAGATACTTGTTTTTTGTTTGATAATTCTGGCACGTTCACCTGAAAAAAGTATCTTTTGTCTCTCCCAGTCATGCAGACGTATTCCTGGATCTTGTACAGGAAGGTCAAGATATTCTTATACCTTTGAAAAATCAATAACCTTTGCTAATTTTGTGTAATCTAATGGAATGATGGGTAGATGTGCTGTTGAGAACAAATATGGCTGCGTATATCTGACCCCAGCAGTGAATGAGATGGATGATCCACTAGTAAGAGAAATTCATTATTTGCATGTCGTCAGAAACACCAATTGATGAGTGGATAAGATAAAGATAAAGATAAAGAAAATCAGGTAGTGACATAGAGAACCCTACCATACGGGACTTGGCTAACGTGCTGGACTGCAATATCGTAGTACATGAGTTCGAACGCCAGTCACGCTTTTTTGTTCATTTTCGGATTAATACTCATGGGAAAGGGAACAATCTCCTTATTATTCAAGCTCTGAGTTAAATAGTATCCCTACTATTATTCTACGAGTATGACATTGACATTAAATAATCCACGAAAGTTATTATGCCATTAAACAAAGAAACAAAATTAAAACTG
>OY757907.1:115862611-115865111 GCA_963585895.1 Sepioteuthis lessoniana
TACTCCGCATTCCCCAAAGCTCCAGCTCTGCCGGAACCTCACCATCAGATTGTTTAGTGTCATATACCAGGACACTCGTTAGGTGGGGTCTTATCCCTATGCAGAGGTGCAGTCGGTGTATTTTACAGCCCCAGCCGACTGGGCAAGTATATTTTAACATTTTCTATTATTTCGTATTGTTATATTTGTCACTTCAATGAATGTTTGTATAATTCTTTTGTACTTTTCAAAATTAACTGAACAAGTTGATGTAAAAGGATTATTTAAAAAATAAGTTAAGTTGGTGACCCTAGTCGAGGGCGATTGGAAGGCCCCCTTTTCAGTAGCTTCTACACCGATGTGTTGGGGAGGGCGCTACTCCTTTCCGAGGATTGCTCCACCTTATCCTTGATACGTACCTTATATTGCTGAGCATTAAACAAGGAGGTATCAAGGACCATTTTTAAAGTCTTTGGTATGACGCGACCAGAGACTGAACTCCGGTCTTCTGGACAACTGGGGAATACTCTATCCTCTAGGTCAATGAACCGCTTATTTAATTAATAAAGAGTCGTAAATCGAAGAGCATTTGATATTTTCTTGGTTGATGTTGGTAATTTGTATATATTCTTATTTATCCAACATTTCCAACGGAAAAAAATCTAGAAAGATAAAAACATAGTATGTATTTCATTTTCACAGTATGTATTTTGATTTATAACTTTTATTAACCATCAATCATATCCTTCCTATTTTTGTAACTTGAATAGCCCTGATATTACAAATGCATAGAGGAAAAAAAAGTATTGAAATTATACTTTTTCGAAGGCCTGAATAGCGGAGAAATAAAATAGATTACGTCCTGTTTGTGCGTCTAGTTTCACAGTAGAGCAGAAGACTGAAATCAAACAAATTTGATGATTTATTCTAAAGTTAGGATTCATTTACTACATACTTTTTATTAAAAAAAAACACAATTAAATTAATTGTATTATTCCATAAAATCCTTTTCTTTTTTGCTAGTATTTTTATGACATTAATAGAATAGCGATTACCTGTGTGTAAATGAAATAATTAGGAAATATTTAATTGTTACAATAGTCAAACGGAAATATAATCTTATTTTTTTATCAAACCATAAAATTATATATATATATATATATATATATATATATATATATATATATATATATATATATATATATATATAACACCCCAAACACACGCAATCACCCAGAGACGAAAATTAGTAGTCGCTTGAACTTTATGGCATATCAACTATCACAGAATATTTAGCCAGAGGAGAGTAATGATATAAAAAAAACTGAAAGTGTATACATATAAATGAAGTCCCACACAGACACACAAACACACAGAATATACTCTTGTAAAAACAGAAATAGGGAGAGGATATCTGCAGGGATGAAACTTTGTCACGGACAATTTACTCGAAGTGGACATTCACAGACACAAATGCCGGAATTAAAGCGAACGACAACTCTATGGAAACTGTTGTCTCGAAAGAAACCAAAAGGAACACTAAAACAAATCATTTATTTCCTGAAGACGACTTAAAACATCAGAAACCCGAGTGATGAAAATAAATAACTTAAAAGCAAATTCTCTTGTTGACCTATTCATTTTAAAGTCTTTATATAGAGGAAGAAAATAGAAAAATTGAGTAATTCAGAAATGATTCAATTTTTATAAAAGAAAATAAACGTATAATTTTAAGTAAATGTAAATATATGTATACACAAAGAAAGATCATATACCCATTCAATCTTTCTATCAGCGTTCTTTCTTAAAAATACTAACACATGATAGGCTCAGGCAACGATGTTTAAATGTATGGAACTTTGAGGAGATACAGCAGATTAAAAAATGATGCCAAAATGCTCCAGAGAAAAGAAGAGAAAAAGGAACGAAATTCCATTTGTTACTCTTTCTCTCTATTTCTAAACACACACACACACGCACACATATATATATATATATATACACACACACACACACACACATATATATATATATATATATATATGTATATATATGTGTGTGTGTGTGTGTGTGTATTTCTTGGATTAAATTGGGATGTTGAGTCATTGAATTTTCTCTTTCTGACGACTGTAAAAGCCCTTTTAAAAATGACTACAAATGGTGACTGATTTTTAAAAAAATATATCCCTTACTACCTTGCTTCTTCCATGATTCAACCTGGAAATACTTACAGAAAATTTAAAGGGTAAAATTTATCTTATTACATAAGAAAGCAATAATAAAGAAAGAAGACGCAAAATTTGCAATGATATGGTCTTTATGTATTATTTCGGTAATCTTATTAAATCATTTTAGAAGTAAGTGCCGTTACATCTTCAAAAATGCAATGTAACGAAAATTCAGTGCATGTACATAGGACTTAACTTATGCCACTAATTCTAAAAGAGGCCAATGGAATTGCAGTTCATTATTTAAACCATAATTTGAACACACCTTAATTGATGATAGACAGGCATTAAAA
>OY757907.1:115870111-115892611 GCA_963585895.1 Sepioteuthis lessoniana
TTCTCCAGCAATGTCTTGCATGTCTGGTTCGCCTAACTTGAATAGATTTCGTGATAGGGGGCAGGTGGCCGTACAGTTGGTGTCTTGTGGGGTGCCGCTGCCAGGACTTGTTGAGGATTGCACGCAGCATTCTTGTGTAATTGCCATCTAGTTTCTTCTCGAGCCGTCTTGTTAGCGTCCATGTAGTGCATCCATATAGCAGTATCGATGTGACCGCTGCCTGGAAGAAACTGCGTTTCATTTTATCGGTCAGGTCCGACTTCCATATAGTCGATAGCCTATTGATAGCTGTCCATGCTTTCGTTAACCTCGTTTCGATGTCCTTTTCGGTTGATTCGACGCTGCTTCCTAGGTACGTGAATTTGTCTACTAGTTTAAGAGGGGTTCCTTCTAGAGTGGAGATGTCCCCCGTTTGGTTATAGCACATATATTCCGTTTTGTGTGCATTAACATGGAGGCCTATGCTTGCTGCTGCTCGTTCCAGGCTATGCAGAAGTGTTTCGGCTTGGTCAGGTGTATTTGCCAGTATCGCTATGTCATCGGCGTAGTCGGCGTCGGTAATTGTTGTTGCGGGATATCTTCTGCTTCTTTTCTTCGTCAGTTCGAAGCCATTCTCTTTGATTTTGTCAATCGATGTTCTAAGTACGTAGTCTAGACAAATGATAAAGAGATACGGAGCCAGCGTGTCCCCTTGTAGTACTCCTGCTACAATGTCGAAGTATTCTGTGTCTCCATCTGGTGATCGTACTTTTACTTTAGTGTTTCTATAGAGAATCGTTATTGCCGCTACGGTTTCTTTAGGTATGCCGTACGCTAGTAGGATTTGTTCCATCTTTCCTCTGTGAATGGAGTCGAAAGCCTTGGTAAAGTCGACAAATATTAATGTCGCTTGTAGGTTCTTTGCCCGTACACCTTCAAGGATTCTGCGGATGGTTAGTATTTGTGAGGTCGTAGATCTATTTCTTCGGAAGCCATTTTGGTTTTTTCTAAGTATGTTGTCGATTTTGGGTTCTATGCGGTTTCGTAGTAGGGCATTGTAGATTTTGGCAGCTATGGATGTAAGTGTTATGCCTCGGTAGTTTTTGGCTAATCCGAGGTCCCCCTTTTTAGGGAAGGGGAGTATGCATCCCTTCGTCCATCTATCTATCGGATTTTGATTGTATACTGCGTTGCAGTGTCGGAGCAGTATGTCGTCGAATTCCACATCAGCATTAGCTGATAGTCTTTCACTGGAGTTTGAGTGACAGCAAGTCTCCTCAGGTCTCCGGGACACTTCTCAGCATTCTGGCTGTTCTCAATAATGCTGTAGTTTGGATGGTCTCTACACGTCCGCCAACTTCCAAGTCCTCCAGTCCCCTTAATAATCCTTTAGTTACTCTACCAAAAGCACCAGTTACATTTGCTATAATTTCAATGAAAATAAAATCATGCATGTAAATTATTTAATTTTACCTTGGTTTGAACTGTTGTCTTGAAATGTAGGAAATATATTCAACAGTTAACATAAATATCAAACAATATACAACAATTGTATAGATACAAACATCTACAGTGACTTTTCTACTTATATATATATATATATATAAAGAGAGAGAGAGAGAAAGGAAGCGAGAGAGAGAAAGAAAAACAGAGGGTGTGAAAGCGAAATTAGGTATATTCTTGTATAATAATAAACGACTCTTTTATAAAACAAGATTAATTTTGATTTAAAAAAATAGAATAACAAAATATGAAGATAGACACAAAACAATAAATTTACGCAATATGGCCGTCATTTTTTTTCAATTATTATTCAAAACTATTTTCATGCTTTCACTATAAATTCTTCAGTCATTCCATTCCATTCCTCCTGAATTGGGGTCTTAGGTGAAGCAATATTTGTTTTGTAAAACGCCTCTGATAGCGTAATCAAGGAGATTAAAATCTGGGCTTGATGGGGGCCATTAAGAGACTTCAAATATTGCGTAAATTTGTTATGTCAAGGCTTCAGCGTTAAGCAAATCATAGATTCTTTGTCATTTCTTTTCTTGCTCCCTCATGTTAAGATGAATTTTAATGAAAAAGTGTTTGAAAAATAGAGCTAATCATAAAAGTTTATAATGGTAGAGCTTTCTTCAAAAACTGGACAAATTATACTAAAAATAAAGTTTTAAAAATTATTCCATATGTTGCTTCCGTAAATGCATATATATATATATATATATATATATATATATATATATATATATATTACAAGGGGACACGCTGGCTCCGTATCTCTTTATCATTTGTCTAGACTACGTACTTAGAACATCGATTGACAAAATCAGAGAGAATGGCTTTGAGCTGACGAAGAAAAGAAGCAGAAGGTACCCCGCAACAACAATTACCGACGCCGACTACGCCGATGACATAGCGATACTGGCAAATACACCCGACCAAGCCGAAACACTACTGCATAGTTTGGAACGAGCAGCCGCAGGCATAGGCCTCTATGCTAATGCACACAAAACGGAATATATTTGCTATAATCAAACGGGGGACATCTCCACTCAAGAAGAAACCCCTCTTAAACTAGTCGACAAATTCACTTACCTAGGAAGCAGCGTCGAATCAACCGGAAAGCACATCAAAACGAGGTTAACGAAAGCATGGACAGCTATCAATAGGCTATCGATTATATGGAAATCAGACCTAACCGATAAAATGAAACGCAGTTTCTTCCAGGCAGCGGTCACATCGATACTACTATATGGCTGCACTACATGGACTCTAACAAAACGGCTGGAGAAGAAGCTAGACGGCAATTACACAAGAATGCTGCGTGCAATCTTGAACAAGTCCTGGCGGCAACACCCCACAAGACACCAACTGTACGGCCACCTGCCCCCTATCACGAAAACTATTCAAGTTAGACGAACCAGACATGCAGGACACTGCTGGAGAAGCAGGGACGAACTCATAAGACATGTACTCTTATGGACCCCCACACATGGCCGTGCAAAAGCAGGACGGCCAGCACGAACATACATTCAGCAGCTATGTGAGGATACGGGATGTTGTCCTGAAGACCTACCTAGGGCGATGAACGATAGGGAGGAGTGGCGAGAGAGGATCAGGGATATCCGTGCTACCAGTGCGGCATAATGATGATATATATATATATATATATATATATATATATATATATATATTAGTGTTATGTGAAAAAAAAAGACATAATAATGAACCATCTTTTTGTCTTTTGAAAAATGGATGCTCAAATCAGGCAAGCACATGACGCATTCATTTCAAATGTTAATTCTTGCTGTCTGCATAATTTTGCCTGATGACTAACACCGTAGAGTGAAAATTCCTTGCACCTAAGTTATATTCACTTAACATTTGGATGGTATCATAAGAAAACAATATCTAAATTAGAATTGTGAAAAATGTCCATCTTGCTTTTAGAATTCACAAAGGTTTGGCATGATCTATCTATCTATCTATCTATCTATGTGTGTTCACATATATATTATAAACGAGGAAAGAGAGCGTGCGTGTTTATATTGAATCCTCTATCTGTAAACATTCCTTAAAAATACCTCCTTACCTTTCCACTCATCAAGTACAAACTATGGATCATTATCAATTTATTATACATTAGGTAATGCGTCTTCTTTGCATATATTCTAAACATTTACTTTCAAAAAAATAATATGGGAAAAAGAAGTGAAAACCATTATATATATATATATATATATATATATATATTGATTTTCAGGTCATTGCTATTGACTGAAAAGAAAACATCAACAGAGATCCCCTGCATTAAGTTATTCCTTTTAAAAGAGAAAAAAAACGAAATGAAACTGTCGCTTCATTGAATCTGGCAGCGAAAAAGTCAAGGGAATTTGTTGCGGGGAGAATGGGCAATGATTCTTTACCCGAGCCGTTCCAATTAAATGGCATAAAGTCTTTTAGATATGTCTTTTATGCTGACAATCTGATGCAACACCCAGCGATTATATTTAAAAAGGTTGACACGCCTGACTTTTTAAATTCGCTTTTTCTTAAATATATATATATATATATATATATATATATATATATATATATATATATCAGTCTCATTCAAATATTGTCAAGCATTTAGAATTGTATAATGCTTGTCATGAATAGAATATATATATATATATATATATATATATATACCTACTTAGATTTTATCCATTATTTGTATTGCTCTGTCGGCTGGGGCTGTAGAATACCTTCTCCCAATGAGTGTCCTATATATAAAACTAAACAATCTGATGGTGAGGTTTCAGTGATGCTGGAGCTTTAGGGAATGCAGAGCACCCATTCATTGTCATGGCTCTCAGGTCCATTCTTGCCCGGAATAGTAGCACCTGATGGCGCCCTATCTATGGGTTAAATAGAACTAACTGCATACTTATGCTTACTAATTAAACTGAATTGAAAATTAAACTGTACTTACATTTAAACAAGCGTGCTTATGCTAAGCTGAAACGCTGGAAATATAACAGTTTTGACGTTTAACTCTGTGTAAACAAAATGTGTACTTATACTAAACTGAATTAGCTGAATTAGAACTGTTGAATAAACTGAATAGCTGGAAATAGAAATGTTTTTGACTATTAAACAGTGTACTCATGCTAAACTGAATTGTTTGAAATAGAACTTACTATTGGCATAAAATTGGGTTTGGCGTTAAATAACCAAAAATGTTGATATGCCATAAAACCCAACCAACCATATTTACCAACACCTCCGTTCGGGTAGGATATTACACAAGATCAATTTTTAAGCGGAGTTTAACAGGTTTGAATTCAGAGTTTTCCTTCTCCTAGACTAGTCTGTCCTGCTATTTACCCATAGCTGGAGGGAGAATAATTGGATTCACACCTTTCCAAGGGTATTAGTGCTACGTGAAATGCAATCATAAAACCCAACCAACCAACGATCCGTTATTTCTATCTATATAGATATACTCAAAATACAGGTTTACACGTTCCTTCTAATCCTGCTTTTCCAATTATTTATAGTATTGTTGAGATGCTTGCAAGCTGAGCAAAATGTCTTAAACCCTTTGGTTACTGTAGCGTGATCAACAAGTCTTCACCTTCCGCTCAACAAATGATTTTCATTACTGCGGCGTTATGGAGCAGGTCGAACGAGTAAAGAATCAGTTCCGAAATAAGACTTCACTGCATGTCCATTTTTGCGGCTTTCACTTAATACTACGATTGAAGCATTGTACAGTCTGTCAGCTCACCAAGTAAAACGATACTACCAACCACAATGGTTACCTTTCATGGCTTGAACTGATTTGGTCACCGGATATACTTCTTACAAACTAGCGTATACCAATATCTTGCAAGACTTTGATTCGCCTTTGTTTAAAAATCTGCAATCTCACACATACACACTCATACACACAACCATGCACGTAAACATACTATATATATATATATATATATATATATATATATATATATAGGTGGATATTTTGTTTGGTTTGGTTTGGTTTTAAGGTATATCAACCGTTGTAGGTTATTTTATGCCGAATCCATTTTTATACATATAAGTACATTTTCAACCGATTCAGTGTGTTTAAGTACACAGTTTAAAAATGAAAAAACAGTACTGTTTCTAACATTTCAGTTTAGCATAAGTATTCAGCTTAAGTGCCAAAACAGTCCTTTTTCAAAGTATTCAGTTCAGTCAACAAAGTTAAATGGTAACAATTTTTGCTAAGTATCAATAACATTTCGATTAAACTTAAGCCATATTGTACACACAGTTAAATGTGAAAACAGTTGTATTGTTATGTTTTGACCTTTTGACCCGGCCAAAAATGCCATTCAAGGTGATTCACCGGAAGGAAGTGATACATTCTAATGGCAGTTATGAGAGGAAATCGCGTGGGCGGAAATTGGTTGATGAAATGGACGAGCAAGAAAAATTCCCATGGTATTATTTACCAACCCCTCCGCTCAAGGTCAATTTACCAACCCCTCCGCTCAAGGTCAATTTTTTTTAAGCAGACTTTAACAGGTTTGAATTCAGAGTTTTCCTTCTCCTAGACTAGTTGCCTAACCAAGGCTGAAGAACCTAGTCTGTCCTACTATTTACCCATAGCTGGAGGGAGAATAATTGGATTCATACCTTCCCCAAGGGTATTAGTGCTATGTGAAATGCAATCAGTCTCGTCCAGGATTTGAACTCGTGTCGCCGTGTCCAATTCCGACGACGATAACGACTACACCATGGGCACTTCCCATGGTACACTACAGAGTGATGCACCGGAAGAGAGTGATCTCTGAACTGCATGACAGTTATTTCCGCTTGATGACGATTAAACATTCGATTTCAAAGATCGAGTGGGCGTCGAACGATTATATAATTCAGTTGAGTTCGACTAGCCAGAGTCGTTGCCAGTAGAGTTCCAGACAGCTAGAGACGAGATGTGGTAGGGAAAGCCACACCCGACCGAGGGGGCCCTCGGATACCCCGATGGAGTTTGGGGTCCAGAGAAGATGCTGATAAGATGCAATAAAGAAAGCCAACATCCAGCAGTGGGCCCTAGGCCTCCGGTTGAGCATCAAGAGAACAAGAAAGACACAACGTGACGGTCATAACAGTGGAGTCAAAATATTACAGTTTATGTTCGATCTCCAGCTCCCTCTCACAGTAAAACCCCACGCAACCCTTTCGAATCCCTTGCAAATAAAGTGAGAGGTAAATATTTTGTTAAAGAAGTCTTCTTGCGTCTTTCTGCGTGCGTCTGTCTTTATTATAGTGTCGTTATGATGCTGCATGAACATGTATATGTGTGTATAAGCATATTTATTATGTGAGTATACAACACTATTTCAAACAGCTTGGATTAGCATAAGAACACAGTTTAGTTCTATTTGACCCATAGATAGTACTCTATCAGGTTCTACCACTCCGGTCAGAGTGTACCAGGGAGTAGTGTCAATAAAGGGGTACACCGCATTCCCCATTACTGGAGTCTCACGATCAGATTGTTGTCTTATCCAGGACACTGGCAGAGGGAGTCTTATCCCTCTGCAGAAATGCAGTCAGTGTATTCTGCAGCCCCAACCGAGTAGAGAGAGAGAGAGAGAGAGAGTAAATACCACCCTACAAAAAATGGTAAGACTTATTATGTAAGAGCTGAATTTTTTTCTCCTATTATAAGAAATCGCTGATCTTTTTTTATGAATATTTAATTTAAATTATCTTGATTATTTATCTTACGAATCACATGGTCATATTTTTGCAAGTAATTTGAATTTTATATGTTTGACAGCCACAACAGAATCCATCATCTCATAGACGCTCTAATGAACAATGACTGATTTTGACAAAGTGATAAAAGATGTTTACACAACACGATTGAGACAACATTTTCTTTCAAAAGCGATTTTTGCTACCTAGTATTTTGAACTATTGCATTTCTTCCGCTTTTAATACAATCTATGATTGTTTTCTTATACGCTTTTCTCTACTTTCTGCTTCAATAATTGCAGTGTATATTGAACTTAATTTTTTAAATATTCTTTGCAATTTCAGTTTTCAGTTTTTAAGACGAACGGTTTCTTTCAACTAGAAACCTGTCTTCAGTTTCTTCTTTTAATTCATTATGTCACCTTTGAGCAATTCTTGATCTGCATATATTAAGAGTTACTTCAATTTCTTTTCGTTTTTCTTATTGTCTTCTTAGAGCAGGTTTCTCTGGGCAAATTATCTCTGATTCTGACTTATGCGTCAACTCTCACCGTTTTGCCGTTTGAAGCCAGGACATGTATTTGTAAACTTTATTTGTCTTTATATATAGTCTTATCCATGGCTGACTTAAGCCTTGAAGTTAGTTGTTTCTCACTGTCTTGGGGTATGTCGATTTTCATTGAATATTCCATACTCAGTAATTTATAATGTCTTTATATATTAACCCCGACCCGCAAAAAAAAATGACAAATATTATGAATACGTATTCCAGTTTTAAAGTAAACTTGAAATTGTTGGTTTTAATAGAAAATATTATCTGATTCCGTTACAAAAATGTAAGCCCTAAAATGTTCTGCGACTAAACCCTAAATCAAGAAATCAAAGGAAAAATAAAACTGACTATACAAAGAATGGTTATTTTAGTTTAAGTGTAAACTTGAAATTGTTTTTGAAATAGAAAAATACTGTCTGATTCTGTCATAACAAAAAGCCTAAAGCTTTCACCAATCAACTCCAATTCAAAAAAGAAAAAGCAAAATGGTAAATTACTAGGAATATTTGTTTTAAATAAATAAGAATTGTTCGATTTTTTAAAATTGAAAGTAAGTGAAAGATCTAATGAATCTATATTTGATTAAATATATAATTTGAATTTGATTAGATTTATAAAATCTTATCTCTTTCTGTTACAAAAACGATCAAACATTCAGTAGTAGTAGTTGTAGTAGTAGTAGTAGTACCAGCGAACACACAGGCAAACATAGCCTTGATTTATAAACATAAGCATCATGCTTGTGAAGTCTAGAGACACTTCTTTTTATTTTCTGTTTCCAACAACGTGACATTTTGTATGAACAGACAAACATATTTAGAAACAAAAGTTTTGCTTTTGTGACGTTATATCTAAATTCTAATTTAAATGACTATTTTTCTAATTTTTTTTTCGTGTTCTTTTTTATTTGAATATCCTTTGTTCATTGCTCTTGTTACATAGTCACATATGCAGATTCACATCTACATACATGCACATATGTATGTAGAATAATTCACAACGACACAATGATAACGACGCAGTAACAATGAAAGACGCATGAAGGAAGGAAGACGCAAGAAGGATAACGCAGGAAGACTTCTTTACAAAAATATTTACCTCTCACTTTATTTGTAATGGTTGGAAAGGGTTGTTCAAGGGTTGCATGTGAGAGGAAGCTGGAGACCGAACATAAACTGTAATTTCTTGACCCCACTGTTATGACTGTCACGTTGTGTCTTTCTTGTTCTCCTGATGCTGGGGTCCTCTCCATTGGAGTTTCCGAGGGCCCCCTCGGTCGGGTGTGGCTTTCCTTACAACATCTGGTCTCTAGCTGTCTGGGATCCTCCTGGCAACTGCTTCTTGGACTCGAACTCAACTGAGTTAAATGATAATTCAACGCCCACATGATCGTCCACTGGATCTTTGAAATCGAATGTTTAATCGTCGTCAAGCGGAAATAACTGTCATGCAGTTCACAGGTCACTCTCTTCCGGTGCATCACTGTAGTGGCACCGTGGGACCTTCACCTTGTCCCATATTATAAGCCTTAATCCGCCCACGCGATCTCTTTCGATTACTGGCCATTGGAATGTGTCACTTCCTTCCGGTGCATCACCTTAGAATAGCATTTCTTTGGGCCGGGTCGAAGGTAAAACATAACACTCTCATAAGCTCTTCTCTCCTACATACGTAGGAGTTTTCTTCATAATTTTTATGCTTCGCTTTTATTTAAGTTTTAATTACATTTTGTTATTTACATGACATACATTTCTTTGGCTATGTGACGATGTGTAAAACACTTATGCAGGATCAAACTCTTTTTTTTTTTGGCAGAAACTATCCCGCCAAGCACTACGACGAAGCAACCAGCATTCTTATCAAACAATGATATTTAAACCACCATTTTTATTTACCTTCATTACATATGAAAACAAAATATTCAAATGAATCAACAACGCATTTAATAAAATTGGCAAAACGAATTCAAACTCCCGCTGGGGTAGTTTCTTTTCACTTCAGATTACAATTTAAGAAAGGCATGAGTTCAATTTCTCTGTGTGATGGGTAACTGTAGGGTGTTTGGAGCAACTTTATCTCTAAAAAGAAATCCAGCAAATGCTCTGTCAACCGGAATAAGAATACACCGAAAAAGAGACTTCCTTAGCGCACACTAAAATGCAACTGATATTGATGTGCCAGAGATCTGGTGGGATCTCCTGCACCTCCCCATCTGGGGATAAAAATGTAAATGTAAACGTACTATGGACGCGATATCCTATGCTTTAGGCAAAAAATATCACTCAATGACTTGACATGCCGATAAAATCAATAAATCAATAAAAACTATCTTGCATTTTTGATAAAAGGACAGATGAGATTTTCTTGATACTGGAACCATGTAACACAATACAACCTGCCGGACGTTAGTTTGATAGGAAATGGGTAAAACAAGTAACCACTATTAAAATGAGAAATGCCAGGAAGGTTAATACCTCGACATGAAATATCGGCGTTCTTCTAGTTTGTAGAAAATTCTAGATACAGATTTTACCAGTGCGGGTACATGCCTTCAATATACACTAAAGTGGTTATAGATAGGCTAGAACAATTTTATTACACTATTCAGCCTACCTTGAAATTCCACATTGGATATTTTGAATGTTAACTGCAGCTGATCAATAGCCAATGAAACCTGACAGAAATATGTTGATATTTAAACCACCAAAAAGACTATATACACACACATTATAATGAAAATACCTTTACCTCATTTACTAATATTATTCGCTTAAGGCAACAGCGTAACGCATTGAGTTTAGGTCAAGCAAGCCCAAATATTACTGCCCTTATCGGAATTTTATCACGCAATGAAGAAATCAGGCGAAATTCCAATTTAATATAAAGCTGTTTTCTAATGAGAAGTTTGGAAACTAAGAAGGATGTAAGCCATGTTTCATTATAAACTTTTACTGAAGGAAACTTATTCATGACTTCAACAACTCAACAAACCTGGTCACTTTAAGAAAGTTTAAATACTGAAAATAAATGTTATACAATTATGGAATGATTTTTTTAATATTAATCATTTTTGTTAATCATGTTTTATCATTTAGTTTGGTTTGGCTTTGAACTTTTCGGCTCTTAGTTCAGGCGCATAGCATTGGGTACAGTTTACGCTCGAGCGCAAAGAATTTGACAATCACAATTCTCATAATAAACCCCAAGTAGAAAATGGGGCTGGAGTGAGAATGGTGTCATGCCCGGAAGCGATGGGCTGAGAAATTGAGGATTTTGAAAAACACGTCAGTTGAAAGTTGAATTTGGACCATGTAGGCAGACAGTTGGGTTATCTGTCTCAATGGCAGACAGTTGAAGTTGTGGTCCGACCATGATGGTGAGAAGTTGGGTCTGACAATGATGTTGAGAAACTGAGATGGGACCACGAGATGTACCGAGCTTTGGGGTGTTCTTAACACAGTACGATTACGAAAGACTTTTAAGAATTTTCTCTCTCTTTGTGTCGAAGAACCGAACTCAGAAGTTAATAATAAAACGTTCTTACCTGAATAACGGAGTCGCATGTGTATGTGTGTATTAGAGTCCGCCTGTGTTTTTGTATATTGTGACGGCAAATTGACTAAAATCCCAAAACGGGACTTTATTTTTGAGGGTGTGAAGACGGGGCAGGTTGGCACTTGATCCCTTGTAGAATAAGTCCTCGTTCAGAGTTTTTTTCTCAGGCATATAAGAACTGGCATATTATGTGAGGGATTAATTTAGGGCTAGACTGACCGCCGCTGGCAAGGGGTTCCAAATTTCACACTATACACATACCCACCAAGGCCACTAGACTTCCTCCCCTTGACAATGGAAGATATGGACCTATAGGTTTAGTCGTAATAATGTTATATTGTAGTAGTCGGCAACTCCGGTTTCCCCTGTGATATTATAAAGGAATTTATAGGACAATTTTAAGCAAAATAACATAAGGCGAACAGAAGCTGAAAAGGAAGCATTAAGTAACAAACTCGTAGAAGACACTAGAAATAACAACTTATACCACGTGGTAACATTAAAATACATGAATCTTTTACTACAATTATATACACCTTCAAAGTGTCAAATATATAATAAATGAACAGTCCATGAACATAAATGCCTTTCTCCTTTTCTTTTCTTTCGTTTTCCTTCAAATTGAGAGAGAGAGAGAGAGAGAGTGGTATATAAAATTTGGGCATAAGGAGAAATGGGCCCAAAGTTACTTATCTTATTTTTCGACGGGGTTCCACTGGAGAATCTTTCTTCTTTTACGGGCTAATAGACTTTAGGCTATTTTTAACACTGGCTTGAAGAAAATGGCTTCTTCGTGTCTCGCAGATATTTTTTCGTCTTCTTCACCCGGAGTACTTGGCTTTTGGTTCTGTCTCCTACGAACCATGTCCAAAAACTGATTTTTTTTACTTTCTATTTCCGCTGACGGGAAGGAGTCCCCACTTTCGTTTTAGGGTACCAGCCAATCATTTGGCTTCTCTCTCCTTCCCCCTGGTGTCCGGCGACCTGAGTGAGGTTACCAAGTACCAACATCTGTTGGTATCCCTTCTGTGATCTACATTCTTTCTTAACGGTCACTCTCTGGTGGCTTGCTACTGTTAATTCAAACACGGGGAATAGTATTAATCTTGTTTCTATCGTCTCCGTGGGATATCACGTGACAATATGTATATGTACTGTTTTGATTTATTATGATTATGGCTACGAGTAGTATACAAGAGAAATACATGAAATTATTTCTTACCCTGTTTGGTATTATTCCATGTTAAACGAGGGTTGGTCATTATTGAGAGAGAGAGAGAGAGAGAGAGAGAGAAAGATAGAGATCGTCAGGATGGTTGAGCTCATTCTAAGGAATATATATATATCATATTACCAAAGCTATATAATTGAGGTGTACCAAATTATATTGGTTTTAGGCTCATTTAACCTATTTTATTATTTTGATAGCTATCGTAAATTAGTATAAGTCTTCGTCGGTTATTTTGTACATTTTCAGCTTTTCTATTAGCCAATTTTCGGAACCATATCGTTAACCTTTTTCTTGTCAATCTATGCAAGGGCTACACTTTTACGAACTGTTTGTGGATGTGCTGATATTTTTACAGAAGGTCGTGTGTTATTTCTTGGTATCATTTCTCTTCTTCTAAAAATTGTAATTATCATTCATAGAAGCTGTATATTTCTTATCAAATCACCTCACAATAATATATATATATATATATATATATATATATATATATGTATATTTCAGTGAGAAATGAAGTTTAGTCAGATATACATGTTGCAAAAAGAAGAAAACGGAAAGAAAAACACATTAAATGGA
This sequence comes from Sepioteuthis lessoniana, assembly GCA_963585895.1. Taxonomy (NCBI): domain Eukaryota; kingdom Metazoa; phylum Mollusca; class Cephalopoda; order Myopsida; family Loliginidae; genus Sepioteuthis; species Sepioteuthis lessoniana. The sequence continues at coordinate 115,883,239 of OY757907.1, forward strand.
TGAGGAAATGTATTAAGAAATATTAGCTAAGGCCCACCCACGCGTTTCGACCAATATGAATAAAATTATCAAAGATGTGAAATTACGAAAATTTCAATTCGAAGGTATTTTAGGTCATCTTCGGTTTGGGAATTATGAAATTATTGTTCAAACCATTATTTTAATTTTGTAATCCCCACCCAAAAGATGAGCGTCTACCTGATATGTTCGTAATTTTATATCTTAAGTGATTTCATTCATATTCGTCGAAACGCGCCGGTGGACCTAAACTAATATCAATTTATACATTTTTTCGTCCATTTCTATGTATTTTTCTTTCCGTTTTCTTCTTTTTACTGTATATACATACATTTATATATATATATATATATATATATATATATTCACCCACCCATATATGTATATATATATATATATATACATATATAAGTTGGTGACTGTAGTCGAGGGTGACCTGATGGCCCCTTTTTCAATAGCTACTATACAGAGGTGTAGGGGAGGGCGATACTCCTTTTCCTTGAGAGCTCCACTTTACACTTGATACGTACCTTATAACGCTGCGTGTTAAGCAAAGAGGTATCAAGTACCATTTTTAAAGTCTTTGATATGACCCGACCTGGGACTGAACCCTGGTCTCCCGGACCATTGGCGAAAACTCTACCCTCCAGGGCAATGTGCCATTTATATATATATATATATATATATATATATATATATATATATATATATATATATATATATATATACGTGTACCCTTCATTAAGTTTCAAGACATTTTAATGTTCAGGCATTTAAAAATGTTGTAGACTCTTGAAAATTCAGTATGTCATTGCTATACATCGCTTGAGAGAGCTGACCAATTTTTATGATTTCAGGTTCAAATGAACAGATACATTAGGAATTAGATTACACCCTACTAAATCCTGATTGTCACAGCTGGTAAATTTCAAAAATGCAATCTGAACGTGAGGACAGATTAGAAGAACGATATGCAGTAAAATTCTGTTTTAAAATTGGAAAAAATGCCACGAAAACGTATGGAATGCTTCAGACTACTTTTGGAGCATCTTGCGTGAATCGATCATCAGTTTTTGAGTGGCATAAGATATTCAAGGCAGATGGGGAGACTGTGAGGGATGATGACAGGTGTGGAAGTCAATACACCACAGTTGATTGGCCAAAGGTTTAGGGTTAGGGTTACTATGTTGAGGTTTTAAGGGAGTTCAGGAAGAGAGTCTGTCGGAAGAGGCCAGCACTCTTCAAATCGGGTCAGTAGCATTTCCAACAGGACAATGCATCAGTTCGCAACTCCATCCTTGTCACAGATTATTTGACGAAGAGGGGTATCAAAACAGTTCCTCAGCCTCCCTATAGTCCTGATCTTGCTCCCTGTGACTTTTGGTTATTCCCTAAGCTCACAGGCTGTCGTTATGAGACAATTGAGGAGATGAAAGAGGCTGTGACGAAGGTCATTGACACGCTGACACAAGAGGACTTCCACGGGGCCTTTCAGAAGTTGTTGGAACGGCACAAGAATTGCATTGCAGCCGGGGGAGATTACTTCGAAGGGGACTAGAGTTTCATGTGTGTAATATCAATAAAAGCGCCCATACGAAAAAAAGTCTGGAAACTTATTTAATGATCCACGTATAAAAACTCAGTATTTATGCTTCTGTGTATGAGTATGCTTTCGTGTCTGACTGATATAGTAAATATCATCATCATCATCATCATCATCATCATCATCATCATCATTTCTGGGTTGCAATCATTAAGTAAACGTTGACATTCTAAGACTTAACGAACTGCCACTTACAGAATTCTTCATACCAAAGAGAATACTGATTCAGCGTTTGTAGAAGAATATTATTTGCAGACTAGTTCTGCATTATCTGCTTTGACAGGCGTAAACTTGCTGAGAGACATTTTTTATCACCACACGATGATTATTACGTACTTTATGTTCCCCCAAACATATTGCCATCATTCTTTTACTACTGACCCCCTTTGCAATGTCAATAAAAAACAAAATAGATATTTTCAAAACATAAGTTTCACTAATTAAGAAATATCTTTCTGGTAACAATACACCGTGTATATTTTATTACACACCAACATCATTAACTGTTTAACGTTGAAGGCTGCTACTAATAACGTATCTTATTTCCATGTCATAGAGGTTGACCTAAGACATGCAAGGATGTCACTGTTAGCAATTGGCTTTTGATGATGGGTGTGTTGTTCTTAGTTTGGTTATAAGAAATATTGAATGATTACCCCTCCACATGGACGAGCAAAGGTTGGACGACCAATTAGAACTTAAATACAGTAGCTCTGTGCCGATACGGGATGTAACCTGGAAAACATGCCGAGAGCGATGGGGACGAACGGTGAGTGATGGTTAGGAAAATCCGTGCTAGTAGCAAGACATGATGATGATGAAGCATAAGGAATTAAAAAAGAAAGTTGTACCTTACAATTCTTTTCGTACAAAATCTTTCTAGTGTAAGTCTCAACACTTCAGGTGAGCACAAATGGCAGGAACCGGATATTAGCCATATTTAAAGATTGTTAATGAAACAGATGTCTATAATTTTAATCCTGAATATTTCGACAAACGCACGTTTATTCGCTTGTTTATTCATGAATCTTTTCAATTTTGTTTTTAATCATTTTTAGTTGAAAATTTACGGTGTTTTGAAGTTGAAAATTTTCATCAAAAAATTAATGATCAATTTTGGGCTTACGAGTTCATCATTAGAATTGAGGAGCAATTTTTAAAATGGCAGCCTTGTTGTTGAGGTATATCTTAATTAAAGATACAATAAACCTACTGTTTCCTGAAATATTCTGACTTTGTGAACCGAAAGGTTTAGTAATGTGTCTTTTTCCTGTCTTAGAATTTTTTCTATCAATACTAACATACTATGGACTAATTTTTTCTCTTTTCTTTATTCTTTTTGTCTTTTTCTTTCTTTTTTCCTTTCCACGTAGACACTCTATTATAGTCAATATCTTTGATGAAATGTGATACATATGAACCCATGCATCTCTTGATCTCTCACCTTCATCCCCTCTTCTTTTCTCAAAGAACTTCTCCGCCACATATTTCTTCTTTTTCATAAAAATTAATCCACCTCTATCGGGTCAAATCACTGATGAAACTTGATTCACTTGACGGCACCTATCTTTGACCATCTACTCAGACGGTCATCGTCAAAACCAAAAAACCCTACCACCATCACTCAAACCTATATCTATTTCCCTCTCTGTTCTTTCTTTGACTGTCTTTTGTATTTAAGAACTTTACCTCCTTTTATACGCTTTTACATTCTCCTTTATTTTATCTATTTCAATGATTGCTAAAATGTAGCAACAAAAAAAACTCATAAAACTCATGTAGTTCAAAGATCTTCTCTGAATAAAAAACAAAATATTTATACAACTAAACTGTTGTGGGATAATCCCTATGCTAAAGATACAATGGATTCTACCAATAAACAAATCACATTTGACATTAACCCACTCTTGGATTTTAGTAGCAAATAGCTACACTGGCGACATTGGATTACTTTTTTTCTGTAATATGTAAATTATCTATTATCCCTTAGTACGTGTTATTCATATTTATTTTATGTTCTTTTCTGAGGACATAACATAAACTCGTTGAAAGTGTTTGATTTATCCATTTTTCCTCTTACCAAACACAGATAAATTCAGACGAACAATCTGATAATACAAATTGGAATATTTCAAAGTATTTATTCTTTTATTGATCTCAGTTAGACACAATCTTCGATCATAGTCCAGAGAAATATATTTTATTTGAAAAAAAGTTGTTTTTTTTTAACGTTTTCAAAACAAATTTCGGAAGTTGTTAATGCAATACAAAAATAAACTGGTTGAGTTGCATATTCATTGGTTGAATGGGCATTATTTTTAGTATTTGTGGAAGTGCCCGTGGTGTAATGGTTATCGTCGTAGGAAATGAACACAGCGACTCGATTTCAAATACTGGGCGAGAGTGATTGCATTTCACATAGCACTAATACCCTTGGGAAAGCTATGAATCCAATTATTCTCCCTCCAGCTATGGGTAAATAGTAGGACAGACTGGTTTCTGCAGCCTTGGTGAGGCAACTAGTCTAGGAGAAGGAAAGCTCTGAATTCAAACCTGTTAAACTCCGCTTAAAAATTGACCTTGTGACATATCCTGCCCGAGCGGAGAGGTTGGTAAATAGGATTATCTTTAGTATCCAAGTGCCTTCATCATCATCATCATCATATCGGGCTGGTAGCACGGATATCCCTGACCCTCTCTCGCCACTCCTCCCTATCGTTCATCGCCATAGGTAGGTCTTCAGGACAACAGCCTGTATCCTCACATAGCTGCTGAATGTACGTTCGAGCTGGTCGTCCTGCTTTTGCGCGGCCATGTGTCGGGATCCATAAGAGTACATCTCTTATGAGTTCATCTCTGCTTCTCCAGCAGTGTCCTGCATATCTGCTTCGTCTAACTTGAATAGTTTTCGTGATAGGGGGCAGGTGGCCGTACAGTTGGTGTCTTGTGGGGTGCTGCTGCCAGGACTTGTTCAGGATTGCAAACAGCATTCTTGTGTAATTGCCATCCATTTTCTTCTCCAGCCGTTTTGTTAGCGTCCATGTAGTGCATCCATATAGCAGTATCGATGTGACCGCTGCCTGGAAGAAGCTGCGTTTAATTTTATCGGTTAGGTCTGATTTCCATATAATCGATAGCCTATTGATAGCTGTCCATGCTTTCGTTAGCCTTGTTTCGATGTCCTTTTCGGTTGATTCGACGCTGCTTCCTAGGTACGTGAATTTGTCTACTAGTTTAAGTGGGGTTCCTTTTAGAGTGGAGATGTCCCCCGTTTGGTTATAGCACATATATTCCGTTTTGTGTGCATTAACATAGAGGCCTATGCTTGCTGCTGCTCGTTCCAAACTATGCAGAAGAGTTTCGGCTTGGTCAGGTGTATTTGCCAGTATCGCTATGTCATCGGCGTAGTCAGCGTCGGTAATTGTTGTTGCAGGGTATCTTCTGCTTCTTTTCTTCGTCAGTTCGAAGCCATTCTCTTTGATTTTGTCAATCGATGTTCTAAGTACGTAGTCTAGACATATGATAAAGAGGTACGGGGCCAGCGTGTCCCCTCGTAGTACTCCTGCTACAATGTCAAAGTATTCTGTGTCTCCATCCGGTGATCGTACTTTTACTTTAGTGTTTCTATAGAGAATCGTTATTGCCGCTACGGTTTCTTTAGGTATGCCGTACGCTGGTAGGATTTGTTCCATCTTTCCTCTGTGAATGGAGTCGAAAGCCTTGGTAAAGTCCACAAAAATTAATGTCGCTTGTAGGTTCTTTGCCCGTACACCTTCAAGGATTCTGCGGATGGTTAATATTTGTGAGGTCGTGGATCTATTTCTTCGGAAGCCATTTTGGTTTCTTCTAAGTATGATGTCGATTTTGGGTTCTATTCGGTTTCGTAGTAGGGCATTGTAGATTTTGGCAGCTATGGATGTAAGTGTTATGCCTCGGTAGTTTTTGGCTAATCCGAGGTCCCCCTTTTTAGGGAAGGGGAGTATGCATCCTTTCATCCATCTATCTATCGGATTTTGATTGTTTACTGCGTTGCAGTGTCGGAGCAGTATGTCGTCGAATTGTCTGGTCTTCCATACTTCCGGGGGAATTTCTTCCAGCCCTGCAGCTTTACTATTTTTAATTTTTCTGAGAACCGAGTCGAGTTCTTCTTGTGTGAACGGTCCTAGTTTAATGTCTAATTGTTTGCTAATTATTCTGGTGATTGGTTCATGCGTTATTTTTGGTGGGTTTCCAAGTAAGTTTTCGAAGTGCTGTTTCCACAGTTTTATTCTTTCTTGTTGGTCTGCTGCTTTAAGTTTTGCTTTGGCTGTGTTCTTTCTTCTACTCACTTCGTTTATTGTTTGCCATGCTATCCTAGATTGCCTATCTTCCACCGAGTCTCTGATCTTATCTATCTGATTTTGAATGTATTCTGTCTGTTCCTTTATATATATGCCTGCTAATTGATATTGTGCCTTTTTTAGTTTTAAGGCATTTGTGTTTGTTGGCTTTTTTCGATAATTTTTGGAGGCTGTTTTCACTAGTGCACGTTTTTCTCTCACAGCTAAAGTTTCCCATGGGACTCTATATTTAGTTTTAAGTTTTGTTGGAATGTATTTTGCTGCTGTCTCGAGGTGTGCATTGACGAAGTTTTCATATTCGTCGTTTGGTGTACTTGTTTCCGTCTTTTCTTGTAGTGTTTCGAATCTGTTTCTTAATTCTAATACGTATTTATCTCTTATATCTTTGTTGTTTAATAGGGCCCAGTCACAGTGTTTGGTGGTCTCTGTTCGTTTGGCGTTCTTTCGTAGGCTTAACCGTATTTTCGCCGTGACTATTCGGTGGTCGGTGGACACACCCTCAAAAGAGGAGTATGCCTCGCAATTCAATGCAGTATTTTTCCATTTCTTGTTTATAAGGACGTAGTCTATCTGAGCTTTAGTATTTTTTGCGTACGTGTATGTCCATAGTTTGCCCTCTCTTTTTTGGTAGTTTGTATTGAGGCATGCTAATCTATTTTCTATCATGAAATCTGTTGATGTTGCCCATTCCTATTTGACGTGTTGTGGAGACTGTATTTGTTGTTTCCGTTTTTCCCGATTTGGGCATTCATGTCTCCACCAATGACTAACATGTTGTGTTTCGGGATGCTACGCACTAATGAGGATAACTCATCGTAGAAGGCGACTAGTTCGTTTTCTTCACTAACATTGGTGGGGCTGTAGCATGAGATGATTGTTGCTCTGGGGTTTCCGTTGAATGTAGCTGCCATCATTCTAGGCTGTATTTTCTCAACGCTATTAAGCGTTTTTAATGCTCTAGGTCCTATAAGTAATCCTACCCCTCCTACTGCGGCGTTGACAGAGTTTTTCCATGCGGATACAGTGGCGAGCGACCAGCCATTGCCAGTTTCGTGATATTTGATATCTTCGGAGTGCGTGTATCTGTGTTCTTGTATGCATATTATGTCTATCTTATGTTCTTCGGCCGATGCGATTAGCTCTGGGAGTTGTCCTATTCTATTTAGGGTTCTAACGTTAAATGTAGCTATTTGTAGTGTTTGCTTGCATTTTAGTAATTTTGATTGTTTGAGCTCTGTAGCTGATTTTTCGAACACCGAGGCCAGGGCTCCAACCTCAGCAGGACGCGCCCCTTTTTTACCCGCGCGAAGAGCGATGCGGTTTGTGTAAGTGGTTTGAGTGTGGGTCATGGTTATCTTTCGATGGCTGTTTTATTCTCTTCTATAGAAGCCACTCTTATAGAAGAGCAGCAGTAGTTCCCCGATCGAACTAGCGATCCTGAGCGTAAAGTCGTCAAACTCACGTCCAGGACCCGTTTAGGTATTGAGTTTGGTCGTACATGGGATTATTCAAAATACCTTTACGTACATCATGCTGCTTCCCATGTGTACGCAAAAAAAAGGGTGGGGAGCAATTTTGGTTTTAGTTTTCTTAAGTTTTAACTTAGTTAAAGTCCAACATTAAAGTACTTTCACTGGTACTGACTTGTGCTTTTTTTTGCTGTATTGGGACTTTTCCTAGGTATTTTTTTTTTTTTTTTTTTTTTTTTTTTTTACTACAGTTGGGAACCTAGCAGGCTTCAGGAATTATAGAGCTTAAAAAAATTTTCTCTTTCCCTTGGTGGGGGGGGGGCTGTGGTAGCATTAGGTGTTTTAGGCTTTTTCTTCTGAACTACTGTTAGGGCTTTCTTTACGAATTTTTAAATTATTCGATAGAAGACATTCAAAAGCATTCTCCCTTGTTTGCTGACATTGGAATGTATAACACCAATTTGGCTTTACAGTAGAGTAAGCGTGTCTTTACAATTAAAACGCATAGTTTAAGCATTATTTTACAAACAAAATACAGCATAACATTTTGTAAAATTCAGCATTTTAAATTGATAGGACTTAAAGACATACTGACCAAAATTGATATTTCTTCCAGTTGGCTCCTGAGTTCAAATGCTTCTTCGTCGTTTCGACTTTTATTTACTACTGAAATTTTACGTAGCTTTGGAGGCGGTCTTATGGCGGGGTGGGGAATTCATTTCATTCTTTTTTTTTTTCTCTCTTTTTCCCTTTCTCTTGGGGGGGTGCTATGGTAGCATTAGGTGTTTTAGGCTTTATCTTTTAGACTACTGTTAGGGCCTTTTTTTTTTTTTTTTTTTTTTTTTACTACAGTTGGGAACCTAGCAGGCTTCAGGACCCATCTCCCAAACTGCTTAAGTATGGCAAACAAGACATGGTGAACGCTGCCATGAGAAGTAGGAACCAAATTAAAACTGACGTTCTCTGATGGACTCCAATGCAGAGACACACTGGTATTGACGGTCTAGCAAATAGGTACACTTTTCAACTCTGTCTGAACAGTGGAAGTTAACAAGAGGACTTACTAAGGGTGACAGCCAATATGAGTGGATGGCTAGAGAAAGTCAAAGGAGTCCATGCTGTCACCTAACATTTATAATGATATATATATATATATATATATATATATATATATATATATATATATGATAGTGTGTTTGTGTGTGTGTGTTGTTTAGTTTGGTTTTATAGCATATCAACCATTGCTGGTTATTTAATGCCCAATATATATTGAATACATAATTTCTAAACATATTTCGGAGATAGAATTTTGAAATGAACCTGACATCATATTTTAACACAGTTAAATGGTTTTACTTATTTCTATATAATATGAATAATTCTATTTAATAGAAATCATTTACTGCATACAGTTAAATGTTTTCAAGTATTGTTATTTAACCCTAACAATTGAATAAGATATCAGCCATTTGTTTACAAATTATTAAATGATCAAACAGTTCTATTTCAAACAATTCACTTTAGGTTTAGTCAAAAAATTTAAATCGTTCTATGTTCTGCTATATATCTCTATAAAATAAATTAAACGTCAAGCATTTGCAAGCACACAGTTAAATGATCAAAGAGTTCTATTTTAAACAGTTCAGTTTAGCAGAAGTCAATAAATTTAAATGGTTTAATGTATTGCTTTGTGTCATTTATTCTTCATATAAACATCAGCCATTTGTTTACACACAGTTCAAATGACAAACGGTTCTATTTGACGTACAGATAGAAGCCCATCAGGTGCTATTAATCGAGCTAGAAAGAACTTGGGAGCGATGGAAGTGAATGGGTATTCCACATTCCCTCAAGCCCCAGCATTACTAGAGCCTCATCATGGTTGCTTAGTCTCAAATCCAGGACACTCGCTGCAAGGTTTTACTCCTTTCCAGAGATTTAGT
>OY757907.1:115897611-115905111 GCA_963585895.1 Sepioteuthis lessoniana
TGTTCGCACTTAAGTGACCTTGGGTCGCCGGACATCGGAAGGGGAAAGAGAAAATGAAGCCAAATGATTGGCGGGGGGACCCCAAACGGAAGTGGGGTTCCCTTCCCCTCAACGGAAGTAAAAAAAAAAAAACAAGGTAGTTTTTGGGCAACGCTCGTGGCAGACGGACGATAGCCATTTTACTCCGGGCTAAAGACAAAAAGACTGAGACACGAAGAACTCCAAAAAATCCTTCAAGCCAGCATTAAAAACAGTACCAAGTCTATTAGACCGTGAAAGAAGAGAAATTCTCCAGTGGAAACCCGTCAAAAAAATAACATAAGTAACTTTGGGACATTTTTCCGTTACACCCAAATTTTGTTACCACTCTCTCTCTCAATTTGGAAAAAGGATAAAAGCCAGGAAAAGACATTTATATTCATGGACTATCCTATTATATATCTTTGACATTTTGAACGTATATATATATATAACCGTAGTAAAGAACCTATGTATTTTCATTTTTACCATGTGGTCTATGTTATTATTCCATGCTTTCCTTTCAGCTTCTATTCGCCTTACATTATCTTGCTTAGAACTGTCCTATTAATTCCTAAAGTATCACACGGGAAACCGGAGTTGCCGACTGTAGCAATATTAATATTATTACAACTAAGACCTATAGGCCCGTATTCTTCTATTATCTAAGGGGAAGTAGTTTAGCGGCCTGGTGGGTGTGTGATAGTGTGAAATTTTGGACCCCTTTGCCAGCGGTGGCCAGTCTGGCCCTAAATTATTCCCTCACGTAATATGCCAGTTCTTATCTGCCTGAGAAAAGAACTCTGAACAGGACTTATTTCGATAGGGGATCAAGTGCCAACCTGCCCCGTCTTCACACGTGCGAAAATAAAGTCCCATTTAGGGATTTTAGTCAATTTCCCCGTCACAACACTATTATTATGTTTACTCCTTTAGAGTTTTTCACATTAGTGTTAGTTGATGGTTTTTCACTGGAGTTTAAGTGACAGCGAGTCTCCTCATGTCTCCAGGACTCGTCTCAGGATTCTGGCCGTTCTCAGCAATGCTGTCATTTGGATAGTCTCTACCCGTCTGCCAACTTCCAAGTGCTCCAAGCCTTTTATTAATCCTTTAGTTATTGTGCCTAGCGCACTAATCACAAGTGGCACAATCGTCACTTTCATGTTTCACAGCATTTTCAATTCTCTAGCAAGGTCGAGGTACTTATCCTTCTTTTCATTTTTCTTCAGATTTATTCTGTGGTCCGCCGGGAATGCAAAGTCGACAATTTTGCAAATTCTCTTTTTTTTGTTGATTATTAAAACGTCTGATCTTCTGGCCGGGAATTGGTGATCCGTTAGTATGTTAACGTCCCATAGGAGTTTATGCGTGTCATTTTCCATGACAGGTGCTGGATTGTGCATACACCATTCGCTAGTATGGTCAAATTTAAATTTCTTGCACATTTCCCAGTGGATCACCTAGCCGACCCAGTCGTGTCTCGCCTTTTACTCCTTCTGTGCTAATTTACTGCATTCGCTTATTATATGATTGATGGTTTCGTCTCTGTCACCGCATAGTCTACATTTGCTGTTTTGTTGCGTCTTATCTATTCTCGCTTTGATATGATTGGTCCTTATGGCGTTGTCCTGTGCTGCAATTGGGAGGGACTCCGTTTCTCTCTTAAGGTTTCCTTTTCTTAGCCAGGTCCAGTTTTTCTGCTGTGAGATGTTGTTTATAAGTTGTTTAAAGCAGCCATAGAGTTGTTCTTTTTTTCCATTTTTGATTCCAAGTTGTTGTCATTCTATCGTCTTTCATGTCCGTTTCGTTTCTGATGTCTGTAATTAGTCCTTGCTCGTGTTTTTCTATGTAGTCTTCGAGCCGTTGTATCGATGCGTTAACGCTGTCTTCGATGCTGGCGAGTCCTCTTCCACCCTCTTTTCTTGGTACATAGTCTGTCAACGTCGTCTCTGGGATGTAATGCCATATGCATGGTCATTAGTTTTCTTGTTCTTTGATCCATTTGTTTTTGTTCATCTCTGGTCCACTTGAGGAAGGGTCCCGAATATCTAACGAGGGTGACAGCCCAGGTATTTATTCCTTTGATGAGGTTTCTGTTGGAGAGTTTTGTCTCGAGTAGTTTTCTAGTTCTCCTGAGATATTCTTTCCGGATCTTACCTTTCATTTCCACTTATTTGATGGTGTCAGCCTCCAAGATACCCAGGTATTCGTAGGTTTCCTCATCTCCGAGCGTTCTAATTTTGTCGTGATTATTATTATTATTATTATTATTTGACTTCTACGAGAGTTTTTCACATAAGCGTTATCCGATGTTTTCTCACTGATTCTCATTTTTGTTGCCTATCCCTCGGTCAGGTCGTCTGGCCTAGATTAGATGACATGTATGTGTCACAAAATCCCAGAAAAATTTGTACATCTCATTCGCCGGGAGGGATTCTGGGCTGTGCCTATACCACATGTTCATCTGGTCAAATTCAGTTATTTTGCACGATTCCAAGTGGATCACCTTCCCCACACAGTCGTGTTCGGACTTACACATTTTTTGCGCTAATGAACTGCATTTGCTTCTCCTATGATTGATCATTTCGTTCTATCACAACATAAATTACATTTAGTATTTTATTGTACTTGTCTATTTTTGTTTTAACATGTCTGATGATTATGGCATTATTTTTGTGTTGCAATTGGATGAGATTCAGTTTCTTACTTTAGGTTTCCTTTCTTAGCTGTGTTCACGTTTTTTCGTGTGAAAATTTACTTAGTTATTGCTTGAAATGTCTATACAGTTATTTTTCTCCCCATTCTTGTTTCCGAATTAATTTTGTTCTTATGATCCTCATATTTTCCATATTGTTTCTGTTCATTGTAAGCAGTCTTCCTCTGTACTTTTTTGTAATCTTCGAGTCGTCGCATCGAAGAATCAACGCTATCTTCAATTCTTGCAATTCCTCTTCTTCCTTTTCTTGACACATATAGTGTATCATCATCATATCTGGGATGTAAGGCGGTATGAAGAAAAAAAGCCAGTTTATCCCTTTGATGAGTTTTCTGTTATATAGTCTGGTTATGAGTAGTTTTCGCGTTCTCCTGAGATACGCTTTTTAGTTTTTTTCATTCATCATCATTTGTTTGATGTTATCCGCTATGCAACATTTCCAAGTGTTTGTAAGTTGCCGTTTCTTAAGCGTTCTGATTTAATCAAGATTTCGTTTTTTCTATTCCTTCTGCATGTCATTTCCAGCTTAACATGGCGAATTTTTCTATGGCAAATTCTGTAGCAATGTCTTGACAGTATTTTCTCTCAGCCTGTATTAGGGTTTCCAGTTCTTTTTCACTTTTGGCATACAGTTTGATGTCGTTCATTTACATTAGGTAATTTATCTTTTTTTGCGACTCAAGAAGTTCGTATTTGCCTGTGCCCTTCTTTTGAGTGACATCATCCCTATTACCAAAAGTAATAGTGATAGCGCATCTCCCTGGAATATAAGACTGTAAATTTTAAACCTAGCCATTCTTTTTCATCTTGTTTTTAATTCCACCTTCTAGTTAACAATGGCTTTCTCGATAAAGTTTATGAACTGATTGGATACTTAGTACATTTTCGGATAATCTATTGTCCAGTTTTCTGGGTCAGTATCGTTTGCTTTTTGTGATTAATCTACTCTTAAGCTAAATTTTTCGTCTCGTTTTACTCTTGTTGAGGATGTGTTGATCAATATATAGTTACTCTCTTCTCGGTATACTTTCCGGTCACCGAGGAAGAATCCCGGCATATAAACGAGTAGTAAGTGTCCTCCCTAATTCATGCCATTCGTAATTTCCACATTTTAAGTAAGCACGTTATCGGTCTATAATTGTTTGGGGCAGTTCTTTTTTGAAGGTATTTTTCGATCAGGTTGGTCTTTCCTTTGATCATTCCTTCCGGTAATATTTGTTTCTTCTGAGCTTCTATTAATTTCGATAGCCACTCCGTTATGGATGGAAGAGAATTTTTTTATCAGGTTCCATGTAAGCCACCATGGTTAGGATTTTTCCAACATGGTATTTTTTGAGTGTTACTCTGAGTTGATAGAGGTGTATTTTCGCCTTAGGGTCTTTTCTGAGTTCTTTTAACACTTTTTTCACGTTGCTTATCCATTCAGCATTTATATCATCATCTCTCCGCTCCCATATTTTGCTCTAAAATTATTTTGCTCCACTCGCATCCGATTTTCTTGTATGTCTTTACACATTCTCTTTCTGTCGCGAGCACTTTCTGATTTATCTCTTTGAGATGTATATTTTGTTCTAATTGTGTTGCTTTCTCTCTTCGTCCCAACATATTCTCGGGTTTTTCTTCTGTCTTAGGATTTTTCCTTGTTTTATATTTTTTATTTGCGTTTCCAGTCTAATTTACCATACTGGTTTTCACTTTCCGTTCGTGTTTTTTTATCGGAATCTCGACTTTTTCACAGTAGTAATTTCGCTCCTGCATACATTAGTTCGTTTATTTCCATGATGTTTGTCGTTGGTATAATTGCTAAAAATTAGTTTATTTTTCAATTTCTACCTTGACTGTTCTCCAGTCTTGGTTCCCTAGAGAAGTTAATGTTGTTTTTTTTTCTGACGTAATCACTACATTTATTTTTGATTCTTCTGTTCATTTTTTTTCCGTTGTGTTTGGGTGTGCGGTGCTTCGATAACTATTACTTGGCGTTTCCATTCGGTCGGAGTTTTCTTTTCTCTATTTGGCGTATCAGCTACTGTATTAGCGTCTGGTCGACATGTGTCTTTACATATTTCTTATTGTATTTCCAATATTTCAAGTTTAGAAAACACATCTTTATTATTGTCCTAACTTGGTCAGCAAGCCTTAAAACTAGCAAATTTTCCCGGATTTCTATCATTCTTTATTTATAATCTTTTTGTGTTGGATTGCTCCTAGAATAACACTCAAGTGCATTTTGTCTACCCTTGTCAGTTTTCTGCGCTGAAGTCTCTCATTCATGTGTTTATTTTGTTTGTCGTTTGTCAACTTGAAAAAAGACAACCAACATTTGCAGAAAGCCAGTCGTTTCCCCAGGTTCAAGGGAGCACCTGCCGATCATAGCAAACCAAAGGGGTGGTTGTGTCCTACGTTGATTTATGTTTGGATTTGTCACTTTTGATAGGTAGTATATTGTGCATATACCAGACCCAGGGGCTATTTATTATCTGTGCCCCTGACAGAGATGTGACCGAGTAACCTTATCGTCAGAGAATTATTTAGTGGTTCTCAGAAAAAAATAAAGTAAATAGGTAAATAAATATTTTAAAAAATTCAACTTATCCAATTTGTTTGTTTAACTTAGTTAAATTCCACAATGAAACATTTTTTTTATTTTTAAAATATAACTGATATAGCTAGTTCATGCATTGTGATTTTGGCTGTGCATTTATTACCGAAAACTATTCGAATCTTATAACCGATAAAGTTATCCACTTTAAAAATATGATCCTTCTACTTTATTCTGATGTTACCTCCCTCGTTCTGAACACTGTTTATTTACCCTTTAGTTATAGATTCAAACCAACTTTTAAATCTATTTGTTTTACACTAACTACTTTATGTATTCAAAGACAAATGGTACAGAATTAGCAATTATATAGTAAAGCAAAAATATTAATTAGCAATTATATATAAAAACAAAAACATAGGAATTCATACTAACCCTTACGTCTTTTAATTAGAATCCCAGATAATTCAGTTGAGAGATTTTTTTAGTTTCTTTCTTCTCTCGCGTCAGTCCGATTTCTGCCTGTCTTCTCAAGGGTAGGATTTCCATCTGAGACTGAGTTATTATTATTATTATTATTATTTACTCCTTTAGAGTTTTTCACATCAGTGATAGCTGATGGTTTTTCACTGGAGTTTGAGTGACACCAAGTCTCCTCATGTCTCCAGGACTCGTCTCAAGATCTTGGCCGTTCTCAGCAATACTGTCATTTGGATAGTCTCTACCCGTCCGCCAACATCCAAGACCTTAAGGCCTTTTAATAATCTTTTAGTTATTGTGCCAAAAGCACCAATCACAATAGGCACAATCGATACTTTCATGTTCCACATTTTTTTCAATTCTCTAGCACGGTCGAGGTACTTATCCTTCTTTTCACATTCCTTCAGATTTATTCTGTGGTCCGCTGGGACGGTAAAGTCGACAATTTTGCAAATTTTCTTTTTTTCTTTTTTTGTTGATTATTATAACGTCTGGTCTTCATGCCGGGATTAAGTGATCCGTTAGTATGTTAAAGTCCCACTGGAGTTCATGCGTGTCATTTTCTAGGACAGGTGCTGGGTTGGGCATATACCATTTGTTGTTATTATTATTATTATTAGCATTATTTATTCGTTGAGAGCTTTTCACATTAGCGTTAGCTGATGGTCGTTCAATGAAGTTTGAGTGACTGTAAGTCTCCTCAAGTCTCCAGGACTTTTCTCAGTATACTGGCCGTTCTCAATCGTGCTGTAATTTGGATGATCTCCATCCGTCCTTTTATCTTCAAGTCCTCCAGTCCCTTTAATAATCCTTTTGTGACTGTACCTAAAGCACCAGTCACTTTTGGTATAATTGTCACCTTCATGTTCCATAGTTATTTTCACTTCCCTAGCACGGTTGGGGTACATATCCTTCTTTTCATTTTCTTTCAGTTTTACTCAGTGGTCAGTCGGAACCGCAAGGTCTTCAATTTTGCAAGTTCTATTTTTTTTTTTTTTTTTGGACCGATAACAATAAAGTCTGGTCATCTGACCGAGATTAGATGATCCGGTGGTATTTTTATTATTATTATTATTATTATTATTATTATTATTATTATATATCCAACTCTCTTAATGATTTTACATAGTTATAGAACACATTGATCTGCGATAAATATAGTCTGTTTGCCGTGTTCCTTCTCCTTTTCACTCTCTTCTCTTACCCAACCCAAGAGATATTCACATATCACTTTGACTGAACCCATCTAACGAAACACTTTAGAACCATCAATTCTTGAGCGCGTGCGTCAAATTTAACTAGGTTTCAAATTTGTACGAACGCTGAAATTCGCCGTTAATTCCTCCAGGCTAGCATTTTACCATTAATACAGAAGCGTCTAGGCGCATTTCACATTGCATTGATGTAATTTTGAAACCAGTAGACAAGTGCCAAGCTTTACTTTCGAGTCACCGCCCCAGGACATCTGCGATATTAAGAATCTCGTCCTTTGGTCTCAGAGACAGATGGTCACACGTTACACAATGAATGTTTGGTTGCATGATGGTCTTATAGCCAGAGGCAATGCTTGTTTCTCCAGATTAGCCTGCATTTTGTTTGGAGTGGGATATGTGGGGGATGGGGGAGCGAGTTTTTTTTTGTCGCCGCTTTGATCTTCTATATCATTTGAGAGGCTACACAAAATAAACCATTCATATCAAGTAATGTTTAATGTATTCTATTTTACAAGGATGATTTCCATCCACTT
>OY757907.1:115907611-115944456 GCA_963585895.1 Sepioteuthis lessoniana
TAGGATTCATGCGGAGTGAGAATCAGCTCCAGTCAGAGAGCTTGGGCCCTCAGTGATCCCGGTTGAGCAGCTCAGCAGAATGAGGAAGAAGAGCTGCTATGGTCGCGAGAAGAACTTTGGGTCAATATGTTGCAGTCTGTTCTCATCTCCAACTCACCGCTCACAAATAACCAACAGCAACCGTTTCGCAACCCTTTCGAGAATAAAGGGTGAGAGGTATATATTTTTCTAAAGAAGAGTGTTCGTTCGTCATTATTGTTGATTATGTTTCCGCATGTACATGTATACGTATAGTTGTATCATGACTATCCAACAAAGATTTTACTGATTAATATGCGCTTCTCAGTATACATCACGCATTTTTCTGAAATTTTTATGTAGTTTCGATTTGTCAACAGGCATCTGTATGATCCTAAATAATTTTGCTTAATTTTCCCCTAATTTGAGAGTTTAAAATAATTTTTTCTTTAAAACAATTCCAAACAATGCATAGTTTAGATTTAGCGAAATAATTCCGTAGAACAAATCCTTTTGCTCTTTAATTTGAGCAGAAAGGACTTCGTGTTGATATCTCTTTCATTATTATTATTTTTAGAAATAATATAAGGACCGTAAAGTGTGGGGCTTGATTATTGTCACTTCTGCCAGGATTTCATTTGCGTTGGAATCCAATATCATTAGATATTTCGGGTCTTTTCTTTTCTAACATAATCTCACCGAGATGACCCTACACAATGGATCAACACGGGGTTCTCTCGACAGAACTTCCTTTCTCTACTTCCCTTTTCTTTAAATAGATGTGAAAGATCTGCCCAATGTATTTTGGCATTCTTTCTTTATCTCCTCTCCTTCCTTCTCCTCTTCCCCCTCCCTCTTTTTCATTTTAAAAGACTTGTCGGCAACATTTCGCTCTTTTCATCTATTCCTTTTTTTCTTCTTCCCTAAAACTCTAATCCTTAAAACAAACACACACACACACACACACACACACACACATATATATATATATATATATATACAAACGCACACTTCAGTCGCTTTCCCCCTTTCTCATCTTGTCTTTCCTTTTCTTTTCATTTTTTACATACATTCATATATATATACAAACATACATATATATACACAAATATTCATAATATAGATAAATAAATAAATAAACTATTATAAAAATAATGAAATAAGAAAAATAAGATAAATAGCAACTAAAAAACATATGGTGGGATAAAAAAGAAGCTATATACATATCTATACTCATATATATCCACATACACAAATACATAATCTAGGCATGACACTTATGCCTTTATGTTACCGCGATAAAGCCGAACTTTCACGTATCCAGGCCGATAACGGAAAGAATCGGAGTATGCCGACAAAACGCATGAAGACCATCTCTAGGCATAGCTTTTCTCATTTTTTTTAAAATGGCAATTTTGCCAAGAGGTTTTTTTGTACTTATGTACTTTTTGTACCGCGCTGAGATAATAACGTGATAATTTAGAAACCCATTTTTAACATGGGTGGTTTGTAACTATTCTGTACTTTCACCAAACAATTTAATAAAATTTGAATTTAACTTGAAACTACTATTTTAAAATAGCCTGGTACAATAAGTGCATATGCACCAGTTTGATTTCTTGGTAGAATTGTATCACCTTTTCAAGATTGTAGTTTGTCGCTTAGCTGCGTTAAATTCATGTTGTTTAAAATTGCTTGAATAATACTGTTCTTGTAACATTTCAACAAATTGATTGAATTAATTCACATCGTCTGCTAGTTTAAATTTGATTGGCTAGGCGTTTTGTCGGTATATTTCGATTCTTTCCGTTATCGGTCCGGATACGCTCGTGAAAGTTCGGCTTTATCACGGTAACATAGACGCATAAGTACCAAAAATTTTATTTACTAAATGACCCTTGCATATATATATATATATATATATATATATATATATATATATATATAGGGATTAAAAAAATTGATATCATTATAAATAGAGAAATCGGTAAATAGGGTCTCCGAATCGGTAATAAGTCAATTTATAAATCAGTTATAGGGTTTACGAATCAAACTAAAATCAGTACTCATTTCTATAAGTGCAGTTGATGCTAATTTAGACTAAACAAATCTGCAATATATAAAAGTGCAGCAGTTCACGATCTTGTGTCACTCACTATCAATTAAATTCGATAAAATAGTTTTTCTACAAAATGATGAAGTGTAAAATATTCGTCAGAAATAGAAGGACGGATTATTTTTGTAGTTTCCTGCTTTCTTATTTGGAATAAAGAAAAACTTTCGACAATGTCGGAATAGTCACGCCAATTTTTTTTTATATATACAGTAACTATGATACAGTTTTCGGCAACATGAATGTTACGTAAGAGGAAGGACTGTGATGATTTTCCCGTAATTTAAGAAATAAATATTTCAACAATCGATATAAAGCCATGAAGTATCGTTGACACTGTCTCTACACAATCCTAACAGAGATCTACATATATCCTATCTTCCTTATTGATTGCTCCATATCTATCTATCTATATATATATCTATGAAATGCCTAAGTTTTTGAAAATTTTCAAAGGTTTAATTTGCTTAATTTTGCTTACTTTTAATATGGCCACCTTGTCATTTAATGTTATTATATCATGCCATATATAATTTTTGTCATATTTAGGAGGATATAAGAAAAAACTTATAAATTTGTATTTGGTTCATTTTATGACTTTTTAGATAGATAAATGCATGTGTTTATACTTCTGCCTCATAATTCATGAATAGTAGATGCACTATAATTTTAAATACAATAAAAAAAACATGGGTTTCAATTAAAATTATTCATTATTTATATATAACATTATAAGCATGCAAAACTAATTATTTTATTAGAGGAACCTCCACGAAAAGTTATAATTATTTACATTATTATATCAATAAAATATCAATTAAAACAATTACTTCACTATTTAGCTAAACAATAAACATGATATTATACCAAAAATTATATTCTGAAAAAATGATTTTTGCGGTAAATCTCTACCTTGAGCGATATTAATTTTGAAGTGCAACTTAGTCGTATAAGGTAATATCAAGATAACTCCATTTTTGGAAATAGATATTAATTTCACATTATACATTATATAAAATTGGGGACATACCACATTTTCATCTTCAGGACATTCGATGCACCCTAACACACACACACACACACATGGAGAGAGAGAGAGAGAGAGAGAGAGAGAGAGAGAGAGAGAGAGAGACACACACACACACATACAAACACTGACACACACATATATATATATATATATATATGTGTGTGTGTGTGTGCGTGCATGTGTGTGTGTGAAAACATTTCTTTTATTCGGAGAAATTTAATTTAAACAAGTTCTCTAATATATAGATATATATTTCATATATATAAAATCGGCTTATCAAGTGACTTTATACCATTTAGTAACGTCACGAAACAAGATGTTATTTCACGTTAAATTTACATTGAAAAATATTTAAAAAATAATGCAATTAATTGGTAGTACACATTACCTTCAAACGTAAAATGTTTTTTGCTTCTCGTACGAGTATAAATTATATGATTTGTCTGAGAATATGGTAAATGAAACTGGAGAAATCTATTTACATGTATAAACTTGTTTGTTTAAACTTTTGAGATGAAGCTGATAACTTTTATTATTTATTGTAATCGGACTTATGTTTTCATATTAATTGTTATATTCACAACGTTTCGGTCGATGCGTCCTTCGGCTTTCTTCCGGTGTTTCTTGTCGAACTCGGGAGCCTATATTGAACTTCGAACTGAACTCTTCATTTAATCTTCGATGATTGATTTTTCTTATTCCCTTAACTATAACGGATTATAAGTGTTAATATATTGTAAATATTCCTTCCTTTTACCTGTAGTCAAGAATGAATACATGGCGTAAAAGATTTATTGACGTAAAGGGCTTCTAAATGAAATCACAAGGAGGTTACAGGTTTAAAATATATATGGATGGGATAATGGGTTCAGTTCGAAGTTCTACGTAAGCTCTCAAGTTCAACAAGAAACCCCCGAAGAAGTCCAAAGGACGCAGAGGCGGAAACGTTATGAACATAACAATGAAGATGTTGATAATAGTCCGAATACCCTGAATGATAAATATTATTAGCTTCATCGGTGAAGTTTAGACAAATAAGTTTAGACATATTAACAGATTCTTCCTGAGTCATGTAACATCTTCCCTGACTAATCGTATAATTTATCCTCCAGTTAAAGAAATTCTTTTATGTCAGAATGAAAAAAAATATCTTAACCTTGATATTAATTCTCTTCTTTCTTTCAACATTTTTTCAGCATGTTCTAGGATGAATAACTTTTCTTTCAGCTATATTCGAGAGCTATTGTCACCTTCTTTTTAAGCTTGTGCTTTTTTCAAATATCACATTTGATTATTGGATATCTGCCTGTCTCTCATTTTATTTGCCCTATAGGTTCGGATAGTCTTCTAGACTCCTAATTTGAAAATATGTTGTTTACCAATTTGAACGTATTCTTTGAAATTATTGCACAAATCCAGACGATTATTTTGCTTTCGTTTTGGTGCAATTCTTATTTATTTATTTATCTTTTTATTTATTTATCTATTTCGTGATTGAACAGGGTCGGTATTTTGTTGAAATTCGCAAGATTTTCGTTTTTAAAACATCCATTGGGATGAGTTGCATGACAATAAAGCCGACTCGGATATCTAACCGTCCTGTCAGTGTGGCTTAGTATATACTGACTGTTTTTTTCTGCAGAGAGATAAGACATCCCAAATGGGAGGTTCTGGGTATGGCACTAAGAGGCATCTGACTCTGCGATATGAGGTGAGAGTAGGGAAGAGTACACCGTCATTGTAATTACTTCTTTGTTTACTCTGCTCTGATTGATAGTAAGTGTTCAGATCCTGTTTTTAAGTCAGGAAGAACCGTGAAAAAATGAATCATATTCATTAGGACAGTGTATAATTTTTTTGTAAATCGTCAGAAATAAATAAACAACACATTTAAATATGAACATACAATGAAGGTGATTCCTTAACCGTAAAGAAGGTGTCTCCTCGACGTAATGCTTTGATTTGGTTTTATGGCACATCAACTGTTGTAGGTTACTTAATGTGTTGTGATGCTGCCAAAAGAAAGACACGGGGACCACAAAAAAGGCTGATAGAAAAACATATATATTCACGTAAAAGAAAAAGATACAAGTGAACCTGGTTAAACAGTAGTTAGTTGATAGGAAGCTAAGAGTCCAGTGGGGTAGTGAGTATCGGTCTACTCCGCAAATGGTATCACATGTGATTGTGTCACGCTGATTGGTAAAGTCCGTTTGACGCTCTGGTTGACATGTATTTATGGAAGAAGGCGAGGCCATTATGTAAGGAGTACAAAATCGATTTTTATACATATAAACCCTTCTATTTCATACAGTTCAGTTTAGCATAAGTACGCGGTTTAGGTGTCAAAACAGTTCTATTTCAAACAATTCAGTTTAGCACAAGTAAATATTTAGTTCTATTTGACTCATAGAATGAACCCTATCAAGTACTACCACTCCTGATCAGAATGGACCTAGGAGTGATGGTAGTCAAGGGGCATTACACATTCCCCAAAACTCAAAAATTACTGGAGCATCACCATCAGATTGTTTAGTGTCAAATTAAGGGCACTCGTTAGGGGGTCTTACTCTTCAGGAGAGATTCAGTTGGAGTATTTTACAGTCACAGCCGACTGGGCCGTTTGGCGTAGTGGCTAACGTGCTGGATTGTGACATCGTAGAAAGTGAGTTGGAATTCCAATTGCGGTATTGCGTCCACTTTCGAAATAATACTCTTGGGAAAGGCATGAACCCCCACTTATCCCCACCTGTGGTTTAAGTAATCGCTTTACTGTTATTCTAGAAGGATAGTTCTTGTACTAAATAACCAATGAAGGTTAATCTGACATTAAATAAAGTATGCAGCTAACACGACACTTTTTCTATGACAATGAGTTTAGCATTCAATAAAACAGGAAGCTTGAAATGCATTAAAGAAACCAAGTCTTAACTTCTAGGCATAACATATCTCTTGACGGTTTGACATGCTGTTAAAATATATTTAATTAATCCCATGGAAACAATCGCCGTCGATTGCCAAGTGAAATCTTTTCAGATTTGTCCTAAAAGTTTCTAAAAAGTCGGCCCTATCGATAATGGCTTTCCAGGGACATTTTGCCACATTTGAAATTTGAATATTATTTGTAAAGTGTTTTCACTCTAAGATTCACCCGACAAAACTTCTTGAAACATGACAGACGTTTAAAAGCTCATTTTGTGGTATATCCTTCGTAATTATATGTCATGTTAATTTTGAAATACAAAAAAATGAGCTAATTTCTATTTAATTTTTCCAATATATTTATTTTCTATACTTTGTTTAGGTCTGGTACAAAGAGAAAAAATAAGGTTATTTTGTGAATATTCATTAGTACTGATCTATTAGCCCAGCTTTCTAACCATTAACCCACGACTTCGTGATACCATTATAACACTCATACCATCCAAGACAAATAAACATTTTTACATTGGTTTTTAAACCAACACGTAGCTTCAAAATATCAAAAGCTTGCTAGCTATGTAAGATTAGTTTTATTGGTTCGAGGTGAGCCAATCATAAAAGCCCACGGATCGAAACTAATTAACGAAATGACGAATCCGAGAGCTGTTATTCTCATTGAAGCAATATATTCTACGTTTCGTTTCGTGATGACCAATGCGTAATCAAGCGGATACGTAGATTCAAGGGATCATTTAAATAGTTAACGGGCCCATCAAGGTGGATTGGATGCCATCTCAGGAACATATAACTGTGGAGTTAAATCTAAGAACACAAATCCCATTTCAACGGGCGTTATTTCTGTCCATTGGACTATTTGTTTCGCTTTCTATAAAAGAAGCAGAATTTACATAATGATTTCTAAACCAAAACCTCAGAAAATTGGTTCTCACTGTCTGATTGCATCATTGATCCCAAAGTTAAATTGGAAAAGATATAAGTGCACCTACTTAAATATCAGAAAATAATTAAATACCTAACTATTTTTACCCAACCTCTCCGTTCTTAGGGAAGGCATGAATCTATTCCTTCTTAGCAATAGGTAAATAATGGTTCATTCTCTGGATATAAGTTTAGGAGAAGAAAAACTCTGAATTCAAACTAGCTTTACGACGCTTTAAAATTGACTTTGTATCAAATTTTGTATGTAATAGAGGAGTTGGATAAATATATACTTTAGCTTTCTTAACAAAAAAAAATATCAGGTTTAAAAAAAAAGTGTTTGGTTTCACTCTGATAGTTTGGCTGAGTTATCTCCATACCAATAAGGGTCGGTCTGGCCAGTTTTACATTTTTTTTATCCGAAATTTGTTTATGGCTAATGCATCAAGATATACCAGACTCCCGTGACTCTATCTCTCTCTCTATCTCTCTTTCTATCTCTATCTTTCTCTGTCTCTGTCTCTCTCTGTCTCTCTTTCTATCTATCTATCTCTCTCTCTCTCTTTCTCTCTCTCTATTTATCTATCTATCTATCTCTCTGTGTTCTCCATCGTCCATCCTTCTTGGTTGTTCTTCTAGATCGTACCCTGTGTCCGCACAGAGCTTATTTATGGAAACATTTGCTGGTTTGCTTAAGCGTTCTTCTTTACATCTGGAGTAGTCCCTAGGATTTTTGTTCGTTTTACTTGAATGCTTTGTGAAATAAACGCAAGTTATCGTGTAGGCAAACTATGGGCAAATCAATAACTGATGTTAAATTGTAACGTTTATATATCAATACCTAGAGCGATTTGACTGTGAGCTCAGGCTCGTTCAAAAATGTTATCAACAAAATGTGTTTACAAATTATATATGTAGCCCTGTCGGCTGGGGCTGTAGAATGCATTTATTGTATCTCTGCAGAGGAGTAAGACTACGCCCATAGAGTATCTTGGATATGACACAAAACAATCTGATGTTGGTGCTCCAGTGCTTTGAGGAATGCAGAGTACCCCCTTATTGCCATTGCTCCCAGGGCCAATATGATTAGGACTGGTAGCACCTGAAAGGGCCCTATCAATAGATCAAATAGAAGTTTTGACATTTAAGCTAAGAGCAAACAAAAGACTTATGCTAAATTAAATTGTTTAAAAAAGAAGTGTTGGATCATTGGACTGTGTTGAAGAAAATGACTGATGCTTCGTCGAATTGTTAGTGATACATAATACTCAGAAGCATTTAAGTTTGACTTATAAAAAATTGAATTGTTTGAAATGGAACTGTTTGATAATTTGGCTGTGTGTAAGCAGATGACTGATATTTGGTCGAATTGTTGGTGATGCGTGGTGATGATTGGAACCATTTAACTTAAACTTATGTAAACTAGAGTTTTCAAATAGAAAATTTTGATCATTTAACTGTGTACATTTAAAACTCACAGTTTAAGCATTATTTTACAAACAAAAATACAGCATAACATTTTGTAAAATTCAGCATTTTAAATTCATAGGACTTAAAGACATACTGACCAATATTGAAACATTTTTCCTCTGTTGGCACGTGAGTTCAAATCATTCCTCCTCCTTTTTGCGTTTATTTACTACTGAATTTTAGGTATGTTTGGAGACGGTCTACTGTTCGGGATGGGGGGGAGGGCTACTAATTTCATCATTTTTTTTTTCCTTTCTCTTTTTTTGTGGGGAGGTTGCTGTGGTAGCTTAGGCAGCTTTAGGCTTTTACTTTTTCTTCTAAACTACTGTTAGGCCTCTAACAATTTTTAGCTTTTAGATTTTAGAAAAGATTCAAAAACGTTTTGCCGTGTTCGCTGACATTTGGACAGAGTCATATATTCAATTTGGGTTAATAGTAAGTGTTTCTTTACATTTAAAACTCACAGTTTAAGCATTATTTTACAAACAAAAATACAGCATAACATTTTTGTAAAATTCAGCATTTTAAATTCATAGGACTTAAATACATACTGACCAATATTGAAACATTTTTCCTCTGTTGGCACGTGAGTTCAAATCATTCCTCCTCCTTTTAGCGTTTTACGGGCTGTTGTCCTGAAGACCTGCCTAGGGCGATGAACGATAGGGAGGAGTGGTGAGAGAGGGTCAGGGATATCCGTGCTACCAGCGCCACATGATGATGATGATGATGAATTGTGTGCAGATAAGTGTCAGGTGTCAGTGACACATATCACGATTTGGAATGTTTTAACTTTCCCTTATGCAAAATTGAATAGTTTGAAATAGAATTTTTTAAATCCTTTTTCTGTGTTTAAACTAATGTTAGATGTTTAATTGAATTGTGAGTGAACTTGGAATTATTTAGATTTGTTGATTTATGTATACTATACATATAATTCTAATATGAATGAATGAACTGGATTTAGCAGTTAATATCCTATAATGGCTGATATGTCATATAATCAAACCAAACTTAATGAAGATTATCTGATGCGAAACGCCATAATAGATATATAGATTCTCAATCAAGCTCCATTGTCTGGCCACACTGGATAGTTGTAATACAACGAAACAGTCTGTCTGTGGATGAAAATATATACGCTCCCCCATGGGCGTTGAGCACCCTGGCGAAGGAATTTACAGTTGCCGCTCGCATAATGCAAAGCTCTTCGAAAGAATTGATTACTCTGGTATGCAGTTAGGTATAAAATGTAAACAAACAAACACTACAACTTAATATCTTATAATACCCGAGCTGACGTGTTACACTTGTTGGCTGAGCGGTATGATACTAAGTCTAACGTAAAGTTGGGCAGCTTTCGATCTCAGCTTTAAGCGCCTAACGTGTCTAGCCACACTGAACAGTTGTGATACAACTGTAGACGATAATGTATATATATATATATATATATATATTCAGTCCAGTTAATCCGGAGTCGGGAATAATTCCGTCAGGACAAAAATCATTCAACTATGAACATTTAAATTTTCCTGACGAAGAGCTCAATGTAACTGACATCATAGAGCAATAATTTATTTAAGAAAAACAAAAATCGGTCAAATAGTATTATAAATTTATTTCCATCCTTTTATGGGTATTTATATGAATCAATAACACCAAGGTTTTTAAGGAATATTGTACTTCCCTAAACTATAATTAAATCTAGAGTTTTACGTTGAAATCTATTTAGAATTTAAAAATTTAAGAAAAAAAAATTACTTTGATTCCAACCGGTAATAAAAAATTAAAAAAAATAAAAAGCGGAAGAGAGAAAAATGGGGAGGAAACTCTTCAACCCTCTTCTACCCCCTCCCACCCTTCCTTCCTGTTTCTATTCTGAATGTAATTATTCTATCCATTAGGTCTGAAGAAGTCCTGTTATTTTTGGTATTATTGACTCATATCAATACCCATAACAGGATGGAAATAAATTTATAATCCTAATGTGACCGATTTTTGTTTTTCTTAAAGAAAGTTTATACATGTATATATACATATATATTGTCACGGGGTCTGCCACTGAGAGGAGAGAAGTAAGATCAATTTCCCCTACCCCTCCGTATTTGAATTAACGAGCCCTAAAGATTGACCGTTAAAAGAGGAATAGGAATGTAGGTCAATTCCTCGGCCTGCCAGTTGATCGAAGTAACGAATCCAGGTCAGAATGAAAACCAAGAGCTGCTAATGTTGTTTATTATTTGACACATATTAGTAGACGAGATTGATTCATGCCTTTCCCGGGGATATCATAACAGGCTGAACCAGAATTTGAACTCAGTTCATAGACTCCACTTAAGTTACGAGCAACTCCCTCTCCTCATAACAAGCTTCACTAAATCAATTAGCAAAATGAAACAAAGTCTCTCAGTTGACAGGTTATTAGTTTATCCATGAATCAGAAAGTCTACGCAAGAGATACTTGATTGCAAGATGGTCTAGAATAAATTCTCAATTCGAACAAAATCTACTTTGCCGCGAGTTGTGAACAGAAAATTGAAAGTCTCTATTTTATTTTAATTTCCCTCAGTTTCTTCCACACTTCGCTGACTGTTCTGCGATTTTTAAATAATCAGTAGCCCACGCGTGATTTACTTCAACAGTTTTTTTTTTAAAATGAGAATAGATTCTCTTTAGACATAGAATAAATCTAGCAGAAAATGAATGTGAAAGTTTGAAAGTAATAAATTCAACGAAAGATTTCTATTGGTGAGAATGGTTTCCTAGTACAAAATTTACTTTCATGCAATTTTTTTCTGAAGTTGTAAATATATAAATATATATATATAAAGAAAGAAAATGGAGACACTGAAATAAAGGCTAAAGGTTTATTCATAATTATTATGATTGATAGGATATTTTAAATATTAAAATGAAAGACAGTAAAAGAGAATTGTTATTTTGTAGGCTTTTAGTAGACTTACTTTTGATTTCTAGACATCCACATATATGAGACGAAATGTGTGATTAACCTCTCTCTAAGCCACTATATATATATATATATATATATATATATATATATATATATATATATATATATAAAGAGAGAAATCGAAATAAGGATAGCATTGATGATTGTAATTTACCGTCCATGTACTCATTTGACCAAGTATTTACAAGAGTTAGAGGAGGAATTTAGCAGATAGGTCGCAAAAGCATGCAACTGATAGATACCAAGCATCGTTGACTATGTGTCTCAGCTATACTTAAATATACATTTGATCAATCTTCTGTTCTTAACTCTATTTTTCTATAAATCTAGCAAACTAAATTATATATATATATATATATTTAATTACCATGACCAGAAAATTCAAAAAGCACTGTGTTCAACATACAGAGCTAATAGACAGCAGTTTCGACCTAATAAGATCGAAGCAGCAGTGTATACAGTTATCTCCCCTAAAGGAGATCGAACCAGCAACCACAAAATACCGTTCGATCTTCTGTCGGGGAGATCACGGTATACACTGCTGATGACCTAATAAGGTCGAAACAGCTGTCAAGTGGTCCCTTATGTTACTGGCAATGCTTATCGTATTTTCTGGTAATGTTAATTTAATTGATCATATATATTTCCTCAATTAAAAATGGTTATATATATATATATATATGTGTGTGTGTGTGTGTGCGTGTGTGTGTATTTTGGCAGCATTTCTTCGTTGATACAAATTTCATTAAACATAATAGACATGTTATGTCTACATATTTTCTTCTGGATCCGTTCGAATTCCCGTATTACTTTTATCGTATTCGGGGAGGGGGATTGATTTATGTATTGTCCATAGTTGTATGTATCCCTAGTACTTTCTGCCCGACTTTAGGCTATCATCAGGGGAGGATCTATTACAAAAATGATGTAACTTTTGTTTTAGCATATTACTACTATGTAAGAGCGTCTTTATATATATATATATATATGTATATATATATATATATATATATATATATATATATATAGTGTGTGTGTGTGTGTGTGTGTGTGTGTGTGTGTGAAATAATGCCAAATCAAGGTATTATTTCAGTTGAAATATTGTCATATACTCGGTTAAACAGAAGTCACTTGTTTTAAGGTTGTCCAATGTCTTTCCCAGCCAGCATGCATGCATACATCCATGCATACAAATATTTCGTTGCGTCACGCTGTGTCATGATGCAAAATTTAAAAACCAATGCCTTGAAGGATTAATTTCACGAGTAGTTTCCCTGGGCAATTCTTAACCAGAATCAAAAAAGAAATGTGAAATATGGAAGGCGTAAATCCTGAAGGTTTGTTTCTCGGGCAGCATTTCTCCACTTTAGTAAAGGAGGTCAAATGAATATCTTGATGCCTGCGAAAACTCATTTTTAGATAGAACATTAAGACCACGTGCCGTATTTATCTTTGTGAGTCGACAAAAATGTCCGGAAGATAATTCGAGAAATGTTACAGTAATGTGACAGATGCCTCGTTTACTCTCTAACTGATAGAAAACTGGCCGCAGAATATTACAATCGATTAGTAAGTTCGGTCTTCAACGAATTCCCACTGACTGTGATTTTAAAACAAAATTAGGCTTAACGTTCCAAAATAATTACAACTATATATGAACAGAAAGACGCAGAGGTAAATCTGTTTATATTCATGCTAAAAGAAATTACCTGGATGCAAGCAATCAAGAGATTTATAGAGAATCTACATGTTGCTGAAGGTTATAAGAAAGCATATCACAGTTTATGACGTAAAGTTTAAATTCAGATAATCCTTTTGTATAGAGTGCGGTAAATACTGCTTGTCCCACGACTGGTGACAAGGTTTAGATCAATTCAATCACGTGATGGAAGCTCAAGATTTTAAGCTCATCACAGGAGTGTTTTTTTTTTTGCGGACTGAAGTTAACAAATTTCATCAAAATATTACCTCTAATTGCTCTTCTGGTGAACACTGAATATACTACAATTAAAGGTAAAAAAAACATTTACTTAGGATTTAATTATAGTAAGAAATATAATAGAAATAAGGTCATATTGTAGTATACTACTGCTGGGTGTTGACAAACGACTTAGGATCTAATTAGAATGTTTCACTACACATCAATAATTGATATCATCAATCAATCATGTCGCAATATTTTCTCATCTCATTATCTTTTCAAAGGCTGATTGTATAACATGTTTTTTTTTTAGTTTAAGAATAATAAGGAGTATAAGACGAGACACAACTGGGTCGGCAAGATGATCCACTAGGAAATGTGCAAGAAATTTCAGTTCGACTATACAAATAATTGGTATTTGCACAAACCAGCACATGTCCTAGAAAATGACACGCATACACTCCTATGGGACTTTAACATACAAACAGATCACCTAATCCCGGCCAGAAGACCAGACCTTATAATAATCATCAAAAAAAGAGAACTTGCAAAATTATCGACTTTGCTGTCCCGGCGGACCACAGAATAAATCTGAAGGAATGTGAAAAAAAGAATAAATACCTTGACCTTGCTTGAAAAAGCTCTGGAATATGAAAGTGACAATTGTGCCAATTGTGACTGGTACTTTTGGCACAATAACTAAAGGATTATTAAAAGGTCTGGAGGACTTGGAAGTTAGTGGACGGGTAGAGACTATCCAAATGACAGCATTGCTGAGAACAGCCAGAATCCTAAGATGTGTCCTGGAGACTTAAGGAAACTTGGTGTCACTCAAACTCCAGTGAAAACCATCAGCTAACACTGATATGAAAAACTCTAAAGGAGTAAATAATAATAATAATACCTGGAGAATGATACTCACAAACTCCTATGGGACTTTGACATGCAAACAGATCACCTAATCTCGGGCAGAAGAGTGATCAACAAAAAAAAAAAAAAAGAGAACTTGCAAAATTGTCGACTTTGCTGTATCGGCTGACCACAGAATAAAACTGAAAGAAAGTGAAAAGAAGGATAAGTACCTCGACGTTGCTAGGGAATTTAAAAAAAAAAACTATGGTGACGATTATACCAATTGTGATTGGTGCATTCGGTACAGTAACTAAAACACTATTAAACTTGGAATTGGTAGTTAGAGAACGAGTGGAAATCATCCAAGCTACAGCATTGTTGAGAATGTCCAGCATACTGAGAAGAGTCCTGGAGAGTTGAGGTGACTTGTTGTCACTCAAACTTCAGTAAAAAACCATCAGCTAGCGCTGATGTGAAAACCTCTAAAGGAGTAAATAATAATAATAATAATAATAATAATAATAATAATAATAATAATAATAAGAAGAAGAAGAAGAAGAAGAAGAAGAAGAAGAAGAATTATTATGTCAGAGCACACATTCATACAGCACAAAAGAATTTGAGGTGTATATCAAGTGGTGATAGAGATGAAATATAAATACATGCCGCAGAATATCACGAAAGGCATACAAGGTTATATATAACTGAATGAAAAATGGCGTCCACAGGAAATTGTACTAGAGACTCAAATCTGGATATGCTGTCAAATGCTATCACAAATCAGAAATTGTCAAAGAAAAAATTAGCACAAAGATGTCCAGGACTTTGAGATAAAAACTGATCACACGATTCCAGTCAGACCTCGTTTTAATTAACATAACACAAATAATAACTCATCGATTAGATTTTATCTTTCCAGTGGATCAAAGATTAAAGATAAAAGAGAGTTAAAAACTGGATAAATTCCTCGAACTTGTCGGAGAACTGAAAAAAGTTGTTGAATGTGAAGTTTACGAAAATATCCAAATATCAGGAAAAATAGATCAGGTAAATTTTAGATCATTGAAAAAATAAAAACAATCCAAACCGCACCAACACTAAAATCAGGTCGGTAGGATTCTATAGCATATCAACAATTATAGGTTATCTAATGCCAACACCTTTTTAGAAATGTATACTTAATGAAGAAAAAATTCTCATAAAGGAAAGTCAACGTTAGAACGTTTAGGTTTTCGTAAACCTTCATCAGGACATTGAGATCGTAAAGAGGTGTTGCTAGAACAACGGTGGGTGTTTTAATAAAAAAAACATTGACAAAGAAAAAGAAATATATATATATATATATATATATATATATATATAGGGATTATTAAATAAGTTTCCCGACGATTTTGTATGGGCACTTTCATTGATAGTACACACATGAAACTCTAGTCCCTTTCGAAGTAATCTCCTCAAGCTGCAATGAAATTGTAGTACCGTTCCAACACCTTCTGGAAGGCCCCATTGGAAGTCCTCTTGCGTGAGCGTTTAAATGATCTTCGTCACAGCCTCTTTCATCTCCTCAATTATATCTTTTGAGCTTAGGGAAGAAGCAAATCTCACAGGGAGCAAGGTCTGGACTATAGGGAGGCTGAAGAACTGCTTTGATGTCTATCTTGGTCAAACAGTTTGTGACAAGGATAGAGTTGTGGACTGATGTATTGTCCTGGTGGAAATGCCACTGACCCGATTTGAAAAGTACTGGCCTCTTCCCTAGGACTCTCTACCTGAACTCCCTTAAAATCACAACATAGTAACCCTAACCCTAACTCTTTGGCGAATCAACTCTGGTGTATTGACTTCCTTACTCCTCCTACACCTCTCATCATCCCTCACAGACTCTCTGCCTTCCTGGAATCTCTTATGCCACTCAAAAACTGATGTTCGATTCATGCAAGATGGTCGAAAAGCAGTCAGAAGCATTCCATATGTTTCTGTGGCATTTTTTCCAACTTTAAAACACGATTTTATTGCATATTGTTCTTCTAAAGTGTCCTCACGTCCAGATTGCATTTTTGAAATTCACCAGCTGTGACAATCAGGCTTTAGTAGGATGTATTCCGATTGCTACAGTAGCTGTTCATTTGAACCTGAAATCATAAAAATTGATCAGTCATGTCATAAGATGTATAGCAGTCATCATCATCATCATCATCATCGTGCCGCTAACACGGATATCCCTGACCCTCTCTCGCCACTTTTCCCTATCTTTCATCGCCTCAGGCAGGTCTTCAGGGCTGCATCCCGTATCCTCACATAGCTGCTGTATATATGTTCAAGCAGGTCGTCCTGCCTTTGCTCGGCCATATGTGAGGGTCCATAGGAGTACATCACTTATGAGCTATTCTCTGCTTCTCCAGCAGTGTCCTGCGTGTCTGGTTCGTCTAGCTTCGATAGTTTTCGTGATTGGAGGTAGGTGGCCATATAGTTAGTGCTTTGTGGGTTGTTGAGCAATAACATACACAAAGGGACATTGGCCCAGCGGTTAGAGTGTTCGCCAATGGCCCGGGAGACCTGGGTTCAATCCCAGGTCGAGTCATACCAAAGACTTTAAAAATGGAACTTGATACCACCTTGCTTAACACTCAGCATTATAAGGTACGGTTCAAGGGTAAAGTGGAGCAATCCAGGGAATGGAGTAGCGCCCTCCCCTACACCTTGGTGTAGTAGCTGTCGAAAGGGGAGCCTTCGGGTCACCCTATGGTCGCTAACTTAAGTAAACCGGGACATTGGCCCAGCGGTTAGAGTGTTCGCCAATGGCCCGGGAGACCTGGGTTCAATCCCAGGTCGAGTCATACCAAAGACTTTAAAAATGGTACTTGATACCACCTTGCTTAACACTCAGCATTATAAGGTACGGTTCAAGGGTAAAGTGGAGCAATCCTGGGAATGGAGTAGCGCCCTCCCCTACACCTTGGTGTAGTAGCTATCGAAAAGGGAGCCTTCTGGTCACCCTCGACTATGGTCGCTAACTTTACTTACTTACTTACTTACGACAATTTTAAATGTCCGTACAAAAAGTCTGGAAACTTATTGAATGCATGACGTATATATATATATATATATATATATATATATACCAAGAAATATCATATTGTCTTTCTTTTATAATAAATTCATTACTTTATGGATTACTTTTTAAATTTTTCTTCATACTGTCGAATTGATTTCAATTATTTACTTTCATATATATTTAATATATGTGATTTGTAAACAAATAAGTTTAGGTACCATTTTAAACAAGTCAGGGCACAATTATTTGCACACATTTGAATGGTTTCAAGTATTACGATCTAAGATTAATATTATTTGCACAAAGTTAAATGGTGTTAAGCATCGTTATTTAACACTAATAATTCTATTTAGTATTACCCATTCCTTTACACACATTTAGATGGTTCCATGTATTGTTATGTAACATGAAAATGTGATTTAACAACAATCATTTGTTTGCATAATGATTAAACAGTTCTATTTGACATATAGATGGGATATAGCAGATACTACTACTCGACCATTACTCCCAGAGTCTTTATGATCCAATGATGAGGTATCTACATTCCCTAAAACTCCAAGAATGGAGACTCTGCTTAGATACAGTATAATGCCATAGCCGAGGCACTATTTTATTTGAACCATTGATAGGATCTTAACCGGTATTACCATTCTGGGTCAGAGTGGATGTGGGAGTGATGTGAATGAAGGGATTGTTTACATTCCCCAAAGCTCCAAAACTGGAGCCTCTCTCTTATATACTATTTAGTGCCGTAACCTATACTCTATTTCTATTTGAACAATAGATGGGATCTTAACAGGTACTCCCACTCCGGGTCATAGTGAACCAGGGAGTAATGGGAATGAAACGATTCCTGATGCAAGAATCAGCATAAAATGTTTACTTTCGTATCCAGAGATACTCGTTGGGTTGGTGGGCGTTTCTTAC
Source organism: Sepioteuthis lessoniana (assembly GCA_963585895.1). Taxonomy (NCBI): domain Eukaryota; kingdom Metazoa; phylum Mollusca; class Cephalopoda; order Myopsida; family Loliginidae; genus Sepioteuthis; species Sepioteuthis lessoniana. The sequence continues at coordinate 115,925,833 of OY757907.1, forward strand.
CCTTATGCAGTGATGCAGTCGGCGTATTCTACAACCTGGCGAAAACCTGTTCGGATAGTTATAAGAATCCTGGGAATCTGAAGGGGCTTGAAGATTAGGGGCCCTCTCTCAGCATAGTGAATAACATCCTTGTCTACGACAAGGTTGTCAGCGATGTCAAGCTACTACGTTTACAACTTCCTTCTACAAATATCGCATTGGCATTAAATAACCAACTAAGTTTGATATCCCATTAAATAATGATACCAAAACCAAACTTGTTGTTACAAGATGCAAAAAAATCACTAGTCATGAAAATATCTACAAGAAGTAAGAAGAATACTAGACCTGACGGAGTAGGAATGTCTTCTACTAGGAATTGTGCAAAAGATTTTAAAAAACTGAACATACGAACTAATGGTATATGCACAAACCTGAATCCTTCCGAAAGAATGAAACACTAAAACATTTCAATGGATTTTGAGATAGGAACAGATCATCTAATTCTGATCAAAAAAACAAACCTAGTGTTTATGAAAATGACTTAGATAACTCGTAGATTCTATCGTTCCGGGGAATCATATAGTGAAAAAAAAAAGAAAGCGAAAAGATAAATTATTGAAACTTCGCAAAGAATAAAAATCACAGTGGAATATTTGGCTGACGGCAATACCATTTGTAGTGATTGCTCTTAGAATGGTCGATATTGCACAGGAGAAGATGTGGATAAGGCTACGAAAGGGAAACCACTAGAAAGAAATTTAATCTCTTCTAGTAGCAACACAAAATAACGGCATAAGTACCAATTACGTTAAAAACAACATCAATAATGCACTATAGTATACTTATTGAGATGCCCGTGGTGTAATGGTTATCGTCGTAGGAAAGGGACACGGCCACACGAGTTCAAACCCTGGACGAGACTGATTGCATTTCACATAGCACTAATACCCTTGGGAAAGCTATGAATCCAATGATTCTCCCTCCAGCTATGGCTAGGACAGACTGCTTTCTTCAGCATTGGTGGGGCAACTAATCTAGGAGAAGGAAAACTCTGAATTCAAACCTATTAAACTGCGCTTAAAAATTGACCTTGTGTCATATCCTGCCCGAGCGGAGGGTTGGTAAATACGATAATGCACTATAGTATATCAAGTGTGTATATTATGCAGTGGAAGAGCTGAGCGAATGCCGTAAACTAGCACAAAATGAGTAAAAGACTGAATCAGAAGGAGGATCTACTGAGGATTGTTCAAAAGAATTCATTTTGACCATACTAAAATATGGTATATGTACAAAACAGAATCCGTTCTAGTCAAAGAAATTCATGAAATTCTCTGGGATTTTGAGATAAAACATGTCACCTAATCCCACCCAGTAGACGAAAACTAGAGATAATTAACCAAAAGAAATGCCAATGAGTAAAAATAAAAGAAAGCATAAAGATAGACAAACATTTAGACCGGCAAAAAAAAAAGAAAAAAAAAACAATGGAACATGAGGATGACTTATATACCCGTTGTGATTGACTCGATTGGAACGGTCTCCAAAAGCTGGGAAAGAGGAGTGAAAGTATAGCAAATCAGAGAACATGTAGACCTTCCAGACGAGAGCATTATTGAGAACTGCCACAATACTAAGAATTGTCCTGATACCCCGAAGAGACTTGCCGTCATTCAGGCCCCAGTGAGAGCCCAACAACTAACGCCGGTTTGAAAAACTTGAAAGAAGTAAAATGATAATAGTAAAATTAATACTTATTATAGCACACACTGAGTAAGTAAAGTTGGCGACCGTAGTCAAGGGCGACCAGAATGCTCCCTTTTCAATAGCTGCGACACCAAGGTGTAGGGGAAGGCGCTGCCTCTTTCCTTGAATTGTTCCACTTTGCCCTTGATACGTACCTTATATTGCTGAGTGTTAAGCAAGGAGGTATCAAGTACCATTTTTAAAGTCTTTGGTATGACGTGACCTAGGATTGAACCCAGGTCTCCCGGACCATTGGCGAACACGCTACACACAATGAGCCGATTACCAAACTACGCCATAAGGACTAACTAAGACAAAGCAACAATAGAAAGGACAACAGAACATATCAGATGAATATTATGTGGCCTTAGAGACATATAATAAGCGAATGCAGTGAATGTGCACGGAGAGCATATAAGACTAGACACGATTAACTGGGGAAGGTGATCCACTGGGGATATAACAAGAAGCTCAAATTTGACCATACGAACAAATGGTATATGCACAATCCAGAATCTGTCCAGGAAAATGAAACACACAAACTTTTCTTGGATTTTGATATACAAACGGATCATCTAATCCCGGCCATACGACGATACCTAGTGATAGTCAGCCCCCCAAAAAACGAGACACTGCCGAATAGTCGACTTTGCCATTCAAACCAACCACAGAGTAAACCTGAAGGAAAGCAAAAAGAGACATAAATACCTGGACCCTACTCAAGAACTGGAAATAAACTATGGATCATGAAAGTGATGGTGATACCAATTGTAATCGGACCACTCGGTACAGTCAACTAAAGATTGGGAGAAAAACTGGAGGACTTGGAAATTAGAAGATGGGCGGAGACCATTAAAACTACAGCATTGTTGAGATCGTCCAGAGTACTTACATGAGTCCTGGAGACTTGATGGGACTTGCTGTCACTCAGACTCCAGGTAAAAGCCATCAGCCGATGCAGGTGCAAAAAACTACCAATCGAGTAAAATAATAATAATGATAATATAGGTTGCGATCCGTTTAAGAGTTCTCTTCTTTTAAGGGCAATGGCCAAATTTGTGACTGGTGCACAGGTAATAAACAACTGCAAGGTCTGGTAGAGCTGTTATATCCTACCCATGAAAAAATGCACAACCAAAATATAATTAAACATGAGACCCAGAAAACCGGTTTGACTGTCCTTATCGACAGTTGCTCCCTTGATAGCCTACAAGGGGGAATTGATTGGCTGCCTGATTGATGCACAAATGCTTAACTAAGAAACCAATTAATACAAGCCAAAGAATGCTAATCAAGCGAGGACGATAGAAAAGAAAGAATATTTTTCTGACTTTGAAATACTAAAATTAAACCAACAAATTAATAAAGAAACGAATCAACAAGACCCCAATAGAGTGACCGAGACGCGGAATACCGAAAAACAAGCATTCGCTGGGAAAATTTAAATGCAAAGTCATCGTAATCGAAGCAAGACACGCCGCAACTTCACAGAAAAAAAAATGAAGATAAAAAAAATGGAGAGATAATAAATATCATCTTTGAAAAAAGAAATGATTCAATATTTCAAGAACCAAGACTAGAAAAAAGTAAAGGCACAGACTGAAAAAAATAAGCAAATTATTAACATATAACTCAATGAACAACATAAATAAATTAAACTGCTCTATGCAGGATCAAAAGTTGTCTGTGCTAAAATTGGTGTTACACAAAAGAACAAAAACAGAAAGTCGAATGCTGGATTGGAAATTTGAGTTTAAACACAGTTAAAATATCCATGACAACCAGCAAAGATGCTCTGAAATAGAAAAAAAAAACAACGTAAAATGTTGGAACGTAAAAGGAAGAGCAGCAAACCAAGCAAAACAAGCAGTATAACACGAAAACATAAATCAGAAGATACTGGCCAAAAAAGGAAGACAACAGGATTAAAATAAAACACAGATAAAAAAAAAAGGATATTCTCAAACAACGAAAAAAAAAATGCAATTAGGGCGAGAATGAACGAAGAAATATAGACAACCGGATGCAAACGAAGCAAACCAATTTCGGAGCAAAATATGGGAACGGAAAATAGATAACAAAAAAGCAGAATGGATAAAAAGCATGGAAAAGGAGGTACAAGGACTCAAAGAAAACCCAAAGGCGAAAATTCAACTCAAGTCTTTCAGAACAACCCTCAAAAGTACCAGATTAGAAAACGCTAGGCCATGACAGCATACATGAATTCAGGCTTTAAAACCTCACTTTCATCTACGACAGACTGGCTATTGAAATGAATGGATGGTTAGAAGAAATAGATATACCCTAACAACTAACCAAAGGAAAGACCATTCTGATCCAAAAATCCCCCCCCAAAAAAAACGCCCCTACTAACTATACATGCGTAAAGTACCTACCGATGATGCGGAAAATACTTGCAGCACAAATAGAGATAAGATTTACTACTCCTCGTGTAATATATCACCTTATCTACGATAAACCTGGTAGATGTTATCACCAAATATATCCTGCTGTAATGTGATTTGCTTAGTTAGCTGGGGCTGCAGAATACATTGACTTCATCTCTGCAGAGGAGTAATATTCCCCCAACGAGTGTACTGGTTATGACACTAAACAATTTTATGGTGAGATTCCAGAAATGCTGGATCTTTGGGAAATGCAGAGTACCCCTTTATTGCAACATCTCCCAGGTCAACTCTAGCTCGGGGTGAAAGCATCTGATAGGGTCCTATCAATGAGTCAAATAGAACTAAACTGTGGGCTTATACGAAACTGATTTTTTAAAAAGATTACTGTTTTCACATTTAAACTTTGTACTTATGTTAAACTGAATTGTTTGAATTAGAACTGTTTTTACATTCAATTGTGTGTAAACAGAAGCTCTACTTACGCATGTTTGAAGATATAAAGATCTTGAAGCGTCGGAACTTTTACCAAACAGACTAAATTCGGCGTTAAATAACCCGGAATGTGTTGGTACATCGTAAAACAATATATCCAAACAACTAACCAACCTATCAACTGCTCAATAAAGTGATTAGCGAGAATCAAACAATACTTGGGTGTAAGCTGTGACCAATAGAGAACAATCATTGCACGAGTGTAAATCATGAACTATGCAAAACAAGTATTGCATTGATGTAAGCCGTGACTAATACAAAGTAAGTAATGCGTAGGTGTACGCCTTGAGCAATAAAAAACAAGCATTGCATGAAGGTTGCGTGAAAGTTTTAAGAATATATTAGGTCTCGAATTTAGGCTGAAGTCAGTTTCCGCAGACTGTTCGGACTTCTGACAGCTCCTTTGTATTCGATAACTCTCTCCGATTGCTCTCCTGCTCCACTCAAGCGTCATAGTCATAGAATAAAAATATTAGATTTTATTTTTTATGTATACGTGTTCCTCGTTGTTTGTCAATGTTGTATAGCCATGACCAACTATACAAACACATAATACATATACATCTACATATGCATGCAGAATCATAACGACGACACAATAAAGACGAGCGACACAGTTCTTAGAAAAATATACCTCTCACTTTATTTGAAAGGTAGTATGTGAGAGGGAGTTGGAGACCGAACAGAACTGCAACATATTGACCCCAACTCCATTGGCCACAACCGCGTTTCTTTCCCGTTCTCTTGTGCTGCTCAACCGGGGGCCAGGGGGCCCACTCTGATGGGTTCTAGCTTTCTCTACCGCATCTTGTCACCAACGGGTCTGGTCTCCAAACTAATTGACTTCCTGTCTTCACCGAGTTATATAATAGTTCAACGCCCACCTTCTTGTGGACGTCACAATTTTGCACTCATTCAACCTGTCCACGGTCAAGGCTATAATATCTTGATTATTCCTCGACCGGATTCACCTCTTACTTACATAGGTGCATTTTCTCTTTTGACAGCTCAGCCGCGTCGTAGGTCAATATAAAACAGTCAAGACATTGGGGTAGTATACATCACTTGCTAATAAGCTGCAGAGAATGTCATAAGGGAACAAGGGGTATAAGATATCTACTATTCATTGATCAATACATCCTTAAGGAGAGCAAAACGAGACGAAAAATCTAGCTATGGCATGAACTTACTCAAAAAGCATAAGATATGATCTCGCAAAACTGGAGAATAGATTCAAAATGTACAAAATATCGACGAAGTCAAAAAATTTATCGAAAATACCAAGCAAAACTGTCGATTCGAAATCTCATCCGGAAGAAAAAGCTTAACGGAGCTGAAAATCTAGGGAATGTTCCTCCAGGGAAGGTGCTATCACCATTACTACTTGTAATAGCAATGATAACACTCAATCACATATTCAGGAAATGCACGGGCGGAAACAAACTTTATAAATCGCAAGAAAAAAATCAGACACCCAATGTGTATGGATAACATGAAACTGTTAAGCAAAAAATGACCAAAAAATTTGGAAACCCTTATACAGGCGTTGAGGATAATGACGGACGATATAAGGATCGAATTTAGTATAGAAAAATATGCCATGCTAATAATGAAAAGCGGAACCACACATGACCGAAGAAATAGATCTATCAAATAAGCAAAATTTCGAAGGCTCGGAGAAAAGGAAACTTACCAACATTTGAGAATATTAGAAGCATATACCTTCACATGAGTGAAGATGAAAGAAAAAAAGAATTAAAAGTACCTCAGGAGAATGAGAAAACTACTGGAAACCAAACTACATCGCAGAAAACTCATCAAATGGATAAACACCTGAGTTATCCCCTCATAAGACCATTCTTAAAGTGAATCAGAGAAGTTCAACAAACGGACCAGAGAACACAGCATGAGGCATTACATCTCAGATATACCGTCGACAGGCTGTATATGTCAGCATTCAAGATAATATAGATTCATCGATATAAGGACTCAATCACTATAAAATGTGCAGAGAAAGGCATATCACAGCAAATAGAAACAATACAGACAATACAAGCATCAACTGAACAAAAAGAAACATAAAACAAAAATAGGAAGTAAAACAACTTTATGGACATTAAAAGCACAAACAAGTATAATCGCATACGAAAAAAATTGAACATGGCTAAGAAAGGGAATCATAAAAAGAGAAACTTAATCTATTCTAATAGCAGCTCAGAATAACGCCATAAGGACTAACTATGCCTATGCAGAAATAGGCAAAACGCAACTACCAGCTGTAGATTATGTCGTGATAGAGACAGAATGATCAATCGAATTATAAGTAAATACAGTGAATTACCCCAAAAAGAGTATAAGACTAGACACGACTGCTTAAAAAAGGTGATCCGGTAGGAATTTGGCATGAATTTTAAATTTGACCATACGGACAAGGGATAAATGCACAACTCAAAATCCGTTCTGGAATATGAAACGTACAAGCAATTCTGGGATTTTGAAATACGAACGGATCACCTAGTGTCTACCAGACGAGCTGATCAAATAATCTACAAGAAAGAGAACTTGCCGAATAGAGGAATTTGCTGTACCGGCTGACTACATGGTAAAACTGAAAGAAAGTGAAAAGAGAGATAAGTACATAGACCTAGCTAGAGAACTGAATACACTAAAGAACATGAAAGTGACAGTGATACCATTTGTAATTGGCGCACTTGGTACAGTCAACAAAGGATTGGGAAAGAAACGGAGATACTTGGAAATAAGAAGACGAGCTGAGACCATCCAAACTACCGCATTGATGAGAACGGTCAGGAATCTGAGAAGAGTCCTGGAGACTTGAGGAGACTTGCAATTACTCATACACAAGTTAAAACCCATCAGCAAAGGCTAGTGAATAAAACTCTCAAAAGAGTAAAATAATAATAATAGCACCTGGCATTGGCTAGAATAATAATATTCATAAAAAACAGTTAAATTCATAATAATAACAATAATAACAATGATTATAATAATCAACAAAAAAAGAGAACTTGCAAAATAGTCGACTTTGCTGTCCCGGCTGACCACAGAAAAAAACTGAAAGAATGTGTAAAGAAGGATAAGTACCTCAACCTGCTAGGGAATTGAAAAAAACTGTTGAACATGCAGGTTACAATTATACCAATTGTAATTGGTGCATTTGGAACAGTAACTAAAGGATTGCAAAAGGGACTAGAGGACTTGGATGTTGGCGGACGAGTGGAGACCATCCAAACGACAGCATTGTTGAGAACGGCCATAATATTAAGAAATGTCCTGATGACTTGAGGAGACTTGCTGTCACTCAGACTCCAGTGAAAAGCCATCGGCTAACGCTGATGTTAAAAGCTCTAATGAGTGAATAATAATAATGATAATAATAATAATAATAATAATAATAATAATAATAATAATAATAATAATTGTGATTGATAGCAGAATAGATTTGATCCGACTAGAATTTAAATGAAACCCAAAATTTACAACAGGTGTAAGAAACTCACGCTATGATCATGGAATTATACATTTAAGAGGACTGGTGTGTTAGCTGAAGTTATGGATCAATTTGTTTATTCTGTGGTGATTTACTAAGCATAGCTTAGTTCGACATAAGTATGGTGTACCCAATGTGAAACAAACTCATTAATACAAGCCTGCTAATATAACTCTCTTACTAGTGCTACATGCCAGATGGCGAAGTTCAAAGCCTTCAGGTTTATTTGGTTTCTTTCTTTAAATGCACATAACCTTCAAGATTAAAATTTCTAAAGGGGTACAAGAAAAATGACTAAATGACACTTTAAACATTAAGAATATTATATATATATATATATATATATATATATATATATATATATATATATATATATAACTATTTAACATATACCGGAAGAGAATATAAATAGTTTACACTGAAACCGAATATAATCACTGAACACACACACACACACACACACGCACACACACACACACACACACACACACACACACACACACACACATATATATATATATATATATATATATATATATATATATATATATATATATATATACGGTGGTGTATTCGGAAATGAAATAAATAATATTGAAATGAAAAATGACATTTCCTTAGTTCTTGCCTAATATTTTCTGGCGGCATATATCGGTCGGTTTTGTTTTCTCCTTTTTTTTATCTAATGCCATATCAAACTTTGGGGCTTTTGTAATGCTAAGGTGATATTTGTAAAAGAACATTAATTACATTTAATCCATAGCTGAAGAATAAAAGTACATACCTTTCCCTTGGGTATTAGTCTGAAAGTGAACGTTATAGCACGATTGGATTTCGAATTTGTTTCCTATTGTGTGCAAAGAAATGAGTTTGTTTGAAAATTGATACCTTCAAACTCGTCACTTATATATATATATATATATATATATATATATATATATATATATATATATATATATATATATATATATAAGTGACGAGTTTGAAGGTATCAATTTTCAAACAATCTCATTTCAAATAGAACATAAATTCTACACAATATTTCAAATGATGTAATTTAAAACAAGAAACGCTGATTCACTAATTAAACGGCCACCTTTTTCTTGTTATACAAATTTTCCCTAGTTTTTTGTATTTTGCATTTTCAAACATCCATCCTTGATTTAACATCAATAATACCATCCCTCATAGTCCTGATGATGGTTCATTAGAACCGAAACCCAATGGTGTCGACTTTGCTATTCAATAAATCTTTCCTTCAAAGTAAATTACCTTATCAATTTTTCTTCATATATATATATATATATATATATATATATATATATATATATATATATATATATGTATAGGATTTATCATTGAATGACATACAAGGGTTCATATACCATAAAAAGCAATCATTCTTGGGGTGCCTGGGAACTGATACGGATGACGAAAATGGAGCCGGCAGAGCGAGTTCTAACTTATACTCTATAGGGTGCATTTAGTTCGTAGTAATACATGTAAGAAAGTTGGTACAACGTGGTTCCCCGTCACTGCTGAACATTTTCTTAGTTGGACGATCTCTTTTGTCTTAAAAGACCCAAATGCTTCAAAAAGACCCAAATGCTTAAAAAAAATCTAAAAACAGAATACTAGAAACAGAGAAAATTGTATCATAATTTCCGAAAATAACTTCCCCGATTTGCCGCAAAATCGAGTGAATGTGAATTTCAGCAATCACCTTTCCTAGGTAGATGATTGCCTATAAATATCATGAAGCTAACTAATTTTAATTTTCAAATGAATTCCGTTTTGGTTTACTTAGTTTTTGCGTATTTTGGTTTTATGGCATAGCAACCACTGTATGTTATTTAATGTCAAATCCTAGTTATACATATATATTAAATATATTTATGAGTTGTAAGCACATTTTGTAGTTAAAACTTCTTAAACAAGCCTGAGCTTTTTTATACAGAGTAAAATGGGTTCAAGTATTGCTATATAACATTCACAATTTCACATAAGTCATTTATTTGCGCCCATAATTTGTTTTATTGGACCGATAGATATGACCCCATTAGGTGCTCCCACATTGGGTCAGAGTGAACCTGGGAGTAATAACAATGAAAAGGTAAATCACTTCGGCTAGGGTATCACCATCAGATAGTTCAATGTCATGTCCGTGACAATTGTTGGTGGGGGTCTTATCTCTATGCAGTGATGTAGTTAGTTTATTCCCCCCACCCCTGAACTGACGCAAAAATAAGTAAAAGAAAATGCATTCATCTGCACCGTACATATACAAAATGTAATTCTCACACCGAAACCTTTTGCCTAATCGGCTTGGGCTGCAGAATAAGCCGACTGCACCTCTGCAGATGGGTAAGACCCCCAACGAGTGTCCTGGATATGACACTAAACAATTTCATGGTGAGATTCCAGTATTGCTTGAGCTTTGGGGAATGCCGAGTAGCACCCAGGTCCATTCAGGCTCAGAATGGTTGCACCTGATAAGGTCTTATCTATGGGTTAAATAGAACTAAACTGCGTACTTATGCTAAACTCAACTACTTACAATATAACTACTGACTAAACCGAATAGCTTGAAATAGAAATGTTTTGGACAATTAAACTGCGTAATTTTGCTGAAATGAATTTCTTTAAATGAAACTTTTATGATATTGAAACTTTACTTACACTAAACTGAATTGTTTGATATAGAAATGTTTTCACATTTAACAGTGTGAAAACAAAATATATACTTATACTAAACAGAATTGGCTGAATTAGATATGTTTGAATAAAGTGAATAGCTTTAAAAAGGAATGCTTTTAACAATTAAACTGTGTACTCATGCTAAATAGAATTGTTTGAAATAGCGCAGATTATTTGCATAAAAATGGATTTGGCGTTAAATAACCACCAAAAGTTGATATGCTATAAAACCAAATCAATCAACTAACAACCAAAATCTTTTGGTAAATTATTGCTTATTGTCAAAATAAGACATGAAAGGAAACCCCTAACGTAATGCTTATCATCTTCAGAGATGAAATCAATTATGTAGTTTCACACCTGGATTTCATGAAGCACTAATGCCCTTCGTAAACCATGAACCCATCTATTCTAATCACAGCCACATGGTTATGAGTAAATAGTTAAAAAGATTGAGTGTTTTTGAGCCTCGTCTTGGGAACCAGTTTAGAAGAAAAATGCTCTGAATTCAAATCAGCTCTTCTTAAAAAAATTGACTTTGTCTCACATCCTGATCCTAGTGGAGGTTTAGGTAAATACTTACGTAAAAAGGCAATGTATTTATTTACAAACCTCTTTTCAGGCCTGGATATAACCCAAGGTCAATTTTTATTTTAGTTATTCCTTTCCTTTTACATACGATCCTATCGAATACGAATTATTTTTAAACAGATCAATTTGACTCATATTTTGGACCATCACAAGTACTAGCTCTCAAAGTAAATGTGAAACTAGAAATAATGGTAATGAAGAGTTACTCCATACTCCACAGACCTCCAGAAATGTAGCCTCTTCATCAGATGCATGTATTGACATGCACAGGAGGCTTATATCTCTGACATAATTCAGTTTTGTTATTCGTATTTACCTACCCCTCCGCTCGGGCAGGATATGACACAGCATCAATTTTTAAGCGAAGTTTAACAGGTTTGAATTCAGAGTTTTCCTTCTCCTAGACTAGTTGCCTCACATACGCTGAAGAACCTAGTCTGCCCTACTATTTACCCATAGCTAGAGGGAGAATAATTTCATTCATACCTTTCCCAAGGTTATTAGTGCTATGTGAAATGCAATCAGTCTCGGCCAGGATTTGAACTCGTGTCACCGTGTCCATTTCCTACTACGACAACCATTACAGCACGGGCACCTCCATTTCAACCCCTCCGCTCGGGCAGTATATGACACAAGGTCAAATTTTATGCGGTGTTTTAACAGGTTTGAATTCAGAGATTTCCTTCTCCTAGACTAGTTGCCTCACATACGCTGAAGAACCTAGTCTGTTCTACTATTTACCCATAGCTAGAGGGAGATTCAGTTTTGTTGTTCTAACGTCCGGTGGGATATAGGTTAGTGGATGTACTAGCTTCTGTTCTTTTGAAAGTGGCTATCAATTATGAGGAATATCATTATAAATCCTAAATTAAGAGACATCTAAAAGCAGAACATTCTCTTTCAACAAATATTTCCAACTGAATATGAATATATATAAACAAAATAATAGGAAGTAACTTAGTCAGGTTTCTAAGTTAAGAGGTAAAAGGCAAACATCTATCTTCATATCAGTAGCGTAATTAACTTCTGCTAAAATCTAGAAAGCAACCGCCAAAGTCAGACAACAATCATATCTCAGTCTCTTCAACCAAAAACCGCTCTGAATATCTACGTTCATATTCAAACATATTCACCAAATTTCTGTTATCTGCACAGAATATAACGTACAGGTCAGCAGATAAGTAGTAAGCAGAATTAATGGTCAAATGTAATTTCGATTAATCTTGAGATGCTGTGAACAGACAGCTGAAAATCAACAAGCATTAGAGGTCTGCTATAGCATGTGTAACAAAGGCTGTGATCAACGGATTAATCATTGCTGTGGGCCTCGTTTGGAAAAATGGATATGGAGGAACCTCTGTCAATATTGACAACCAATCAATTCGCTTGCTACGTAGTTATACAAAGATATATTTCAGTGTAACGTCAGTTTGGATTTTTTCCTATCAAGCATAGATTTTATTATAGAAAAGTTAACAATAGAAAATAATTCATTTACTTATGGCTTAAGTAAATCATAAAAATGAATTTTGCACAAGAATATATTCATCACACACACACACACACACACGTGCACGCGCGAACGCTATCATATATATATATATATATATATATATAAACTTGTATATAAATATATATATTTATATAGAACTTGTATATATATATATATATATATATATATATATATATATATATATATACAAGTTTTAGAAATGAATGACCATTTATGCTGAGATGTGACTTCATATTTTTTTCAGAAAAGAATTTCTATATAACTGATATCTATGCACCCAAAGTGCGTCCATATTTGCACGACCAACCACACACACACACACACCCATAAGTATATGTATTTTAAATTGAATAACCAAGAAGATCCAGGAAGCACTTAGCGAGACATACGAAACCAATGGATAGCTGTTTCGTCCTTATTATGTCTCATCAGAAGTGTATACCGTGTTCTTCCCCGCTGGATATCGAACCAGTGACCACAGAGCCGAAACTCTACCACAGTGCTACAGGTCCACATCGCACACAAGTGATGGTAACTTGACGAGTCTTAGCAATTGTACGGACAATTAAACGGATGTGTCTTGTAAGTTACATCCGTACTCCTTAAAGAGGACACGATCACCTCCGGGGCCACATCTTTCCAAGAGGACTGAAGATACCCATCCACATTATCATAACGTCATGGGCAAAGAAATGGATGTACATTTAAGAAATCAAATCGAACTGTTTGATCATTTAACTGTGTATATCTATAAAATGTGTTTATATATCGTACGTTATATATATATATATATATATAAAACTATATCTATCTATCTATCTATGTGCGTGTGTGTGTGTGTGTGTGTGTGTGTGTGAGTAAAATAGAATTTGATACTAAATGACAAATAGCGGTTGATATACCATAAAACCAAACTAACTTGTGTCCTAAGGAAGTGCCCGTGGTGTAATGGTTATCTTCGTAGGAAATGGACACGGCCACACGAGTTCAAATACTGAACGAGGCTGATTGCATTTTACATAGAACTAATACCCTTGGGAAAGGTATGAATCCAATTATTCTCCCTCCAGCTATGGGTAAATACTAGGGCAGACTGGTTTCTTCAGCGTTGGTGAGACAACTAGTCTACGAGAAGGAAAACTCTGAATTCAAACCTGTTAAACTTCGCTTAAAAATTGACCTTGTGTCATATCTTACCCGATCGGAGGCGTTGGTAAATATTATACCATAAAAACAAATCAAACTTATCTAAACTTCTGCAATACAATACATTGGATGGCCCAGTTTTTAAAAGTATGGTGATCAAAACTGTAATAATATTCATTGTGTTCTGAGTCGAATATGGGGGAATGATGCTTTCTACACGATATATACTCTGAATTAAATTTTTAAAAAAAGCAAAACATTTCCAAGTAAAAAAAAATAATAATAAAACCATGACAAATGTAAAAGACAATGTACTCGGTCATTTTTTCTCGGCTAAAGATAAACATCTCTTATTCAGTCGATAAAGTTTATTTACTGAGGAAAACTTTAATAGACTTTCATGTCAAAATATACGTTTCGTTTGGTTTCTTTGTTTGATGGCATATCAATCTATGCGGGTTGTTTAATGCCAAATATATCTTTGTTAAAGAATAGTATTTTTAGTGTTTTAATGTAGAGGATAAGCTGTTAGTACATTTTCCAAAAGTATTTGATCGAAATTGCTCGTAAAAGTGTTATTGAAGTTGAAACCCGCTAACTCTGATATTGTCGTCTAGCACCTATGAAATATACATACTTTTTTTTTTAATTACTAAAAACTAATTTCACCAAATATTTTCAACATCTTTCATACCGCTATTAATACTACATTGTAATATTTGAGTATGAATATCTCAGTGTCTTACATTCAATGAAAGAATTTATAAAGTTATCGTCATTTTGTAAAGTATCAAAACAAAAAATTGAATACCTTTTTGTTTGTATTAGCATAATAATAGTACAAAATTAGGAACGATAGAGTGAAAAATTGACTTAAAATGATCAACATTTACCTTAATTGAAAGGTGTTTAAACTTTCAGAACACAAATATTATTATTGTTTCCAAAACTCTCACTTAAGAAGCAAATGAAATGTTCTACAATGAATTAATTTCTTAAAAAATGTAAGTTATTCTCAAAAGATTTCATTTCTTAAGAAAAGTATGGTTAAAACATAAAGAAAAATCAATGGAAATATTGATTCCAAAATTTTGTGTAAGAAATTTGTTTTAAAACAAATTTCGTCTGTTATAACTGAAGTACTAAAATTATTAAAATCCAATAATTCCCAAATATTAGTGAATATTTTACCATGGTTCTGAACAGATGGGCGTTTGGCTTCATACCAATATACGCGGTACCTTCAATAAGTTTCCAGACTTTTTTTTGTATGGGCATCTAGAATTGTCGTAATTTCTTGAAAATTCAGTATGTTATTGCTATACATTTTATGAGATTACTGACCAATTTTTATGATTTCAGGTTCAAATGAACAGCTATAGCAGGAATTGAAATACACCCTTCTAAAGCCTGATTGTCACAGTCGGTGAATTTCAAAAATACGATCAGGACTTTAGAAGAACAATATGCAATAAAAATCTGTTTTAAACTTGGAAAAGATGCCCTGCAATGAAAACTGGATCTACTGCTATGACCCAGAGATTAAGAGACAGAGTTCCCAGCGGAATCATGCTGGCACCCCCAGACCCAAGAAGGCCAGATAGAGCGAATCCACTCACAAATTTTTGATGATCCTTTTTTCACTGCACTGGCATGATCTACATGCACTGGTTTCCCACTGGACAGACAGTCAACAAGGAATACTATGTTGAGGTTTTACAGGGAATTCAGGAAGAGATTCCGTCAGAAGACGCTAGCACTCTTCAATCGGATCAGTGGCATTTCCACCAGGACAATGCACCAGTCCAAAACTTCATCCTTGTCACAGACTATTTGACCAAGATGGGCATCAAGACAGTTCTTTAGCCTCCCTATAGTCCAGACCTTGCTCACTGTGACTTTTGGTTATTCGCAAAGCTCAGAGGCTATCATTATGAGACACGTCAGGAGATGAAAGAGGCAGTAACGAAGGTCATTGACATGCTGACACAAGAGGACTTCCATGGGGCCTTCCAGAAGTTGTTGGAACGGTACAAGTGCATTGAAGCTGGAGGAGATTACTTCGAAGAGGACTAAAGTTTCATGTGTGTACTACCAATAAAAGTGCCCATACAAAAAAGTTTCGAAACTTATTTAATAATCCTCGTATATATATATATATATATATATATATATATATATATATATATATATATATACCATCATCATCATCATGTCGTGCCACCAGCACGGATATCCTTGACCATCTCTCGCAACTTCTCCCTATCATTCATCGCCTCCGGCAGGTCTTCTGAGTTACATCCTGTGTCCTCACATAGCTGCTGTATGTAAGTTCGGGCTGGTCGTCCTGCTTTTGCTTGGCCATATATATATATATATGAAACAAAATAATGGATTGTAATCCGACAGTTTGTAAAGAAAATTTGATAACAAGGTAATACAAGTAGAAGGAGAAATTCATTGAGAAACAAAACGACACTACAGCGTTTCGGTTCTATAATATAACCCCTCATAATCCTGATGATGGTTCAGTAGAACCGAAACGCTATAGTATCGACTTTGTTTCTCATATATATATATTCCAATATTCTCAGTGAATGACAATATATATATATATATATATATATATATATATATATATATATATATATATATATATATATATATATATATATAAACTCACCCCCATATAAAAATGTAACATTTTATATAAGATCTAAACCGTTTACAAACCCAACAAAATCATTTAAGCATGCACGAAAATGCAGAACAAATACGACGACATTCTAACAAAAAATATTTTAAGAATTTTTTGATATAAACTAAACTCATTCATGATTTGAAGTTCCGTGAAAACGATCCTCGGGAGATTCTCAGCCAACTCTTCTAATGTCTATTGAATTCTTTCGGATCTTATTAAATAGTGTTCTCTATGTTTTGTGCAAAGTTAAAGTCATGCGATAATTCATTTTGCCACTTGTTGTAATCTGGCGTCAAACGATTTTTTAAAAAATCGACAAAAATACCGATTCTGATTTCTTATTTAAACTATTCTTAGGTTTTGTTTTATTTGATTTGTTTTGGTTTGTTTTGGTTTGGTTGCATACCATATCAACCATTGTAAGTTATTTATTGCCAAATCCATTTATATATATGTAAACAGTTCTATTTAAAAAAATTCAGTTTAGCATAAATACACAGATTAAATGTCAAATACAGTCATATTGCAAACAATTCAGTTTAGCATTAGTACACAGTTTAAATGTAAAAAAAAGGGTTTAATTTCAAACAATTCAGTTTAGCATAAGTACACTATTTAGTTCTACTCAACCCATAGATTTGACCCGATCAGCTGCTACCTCTCTTGTGTGAAACTGGGAGCGATGGCAAAATAAGGGTACTCCGGATTCTCTAAAGCTCCAGCATAACTGGAGCCTTGCCATCAAGATGTTTAGTGTCATAGCTAGGACATTCATTGGGGGAGTTTTACCCTGTGCAGAGATGCAATCGATGTATTCTACTGACCCAACGAACCTTGCCACAGGACATTCATTTGGGGAGTCTTAACCATCTGCAGAGATGCTGTCGGTGTATTCTACAGCCCCAACCAACTGGAGCACAGGAAACACATTGGTGGAGTCTACCCATCTGCAGTGATGCAGTTGGTGTATTCTACAGCTACAACAAGTAGGCTGCAGGACACTCGTTGTGTTGAAGGGGTTGTGTTACCCATCTGCAGATCTGCTGTCAGTTTATTCTACAGCCACAAAAAAACTGTGCTGCAGGACACTTGTTAGGTTGGGGGTGTCTTGTCCATCTGCAGAGATGCAGTATTCTACAGACCCAACCGACTGGGCCACGATTCTGAGGATGAGAAAATGATGATAAACTATTTCTATAGATTGTTAGGATCTCTCATTCAAAGTATATTTTCCCGTTTTTATCAACGGGTACAAATATCATCGATTAATTGTTTACTCAGTGTATACTACTGTGTGTATGTATGTCTATATTTATGTCCATCTATATTCGTGGAGGGTGAGTATTATTTTAGCAACACATATACATAAAATCATATAAATCTATTCATCGGTATGTATGTATGTATGTATGGGCAGGGTGACCAAAAAAAAAAGACAGAAACCATATATTTTTGACAGAAATTCATATATTTAATTCTAGCCTTTCTTTTTTTTCAGGATATGAAGTAGATTCAGTGCATGAAAAATTGGGACCATAGTATTCACAAACATGTCCTGGTCTACCAAGGAAAAGACAGAATTATTTTGCTTTATTTTTGTAGAAGTAAAAAAAGTTCATGGCTTCTGTTTTTTGGGTCACCCTGTATGTATATATGTTTTGAAGGATCATGTATTTTGGATGTCCTAATGAGAATATCCGTTCGTAAGTAAGTATTTATATAATAACACAAGTTTCCATGCTAACGAAAATGCATATGCCATGAAAGTTTACGCATGCATTTGGTTCTCTTCGTCTATGACATCGTTAATGGGTATGTATATGTGTGTATGCAAAGG
>OY757907.1:115944656-115967156 GCA_963585895.1 Sepioteuthis lessoniana
ATGCAAAGGTATGCCGGGTACGTGTGACTGCTATGTACGCGTCTGAATTTCAACTTACGCACGTAAAGAATCATATGTGTTTCAGAAATAAAAAGAATATTTCATGCAAGAAGAGTCATTATAATCTACACAGGAACATTTAAATCTATCCACGCATGGAGATGCCACGATACAGCTTATCACGAATGCAAATATCGGGCGTTATTTGCTTTCGCGCAAGCAGAAACATTTGTACGCTGCCTGTGTTCATCGGTGCATAAAAAGCAACGAGGCGAGGATTCTAAAACTGCATCTGCATACTGCACCTTCGAAACGGCATCGCATTATGCGTGTCGATGTATTTCTGCTTAAAGATTCTTGATTAAGGTTCGATGTTTTTGTTTTGTTTTTTTTACAATGGAAACAGTCTTAATTCCATTATAGACTTTATAAAATTCTATAAGCATGTAGGAAAGATGAACAACTGATGATAAGTGACACTGCGTTGGATATTCTGTCCACCCAGGTTGGCCCCATTAATCGTGCAATAGTCGAATTCAATCTCTCTCTTTCTTTCACTATACACACAATAGATAAAGACACAAAATATCTTTGTGATTTTGGAGGAGTCGCATTCACAATGACCCTGAGAAATTATTCTTCATGCATTGATCTACCATTCTGCAACTTCAGGCTTTTCCCGAATCTAAAATGATCGAAGAAAACACGTGACCAAGTATAGAAAAGGGAGATCATCTTGATCCCCCCGCAAAAAAAGAAAAGGAATTCTGGGGAGGAAGTTGAGTTATTTGAATCGAGCTAAAACACCATTTCTTTGGTAGAACATTGCTAACGCAGATATTAAATAGTTAAATATTTTCTGGACATACTTCATATACACACACACACACACACACACACATACACACACACACATATATATATATATATATATATATATAGTTTTAATAATCGTTTGACATCATATTTGAATCGGAAGTTGCATTTGTTTTGTTTTCTTATAGGCCCCGTTCAGCGTAATAAAGAAGGTAAAAGTCTTGTTTAATAGCTGTCTTCGCAGTTTTCTCGTGGACCTTAAATTTTGTTAGCGTGCTTTCTTATAGGGGTTGTGAGTTCTTTCTTAATCACTGAAGCGAGATCATTAAAAAAGCCTTCTTTGAATTTTTTTCTTCAATCCTCCACTTTCTCTTTTCGTTCAAAACCTCTCTTTCTGTATTTTTTTGCCTTGTATACGGTAGACAAAAAAAATTTGGCAAATCATAGATTCTTTCTCTTTCCTTTTATTGCTCACTCTTATTGGGCTCAATCTTAATAAAGAATAGTGTCAAATAACAAAGCCAATCATGAAAATTTAGATTTATCTCATTACTTAAAAAATTTCACAAATCAAAGCAAAGAAAAAAGTTTTTAAAAATTTCCATATTTGTTTCCACACCCTCTCTCTCTCTCTCTCTCTCTCCCCATGATATACACTCACATATATAACAGACATGGGTACAATGGTAGGGCGCCAATGGTCCGGGAGACCTGGGTTCAATCACGGGTCGCGTCATATCAAAGACTTTACAAATGGTACTTGATACCTCCTGGCTTAACACTCAGCAATACAAGGTACGTATCGAGGGTAAAGTGGGATAACCTTGGTAAAGGAGTAACGCCCTTAAGTAGAATCTCGGAAAAATTGAGGAATCATTTTTTTTTTTTACCAACTTATGGAAGAATGGGACTGCTCCTATAGAATCCTTTACTACAATAAACAAATCACCTGAGTAGGTTGTCCAACATTTCAAGTTTTTATTCGAAATGTCAAGCCCTCATATGTCGAAATCTACAAGAGAGTTCATCAGAGTTACTCACACACACACACACACACACACACACATATATATATATATGCATTATATTTATAGTATATTTTCCGCTTCTTTATATTAGGAATATTGTTGTATAATCCCTTAAATATCAATACTAAGATGAAATATATTCCCTAGAATAATGGCAACCTTCACAAAAATTGTTTGCCATCTGAGGAAACAATCTATGTAAACAAATTCTTGAAATAGATTTGTACTGGATAGTATCTGTTGAGTTTTACTTGATATATATATATATATATATATATATATATATATATATATATATATATATATTGTCATCCACAGATAGATCTTTTTCGTTCCATCAGAACTCATCAGAGTGGCTAGACAGGCTAGATTCCGGAAGCTGGGATCGAAACCTGGTTGACTCAAACGCCAATCCAAGATTCTACCACTACCGTTCAAAATTTACTTCGCTGGAAGCCAGAGCCAGCGAAGTAAATTTTGAACGGTTATGAATCACAATTGTTATTGTTTACATACATCCACTTAACGGCTACCAAGAGCTCGATTCATATGAAGAGCTTTGCATATACTCTAATGGCAACACAATTACTTAATTCACTAGAGAGCTCAACCCTACAGGGGTAGGGGTAGGGGAGCATATATATATATATATATATATCATACCATGGAGCGAGCACGGATTTCCCTGACTCCCCCTCTCCGTTCGTATATTGTCCATTGCATTCGGCAGATCATCAAGGCTACATTCTGTGTCTGTACAGACCTGTTTTTGAAATGTTCTAGCCGGGCGTCCAACATTTCCTCATCCGTGTGAAGAAGTCTGTTGAAGATCGTTGCTTATGAGCTAGCCTTTACTTCTCTAGCAGTATCCTGCAAGTCTTGTTTGTCAGATTTGAATGGTTTTAGAGATGCGAGGTAAGTGAGATTATAGTTGTGGTTTTGTGGGATTTTGCTTCCAGAATTTGTTCCGTATGGATCGTTGCATTTTTATGCAAGTACAGTTAAGTTTTTTTTTTTCTCTAAACGCTTGGTCAGCGTCCATGTGGTGCATCCATATAATAGTATGAACACAACCTCTGCTTGGAAAGAATAGCGTTTTATTTTTTCGGATAGGTCTGACTTCCACATGACCGATAGCCTGTTGAGGTCATTTTCTGTAGATGAGATGCTGTTTCGGAGGTAGGTGAATTTGTACACAAGTTTCAAGGAACCACTTAGTTGCTTGGTTTTTATAAAAGCACATGTACTCTATTTTGTCAACATTGATATGGAGGCCTATGCCACCTGCTGTCCGCTCCAAACTATGCAGCAGGGATCTGGCGTGGGCGAGTGTATTTGCCAGGAGCGCTATGTCATCAGTGTAATTCATGTCCTTAATAGTTTGTGCGAGATATTATCTGCCTAGCCTTTTTCAGTATCACCTGGTTCATTTATTTTAAAACTGCTTACATTTCAAGACAGAGAGAATTAAAAAATCGTGTATGTAAAAATGAAAGTATTTCTTAACGACTTTTTAATCCATATGTCGGTATTTGAAATTATATGAACATTTAATATGATTTTTACTGTTTCTCCTTTTTTTTTTTTTCCTTTTAACTCAAAAATGTCATTAAGTAAGAAATGCAGTCACTAAAACTGATTAATTTTTAAATAATACAATTTTTTATATGAGATTATTTTGATACATCAAACATGACGTTAAAGCAAATCTCACTCACTCTTTCTTTATATATATATTTTTTTTTTAAGAAACCCAACAATTGGTCACATTAAGATCGATAAATAAAGAAAATAAAATAAATTTACAAGACGAAAAAAAAAAAAAACAATTTCTCCTATATATAAAGCCTTCAAGTAACAATAAGTATAAGAAACCGAAGGCATGTAAAACTACATCCGATCTCATTCTCCTTCGAATTGAACAAAGACAATAATAACAGAGATAATAATACGTGTCTAAAATTCAAACATTTATAACTAAATTATTCAGACAATCCAATTTTAGTATATATATATTTTTTTTATGATCAAGATGATAAAGGGAAGTGAATGTAACTGTGCCACTGGAGTTCGAAAATGCTAACTATATCAGCCTAGCGCGTTAGCCACTACGCCACAGAGAATCTCACCCGTGTATATTTAAGTAAATGTGTGTGTTATAGTAATCCATCTTATGTATTTGTAAAGAAAGATAGAAAATACAGTAAAATATATTTTTTTAAACACGGAGAAAAGCTAACAGGATATTGATTGGTTGGTTGGTTGGTTTTATGACATCTCAACCTTCGTAGGTTATTTAATGACTATTCTATTTTTATAAAAATAATCAGTTTTATTTCAAACAATTTAGTTTAGTATGAGTATACGTTTTAATTTTCAAAAACATTTTGACTTTAAGCTATTCAGTTTAGTTAAACAGTTATAATTCAAACAATTCACTTTAGTATAAGTATAGATTTTGCTTACACACATTCCAATGTCAAAACAGTTCTATTTTAAACAATTCAGTTTAGCGTAAGTGAAGTTTCAATGTCAAAAACAGTTCCATTTCAAACAATTCCGTTTAGCTTAAGTACGCAATTTAAATGCAAGCACACAATTTCATTGTCAAAAACACTTCTTTTTCAAGCAATTCAGTTCATTCAAACGGTTTTAATTCAAACTATTCAGTTTAGTACGAGTATAGATTTTGTCGACACACAATTAAATTTCAAAATCGTTCTATTTCAAAAGATTCAATTTAGCATAAGTACGCAGTTTCGTTCAATTTGACCATAGACAGGTGCCTCCACTCCTGGTCAAAGTTGACCTAGGAGTGATGGCAATGAAGGGGTACATCCCATTCCACAAAGCTCGAACATTACTGGAAACTCACTATCAGATTGTTTAGTGTCATATCCAGGACACTCGTTGTGGGGATCTTGCCCCTCTGCAGAGATGAAGTTGGTGTATTAAACAGACGCATACGATTGGGCAAGCGACCATTAAGATATTAATAACGATTAGAATACTTTTTCAGAAATACAGGAAAAACGAGTAAACATTGTCCACGAATACCTTTTCTTTAACTTTGACTTTAACTGCTATTTACAACATTTAACTTCATACAACTTCGGCAACAAAAGTGACCTTTTTTTACCTTGCAGAGTAACTTATTCTTTCTTAAATTTCAATGATATTTTTTCCTATTTCCTATTTATTTAATTTCTTTATCTCATTATCTATTCTATGTATTCATTAACACATATCTTTCAAAAACATTTTGAGATAATTGCTTACTGCATTTCATTTCAACTGTTTACTTGTATATCTGGCTAATTTGGTATTAAGCATACAAAATATTATTTTGCTCTTTTGGCCCTTAATGAAACATTTGAACCCATTTTCTACTACACACACACACAGACACTCGCATATATATATATATATATATATATATATATGATAAATTCGTTATAATTCCTTTTTCCTCTTATATTATTTTATCAGTTTATATTAATATCAGTCCAACATATATGCAATTTTCATACTCTCCTGTAACTCTTTGTTTCCTACCTTCACCTCATGATAATTTCTTGCTTTTTGTCATTTATTTTTTATTCGATGGTTCTTATTGTTGCATGTCCCATTTTTTTATCGTCCAATTATTAATGAACTTCTTCGTTTTTTTATCTCATTATTTCAATTTTTTTCCCGCGACACAAAATATTCTCTCCATTAAACCTAACCTGACTTTTACAATTTGATTCTTATCCTCTTTGCTTATACGGTTTTTTTTCTCTAGATTTGCCATTTGTTGTTTTTTTTTTTTTTTGTTTGCCGGTATATACTTTTTTTTTGCAGGTCTTAAAACTGCGTTCGTTTGTTTTTTTGTTTTTTTTTTGTTTTTACGGGGTTATTTTTTCTAATTATTTTCGCTAACTTTCCTCATCTCACTGTGATTTTTTTTCTTTTTCTAGCTTTATACTTCATTAATTTGACCACATTTTTGTCTTTTGTTTTCCGTTTAATATTGTTTCTTTTTTTACTCTTTCTTTAAATCTACTTTTCCCTTTATTTCTTTCCTTTTTTTTTTCTCTTATTCATTTTTTTGTCGTTCTTCGATATTTCCTTTTTTTTTTCTTTTTGTCTCTATCTTCAGTTCCTTTTTAAAAAGTCTATATTCATCCTATGTTTTATCTTCTTTCATAGTTATTTCTTTATTCTTTTATCTTTTATTCTCTCATTAATTCAATATTTCACAACCTGTTTTTTCATTCCTATTTTTCCATTGTTAACCATGCCAATCTTTATAGACAATTTTACTTACTTTACTTTTTACTGTACACCTTCTATTTCCTCTTCATTATTGTATCACCTTCTTTCTCGGTTCTCTCACCTAATAACTTATTCTGTTTCTCTTTGTATCTTTTTTACACCTCTTCGTCTGACCTCCTCATTACCAAACTCACCTTCCCCGTCCCAATCACTCTTTAAAATTTACTTCCTTTACCCTTCTTAATTCTTTCATTTCCAATTTATCTCCTCTCTCACCGTAATAGGTTCGTGATGCCGGCCATATCAACCTATTCATCTCCAATATCGTTCACGAGACATTATTAACTTTTACAGAACTGGTGTCTGCCACTGCATTTAGCAGCGTCATATACGCCAAGAGATAGACCGGCTGAAATCTCGATTATGAGTCACGTCAGCTTCTCGCCGCGTCCTGATTACGCCTGAATGACGATTGACGAAGATAACATGTGAATGCTGATCCCAGGACTTCGCCAGTCGCGTTTGCTTTCCATTAAATTGTCGGCTCACCGGATGGCGAGTTAGGAGACTAAACAGGTAGACTATGAAATTAAAGAAGTGGAAAGAGAGAAAATTGCCGAGTAATATATACATTCATGTAGGGGTAGAGGTATGGCAGTAGGCATGTGGGTCCATGAGAATATTTGCATGAATATGGAGATAGAAAGAGAAGTTGATATACATGTAAATCTTAAATGAAAATATTGCTATTTGGACACAAAATCCATAAAGAATTGGTATCATTATATAAACGGAAAATGCACACGCACACACACACACACACACACATGTATATATAGATGTGTGTGTGTGTGTGTGAGGAGAAAGACCACCCACCATAATGTAATATATATATATATATATATATATATATATATTCATGTCATTCAGTATAAGACGTGAATTTTTAGGTAAGTAATTCGCAGTAAGAAGCAGTGTTTGAAATTACACCTATTTCAAGAAAATTACTAGTCAATGGTCTTTTCCAGTACCTGAAGACGAGCAGCATGGTCATCTTCACTGACACGGAGTTGTAACAACTAACCGGGTACTGTTAGCCATCTAAACTGAGTGCGAACGATTAACCTATGCTAATTGAATTGATTGAAATAGAACCGTTTGATCATTGATCTGTGTGTAAACAAATGACTGACGTTTTAAGAAAATTACTTGTTATACATTGCAATACTTGGAACCTTTTAACTGTGTGCAAAAGTTTTAAAATATTATCAACAAAATGTGTTTAAAACTCCTATATATTTAATATATATAGACAGGATTAAGAATTAATTAACCTACAATGGTTGATATATCATGCGTCCCAATGAAACCAAGCTAAACCAAACTAAACAATTGTATAGTTAGAAGTAATTAACAAAGATAATCCTTAATAAATATTAAGTTTCCAGTGAATATTTGAGATAGAGATAATATACATTTACATAAAGCCAACTATTCCGATCTAATACTTATTTGGTTTGGTTTGGCTTCTTTGCGTGTTTTTTAACGCCAAGACTTTCCTTTAAGAATATTTAGCAGGTGTATTATTTCTAACATTTATAAATAATATTGTTTTGAGGTAATCAATGAATATATTGTAATTTATACATTTACAAACATTTACAAACATCAATTCTAGCGGGAGTATAAGGCGAGAGACCACTGGGTCGGTAAGGTGATTCACTGGGAAATGTCTAAGTGATTTCAATTCGACCATACAAACAAATGGTATATGCACAACCCAGCACCTGTCCTAGAAAATGACTCGCATATACTCCTTTGGGACTTTAATATACAAACGGATCACCTAACCCCGCCCAGGAGACCAGACTTAATAATTATCAACAAAAAAAGAGAACTTGCAAAATAGTCGGCTTTGCTGTTCCGCCTGACCACAGAATAAAACTGAAAGAATGTGAAAAAAAGGATAAGTACCTAGACCTTGCTAGGGAACTGAAAAAACTAAAGGAACATGCAGCTGACAATTATACCAATTGTAATTGGTGCGTTTGGAACAGTAACTAAGGGATTACTAAAGGGACTAGAAGACTTGGAGATTGGCGGACGAGTGGAGACCATCCAAACGACAGCATTGTTGAGAACTGCCAGAATACTAAGAAGATTCCTGGAGATTTGAGAAGACTTGCTGTCACTTAGACTTCAGTGAAAAACCATCGGCTTTCGCTGATGTGAAAAGCTCTAATGAGTGAATAATAATAATAACAATTCTTTTCTCCTTTTTCATATATGTTCCTTTCTTTTCCACCGTCCGGGTGTGGACTTGAAAATCTCTCAAGGAAAGAACTCATAATCAACCGGAATTCCTCATTATTTTACAGCTTCATTATCAGTCGTATATTAGCTTCATACCAAGAACACCTCTTCAAAAGAAAGGGTAGTGTCCCTCTGTAGGGGATACTGTCAGCGTATTCTAAGCCTCTCTGGCAGAGTAGATATACTTGATCACAGTGTTCAGTTGAAGTCACGTGTTTACTTTTTATCGATTTTCACTTCCTGCTGAAATCGATGACTATTTAGATGAGAAAATAAGCATGTTCGCAAGGTGCAATTCAATAGATTGAGACAGCTAAGTGGCGATAATTGCCCCGTACTTCTCTAAAATATGTTCAGCAATATTTGCATCATCATTCTTACTTCGAATTTCCCCATGTGAGTCTTCGGAAACAGAGCTATGACCACCACTTAAAATCCTTCCACGGTTTGCCCAGTAAACTAGGGTTGAAGAATACAGAGGGGTAAGACCCTCCTAAGAAGTATCCTTTTTATGACACTTAACAATCAGATGCTGAAGTTCGTAATGCTGGAGCTTTGGGGAATGCAGAGTACCTCTTGAAAGATATCACTCTAAGGTTCACTCTGGCCGGAGTGGTACCACCTGATAGGGTGCTATCTATAGGTCAAACTAATCTGTGTCCTCATCCTAAACTGAATTGATTGAAACAAAACAATTTTGATATCTAAACTAGAGTAAAGTACATATACCAAACACGCAAATGTCGAAAGCTAATATGATACCAGAACGAAGAAGAAATAAAGTTAAAGTAAAGTTAGCGACCATAGTCGAGGGTGACCCGAAGGCTCCCTTTTCGATAGCTACTACACCAAGGTGTAGGGGAGGGCGCTACTCCATTCCCAGGATTGCTCCACTTTACCCTTGAACCGTACCTTATAATGCTGAGTGTTTAAGCAAGCTGGTATCAAGTACCATTTTTAAAGTCTTTGGTATGACTCGACCTGGGATTGAACCCAGGTCTCCCGGGCCATTGGCGAACACTCTAACCGCTGGGCCAATGTCCCGGTAGAAAAGAAGAAATAAATATAAGTAAATATTTTAAGTCGGTCTTAGTGGAGGCAAAGCGTAGAAGTAAGGCTCTCTGAAGATATTGTATCGTAGTGGTTCCCTCTCTATCAACTCAATCCTGACTCAAATAATTCTACAAACAATTTTGACCATTTTGTAACAAAAAGATAAGTTTATTTGTTATCATCATCATCATCATCATGTCGTGCCGCTGGCACGGATATCCCTGATCTTCTCTCGCCACTTCTCCCTATCGTTCATCGCCTCATGCAAGATTGTCGAAAAGCAGTCTGAAGCATTCCATACGTTTCTGTGGCATAGTTTTCAATTTTAAAACACAATTTTATTGCATCTCGTTCTTCTAAAGTGTCGTCATATCCAGACTGCATTTTTGAAATTCACCAGCAGTGACAATCAGGGTTTAGTAGGGTGTATTTCAATTCCTGCTGAAGCAGTTCATTTGAACCTGAAAAAATAAAAATTGGTCAGTCATGTCATAAGATGTATAGCAATCGTCATCATCATCATCATCATCTCGTGCCGCTAGCACAGATATCCCTGACCTTCTCTCGCCACTTCTCCCTATCGTTCATCGCCTCTGGCAGGTCTTCAGGGCTTCATCCCGTATCCTCACATAGCTGTGAGTTCAAGCTGGTCGTCCTGCTTTTGCTCGGCCATATGTGGGTGTCCATAGGAGTACATCACTTATGAGCTCATCCCTGCTTCTCCATCAGTGTCCTGAATATTTGGTTCGTCTAACTTGGATAATTTTCGTGATGGGACGCAGGTGGCTGTATAGTTGGTGCCTTGTGGGGTGTTGCCGCAAGGACTTGTTCAATATTGCTCGCAACATTCTTGTGTAATTGCCGTCTAGCTCCGTTTTCTTAGCGTCCAAGTAGTGCATCCATACAGTTGTATCGACACTACCGCTTCTTGGAAGAAACTGCGTTTCATTTTATCGGTCAAGTCTGATTTCCATATAATCGATAGCCTATCGATAGCTGTCCATGCCTTCGTTACCCGCGAGTCGATGTCTTTTTCGGTTGATGAGATACTGCTTCCTAGGTAGGTGAATTTGTATACCAGATTCAGAGAGGTTCCGTCTTGAGTGGAAATGTCACCTGTTTGGTTAAAACATATATATTCAGTTTTGTGTGCATTGACATGGGGCCCAATGCCAGTGGCAGCTCATTCCAAACTATGTAGTAGTGTTTCGGCTTGGTTAGGTGTATTCGCCAGTAACGCTATGTCATCGGCGTAGTCGGCGTCGGTAATTGTTTTTGCGGGGTACCTTCTGCTTCTTTTCTTTGTCAGCTCGAAGCCTTATTTGCTATACGTAAGTATTATTGTCGTTCTTTTTGTAGGTATGAAACATTTACACACAACACAAAACGCCTCAGTATGTCGTGGGATAGGAAAGTACTTTGCTCTTACCCTTTTCACAGTTTTCACAGAAAAGAGAGAGAGAGAGAGAGAGATTATAGGAATTAATACAGCCAATTAGATTTACATTGAATAAGGATTCAGATGCAAAAAATAGAGAGAAACGTAGTTATTATTATCCTCGCACTAGGCCTCTTTTGGTGTACGCGTACTGCCTGCGGAATCTTATCGTCGTCTGCCGTTTCCAAACCCTGTCTGTTCCTGCTCTTACTCCGCCTGTACATCTGGCTGCGACTGCTTATGTCTCCAAAATCTCTCGCCTTTACATTTTCTTTAAATATTTCTTTAACTAATGCTTTAATCACATGTAATTCTTAAATGTTTTAGGAACAGGTCATTGCTAAATACAAACCTAATTGTTTATATTAGTATATTTTTCTTACAGATGATTTTAAAACAAGCTTATCGAGTATATTATGACATGAGTCGATGTGTATAAGCAAAAGAACGTCTTGACATTTACAAATAGGAAACCTGCAACTACGAACAAAGTTTAGCTAGAAAGTAATTTATCACTAAAATAATCAACTAAAATCCCTAATTATTTCAATTCGATCAGGTGTCTTGTCTCGAAGAAAACTTTCAATTCAAACCAACTTTATTCCGCTTAAAAATTGACCTTGTGTTTCCTCTTGTTGATAGAGGAGGAATTGTGTAATTACATACCTTTTTTTACATAAAATCTTTCATTACCCTGGAAAAAAACAGCTCTTATCGAACACGAGTCTTCTACAATAAATTATCATTTAACCTTTTGGTTAGAAGATATGTAATCATGCAAAATATGAATACCAAAAAATAACAAAATATATATTTTCTTGAAATAATTATTTCCATTTAATCATTTATTTCAAATTATGTTTATAGGTTATTCCCTAAGCGAGAAATATAAAATACTTACATAAATTTATTATATATTTTGGGCAGACTATTGGATAAAAACAAGAATATTTACATATATAAGTCTATTTATTGAGATTCTATTGAAATAAAAAAGGGGGAAGCGCTCGTATGAAAACGGTTATCGTCATAGAAAAATAACTCAAACGCCAAAGTTGAATTGAGGCTGGTTGCTTATCTCTTTGCGCTAATGAACTTTGGAAAGGTATTAATCCATATTTTCTCCATCCTGTAATGAGTAAACACCCTTGTTAAAGGAATCAGTTTACAAGAAAAAATCTATTTATTCAAACCATCTATATTCCTCGTAAATATGACTTTGTATAACAACCTGCTCGTAGCGAAGATTTTGCGTAAATTCATAAATTGAAAAGATTTTTTCACAACATAATTCCATTATTTTTGGGGAAAATTTAGTTTTCAAACTTTAAATAAAAATATTGATACATTGTTCGAATTTTGTCATTAAAAAAATATCTGTGACCGTCCACTGTAAATATTTAAATTGTCCACAAAAACTCGAACAAAAAGTCCATTATGCCAGGAATTTACTGGAATATTGGTTTCCGGTGTTTTTTTCCTAAATTGATTGAAATGGAAATACAAGATATCAATTTCCTATAGATGCTAAGGAATCGGTTGAATCTTGTTAAGATTTGACCGAAAGTACATGGGTATTTCAGCTATCATACACACAAGCACGCATAGACATACAAATAATCAAACACAGCACGATATAAATACTCCCCGACCCCCGTAGGGTCGAGTTCTCTAGCGAAGAAGTAATCGTGTTGCCATTAGCGCCGTTGCAAGTCTCTTCGTATTTGAATTGAGATCTCGGCGGCCGTTGAACGGATGTATGTAAACAATAGTAATTGTGTTTCATAACCGTTTAAAATTTACTTCGTAGCTAATATCTCCTCGTAGCTAAATGGTTAGAAGCTTTGGCTTGGAGTTTGAGTCAACCGGGTTTCGATCCCAGCTACGGGGAGATACTGTCTAGCCACACTGATGAGTTCTGATAGAACGAAACAGATCTGTCTGTGGCTGACTATACATATATATATATATATATATGTGTGTGTGTGTGTTCGTATAATCCTGACTCGCCGGTGCGTTCTAACTTAGTTTCCCAACCCTGCGATCTTCAGACATTCTACTAACTTTGATACATATAAATTCTATCCCCGATATATATATATATATATATATATATATATATATATATATATATATATATATATATACTTTAAGAAAAACAACAAAACCGGTCACATTGGATTATAAATTAATTTCCATCCTATTACGCATTTTGGAAATTTCCCAAAACACGAAAAAAATTAACAGGACTTCTTCAGATCTTTTAGATAAAAAAAAAAAACATCTAAAGAAGTCCTGTTAATTTTTTTTCGTGTTTTTGGAAATTTCCAAAATGCGTAACAGGATGGAAATAAATTTATAATCCTGTGACCGGTTTTGTTGTTTTTCTTAAAGAATTTATTGCTCTGTATTATTGTTACATTGAGGTCTTTACCAGGAAAATTTAAATATTCACTCATGAATAATTTCTTGTCCTGATGGAATTACTCCCAACTTCGGTTTAACTGGGCCAAAGAATACTATATATATATATATATATATATATATATATATATATCGATAAGAGATGAGAATAAATCAACATATTCCTTCGTGTAGCCAAACATATGCTTCCGACGACACTGCAGCGAGGAGCAGTCAAAATTCAACTTCCGCCATTGGTCGTCACCTATTGGTTAATCAACCCTGCGCATGTGCATATAGTCACACTGTTCGTCATCCTCAAAACATCAACTAACGAGCTCCAGTTATCCATTCTGGAAGCGTAAATGATAACGAAATAGAAACTGGAATTGTGTAGCCAAAAGCAATTTTATACTCCACTGGTTTTTAATAACCTCCTTAGACCATCAGAAGAAAACTATTACCCGTGCCAACTCTTCTGACTTACGGTATTTTTTTATGCGTTTTCTTCCCCCATCTCCAAGCTTTTCCTTGGGTCAACATCCCATGCTTACTTACTCTAGTACAAACTCGATTGTCACTGAAGATATTTGACCGAAACAAAGAGGCCCCTTCTTTAGGATTTTACATCGTTTTTAGCGTTTTATAATAATTCTTGATAAAATTTGTAGAAAAGTTCACATTTCTCGGCATCAATATCTTATCTACTGAAATCAATATCAATACACTTAGCAAAAACATAGAATGCTATCGACAGGTTATTGATCACGTGGAAATTTTATCTAACAAAAGAAAACTGGATTTTTTTCTAAGCTCTGTTTGTAACAAGACTATATAGTAAGGATGCAACATATGGCCACAAACGAAACGCATGTATAACAACCTTGATGGGAAATATACGGTAATGCTACGTTGTTTTGAAAAAATCCCGGAAGCAATACCACACAAAAATATAGCTGTATGGCCCATCTAAGAAACCATGCAATTACGGTGAACCAGTCATTTTAAGCAATGTCGTGGAAGCAAGGAAAAACTCATGGGCGATATTCTTCCATGGACCCCACACATCCATGCACCAGTGTTGGCCCACCAGAAAAAACTCTGTTCAGCTTTGTGCGGATACTGATTATTATTTGAAGGGCATCCCAGTTGCCGACGAGGATAGGGATGGATGGTGAGTGATAGCCATGGGAATCTGCACTGTCAATAGGACTTAATGATGATCAGCAGCATATACATATACATATACATATATATAATATAATAAATATATATTAGTTTTTATATATATTTAATAGAATAGATTCTCATATGCGACCATGATATGAAACCAGTGGTAACAGATAAGCGTCCATGCTATTATATATATATAAATAAACATATATCAGTTTATATATATATATATATATATATATATATATATATATATATATAAACCAATAGAAATTTATTTATTATTATATAATATTTTAGCTTAATCAAAGATATTGAGCACTATCCTAATTATTGTGCAGTTAGTCTGCCATAAATCCACAAAGGGAGATAGAAACAACCATATAATATTACATATATATATATATATATATATATATGTAAATTGATGCACATTATATATAAACAAATATATATACATACATACACATATATATTTGTGTGTGCATGCATGTATGTGTCATAAATTATATATATATATATATATAGTGTACGTAGATTTACATTATATATATACGCACATATATATACATGTAAATATATATATATATGTATATATATATATAAATATATATAAATTGGTACATACTATATATATATAGATATATATACATAACCCCCATATATATATATATATATATATATATATATATATATATACGCGTGTGTGTGTGTGTGTGTGTGTGTGTGTGTGTGTGTGTGTGTGTGTGATAATCCAAAAACAATCGAAGAAAATCATTTTTTTTATACCGGCTAACATTTAAGAGAATTTCAAAGACAAACTCAAACAGAATTCCTACTTCTAAGCTTCTGAAATAATCTCAAAGAATTTCTTCAAATGCAACATATACAATTAGTTATTCATTGGTAATAGTACATTCTACTAAAAAGTTAAAAGAGCTTCGTATTTTACTCTGATCCTTAGAAGTTCATGTATATATAATTTGGTATTCTTTCTCAATTCTTCACTCTCAAAGTGCGTTTAATATCCCCACGATTAGCGCGAAAATATTTTGCATGCAATCTCAAAGTGCATTTTTAAAATGTGTCTCTACTTTTTATCAGGTTATCTCGGCCTGTTTTTACGTTAAGAAACTTTGAAAATACATGAGCAAAAAATATAATACACTTGAATATCACTAATAAAAAACATATGGTAGTTGGTTTTGTTTCTTTCTTTAATGGCATTTCAACCTTCATTGGTTATTTAGTGTCAAAGCCATCCTTATAGAAAAATTGTAGTGTTTATATTCACCCCATAACTTAAAGGATAACTGAACGTCATAGTACGACTGGTGATCGAACTCGTTTACTCGGAGGCAGCACTGTTGTATATTAGCCCTTACATCTTGTGAACTCTTCACCAAAATATGTTTCATTGATTTAAATGAGATTTAACTCGTCTACGGTTATTCTATGTCTAGAGTTTAGTAAATTTCGTTCACTGTACGTCTGTTCCTACACTTTCGAGTCGTTGCTTCTGAAAAAAAAAATGTATATAGACTAATAAATAGGAATAATTTTAAAGTTTTATCCATACGTATGAAATAGACCAATTTTGATCGCAGAGAAATGACAATGAAAAGAATCTCTTCACAGTAACGGCTAATTTTAAGCACTGCTAAACCATACTTAACCCTATTTACCCAACCCCTCCGGCCGGGCAGGATATGACACAAGGTCAATTTTTTGAATTCAGTGTTTTCCTTCTCCTAGACTAGCTGCCTCCCCATGGCTGAAGAACCTAGTCTGCCCTACTATTTACCCATAGCTGGAGGGAGAATAATTGGATTCATACCTTTCCCAAGGGTATTAGTGCTATGTGAAATGCAATCAGTCTCGTTGAGGATTTGAACTCGTGTCGCCGTGTCCATTTCCTACGACGATAACTATTACACCACGGGCACCTCCCCTTTTCTTCTTTTTTTTTAAAGAGTCTGGTAATAACCATATTTACCAACCCCTCCGCTCGGGAAGGATATGACAGAAGGACAATTTTTAAGCGGAGTTTAACAGGTTTGAATTCAGAGTTTTCCTTCTCGTGGACTAGTTGCTGCACCAAGGCTGAAGAACACAGTCTCTCCTACTATTTACCCATAGCTGGAGGGAGAATAATTGGATTCATACCTTTCCCAAGGGTATTAGTGCTCTGTGAAATGCAATCAGTCTCGTCCTGGATTCGAACTCGTGTCGCCGTGTTCATTTCCTACGACGAAAACCATTACACCACGGGCACCTCCATACTTAACCATGCTTAACAAGTATCTTCCTAATGTAGAGTGTCTTTGATAGCAGAGATCATAATTTGAAGGCAATTGGATACTGAAAAATTGTTCATTCAACAAATGGATACGCTACGTTACGGGTTTATTTTAAATAACGATTCAAAAAACTTTTTAAAAATACTTTACACCGCAGAAATCCATTTTTTTCGTGATTAACTAACGTAACAAATTATATTTAAGAACAATAAAAAATATTTCTATGAGACAATTTATTTTTATTACTACCCATATTTCTCTATCTCTCTCCCTAAATATATGTGTGTATATGTGTATTTGCGTGTGTGTAGATATGTGTGTTTGTGCGTGTGTGTGCCTGTGAGTGCGTCTGTGAGAGTATAATTATATGTTTGTACACGTATGTGTCTGTATCTGTGTCTGTGTGTGCATACGTGTGTGTATGTGTGTATGTGAGTGTGTGTACGTGTGTGTTTGTGCGTGTGTTTGTCTGTGAGAGCGTCTGTGTGAATACGTATACATACCTGTTTGTATACGTCTTTGTGTGTGTGTGTGTGTGTGTGTGTGTGTGTGTGTGTGTGTGTGTGAATTCTATTAAGTACTTGAGACGATAGACAATTTACTTGGTTTTATTTGGATTCAAGAGACAATAACTCAAACCTTTCTCAAAAAGAATGATATTTTGTTGCAAACGTTGCAGAAAATAATGCTTTATGGTCCTGAATGTCAATTGTTTTGATTTCTTTCGGTAGAATGAAAATCTTCAATGAAAAAAATCTATTACTCTCCTTCTTAATCCGATTTTCTTTCCACAGCTTGACTCAGTTCAAATATTTTTTTGTTCAATTTTCGTTAACATTAGAATGAAGATTAAGTTTGTTTTTTTTAATTTAACAAATCCTATATATATATATATATATATATATATATATATATATATATATATATATAATCACGTTTTGTCAGATAGGGATTGTAAATTACATTGACTACATCTTTGCTGGAGTTGAAGACAATGAGTGCCCTGGATAGGAAACTAAACAATCTGATGCTGAGGCTCCCGTTCCAGAGTTCTGGGAAATGTGGATTACCTCTTCATTGCCATTTCTCTCGAGTCAAAACAGACTAGGGGTGGAAGTAAATGTTGTGTCCCATCTATGGGTCAAATTGAATCAGTTATGACACTAAGCCATTTGACGGTGAGTCTCCAATCTTGGAGGTTGAGGGAATTTGAAGTACAGTTTCTATCAGGTGCTCTTTGACCTGAAGTGGTAGTAACTGGTAGGGTCTCATCTATGCGGAAAATAGAACATTTTAACCATCTAAATGTTTAAAAACAATGTTTGCGTAAAATTAAATTGTGTGTTACAGAGCAATACTTAAAAAGTTAGCTGTGTGAAAACAAATAATTAACATCCAATAGAATTCTTTGTATTACCTAGCAATATGTGAAGCCATTTGACTTGATGTAAACAAATGTGTCTTGGCTTGTTTAAAATGTAACCTATAAACTCTTCCTTAACAAATGCCCCCCTCTCTCTCTCTCTCTCTCCTCTCTCTCTCTCTATATATATATATAACAGTGTTGGTTGTCACTATATTACTTTATGGGTTTGTGGCGAACCAAGTGGGATATAATATGGAGAGTGCTCAATATCTAGAATAGGGCTATTATATAATAATAATTAATAAATAGATATTATATATATATATATATATATATATATATATATATATATATATAATGTCATAGAATTTAGTCTGTGAACCCTGGGTTTCATGGAGTTTTTACAAAACAACACTCATCCTGCAGTTAACAAAATGAATCGAAAATCGAAACATACAATCAAAAACCGTTGGGATTTTGTAGGAGTCTTTACGTGTGATTGTAAGTGAGTGTGTGTGTGTGTGTGTGGTTGTAGTTTCGTATTATCGTGTGTCTATGTGTGAGTGGTATATAGTGCATGCGTATATGAAGGTACATGCGCAGTGCGTTGTTTTTACCGGATGTTAGTCGTCTGTGTATCTTATTTTGCTACATTACTGTCAGGAAAAAAATTCTTTATCTATTTCTCTATGTGAAGGTGGTTATAATTAAGGGACAAAGCATCATCATTGCATGTCGATGGAAATCGATAAAGATTTGATTTGTAAGCGTATTTAAGCGGGTATAGTATGGTAGACTAGAATCACAATGAATATCAAGAGGTAGGGATATATTGTATTGCAATATACAATGAGATATTGTACAATGTTGGTATGATATGTAGAGAAGAGACTTGCGCTAGAATATAATAATAATTTGATGAAATGTTGCGTATATATTATATAAACTCTAGTTATCTGTGATAGAACGGACATAATGAAAATATTGAAAGGGTTACAATAATAGTATTATTGTGTACGAAGATGATTATAACTGAAGAGCAAAGCGTTGTCATTATAGAATTAAGGAAATAGAAGGTATGATTCGGAGGTATGGGTAATAGTTTGGGGGTTGTGATGGTTATTTTTAATAGTTATCTGGTTTGTGTTAACGTTGTATGACTTATACGCTATTGTAGTAAAATATAGAGTGTACGTGGTAGATAAGATGAATGTTATTATTATTTCCCTCAACATGAGCTATGTACCACTCATATATACACACACAGTAATACACAACTACAACCCACACATACACACACACACATATACATTCATACGCACACACTTAAAATGATACATAAAGATTCCAACAAAATCCCAACGGTTTTTGACTGTATTTTTCGATTTTGGATTCATTTCATTTTGTTAACTGTCTGATGATTGTTGTTTTGTAAAAACTCCATGAAACCCAGAGGTGACAGACTAAATTCCATGGCATTAAATATATAAATCTGATATATATATATATATATATATATATATATATAAACAGGAATTTGCATTAAATAACCTAAACGGGTTGAAATGCCATTAAATCAAACCGATCATCTATCATTTTCACCACTATCATCTGGTGACGCTGACAACATGGCTTTCTCTTATTCTCTCTCGCCATTCATCCCTATCGTCCATTGCACCTCGCTGGTCTTCTAGACTGCGTCCAGTGTCCACACATAGATAATACATATAAGTTTGTTTTTTTTTCTAGTCGCCCAGCTCTGTTGCATCTTTGTCGATAGTAGAACATCACTTAAGAGTTCATTATTACTCCTCCGGCATACGCCGCATATATTGTACATCTTACTTGGTTTCTGAGTGTTGAGGCTGGAGACGTACAACTACTGTTTTATCGGATGTAATGTCCAGAACTATATATATATGTATAGGGCTTCTCTAAGTGGTCGGTGCCAGTCAATATTTTGGTATGGGTAATTAATGCATAAGGTCCCTAATAAGAGAACTTACTTGTTAGCATTCATAAATCCTTCTATAACAAGAGATAAGTGAGCGCTAAATTATGTAGACTAGGTACCAATTATAGTACAACAACCAGAATGCTTTTTTTAGGTTTAACATCTACGTCAGTAGTTTAAATTTTTACACTCACTTAGTGAGACCGATATTTTATTAATTAATCTAAAAGTACTGATTAAATAAATTACACAGATTGGATAAAAGATATTTTTATATAAATAAAAGTTTATTAAACTCGAGTTTTTATTGTGTGTTTGGTTTTTCATGTGACGATATTTTTCTACGGATGCTCCAAAGAGAAACAATTTAAAAGGAGAAAATACATTTCAAAGAGTAAGCAAGTAAACATATAAATTTGGACCCTTTTTGGTCAAAATATTAAATTTTCTTGAATCTCTAGTCACCCAAGCCTCTTCTCTTCCCTCACTCCCACCAAAAAAGAAAAGAAAATATATCTTTAGGTCGTTTAACTACTCATCGACAGTAATGTCTTTTGGGTCCCCGTCATTAGCACTATAAACCATATTCCTTCATTCAGTTGTATATAGATGATTACTTTTTAAGAAACTTGTAACCTCGGAGTTTTATTTATTTATCTTTTTTTTTTTCAAAGTGAAACTTCATTTTTAAAATTCTTATGTGCCATTATAGCTTCCAAAGATCCTAAGTATATACATTCAAAGACTAAGGTATTCACCATCCATATATATATATATATATATATATATATATGTGTGTGTGTGTGTGTGTGTGTGTGTGTGTGTGTGTGTGTGTAACAAATATTAACTATGCATTAGAAAGCCAAGTATTTGTTTGGCTTCAGCAAATAGGTTCTTTTAAGAAAGTAGAGTTTGTTAGCCGAGCTTGAGAATATAGTTTGCTGCGGGAGTTCACGCAAGATTTAAACAAGTAGAAGTTAGAAGACCTAGCAGTGTACTTTTTGTATTGTGAATGCTTCGAGTTACTACGACCGAATAAAACTTTTGTTTCATATATATATATATATATATATATATATATATATATATATATATATATATATATATATACATGTTGCTACTTGAAGAAACTTTGCATTTCTTTGCTCCCGTATACATGGACTGATTTTACCAATACCGACCGCCTTAGAAAACGATTCTAAAATGGTAAAAGCTGTAAGTAAAAGCACAAAGGCAAACTGAAAGAAGGAATATATATGAAGAAAGGAGTGAGAAGGAAGCAAAATATGGTATGTCTGAATAGAACAAAAGGAATGGAAAGATTGAGGAAAGGAGAAAGAATCATGATGAATAAAAGGAAATAATGAGAAATAATGAGAATGATGATACAATGAATGGAAAAAGATTTCGTTCTGAGATAAGGATAGTCAAAAGAAAACTAGAGTCAGAAATAGTAAACTTTGATTCTTTACTTCTTTCTTTCTTTTTTCTTTCTTTCTTTCTTGTTTAACTTTCGATTTTTCTATTACTTTTTTCTTTCTTTCTTGTTTAACTTTCGATTTTTCCATTACTTTTTCCTTTCTTTCTTTCTTTCTTTTTTCTTTCTTTCTTTCTTGTTTAACGTTCGATTTTTCCATTACTTTTTCCTTTCTTTCTTTCTTTCTTTCTTATCGTGTCGTTCTTTTAAAATTGATTTCTATTTTTCTATTCTTTCTTTTTTTCTTTCTTTCTTTCTTTCTTTCTTTCTTTCTTTCTTTCTTTCTTAACTTTTCATTCTTTTAAAATTGGTTTTTATTTTCCTTTACTTTTCCGTTTTTTCTTACTTTCCTGTCTTACTTTCTTTTTTTTTTTTTGTTCGTTCTTTCTTTCTTTCTTTTCTGTCAAACAAAGAACCTAATCAAGTAATTATTCTGACTGATGGTCTTTTTGTTCACATTATTTTTCTCAACTAAAGTCATGACACATTTTTTCTTATCCCTGTGCTGTCTAAACAGGAAGGTTAGATATAACAGCATGGTAACTTATTGTAACGGAAGTGTTCTCTCTCTGTCTCTCTCACTCACAGGTGCATGAAAACTTGCATACATTATATATATATATATATATATATATATATATATATATATATATATATATATATATATAAGAAAAAATGCAAGGTCTTCAGATGATGATTTTACTTATAGTCAAAATTATTTGCCACGTAAAACGTTTCGGTTTTTAAACCTTAATCAGGGCGTGTGAATTTGAAATGAACCAAAAAGATGATAACTTTTTTGTAATTCTGTCTATTGACAGCGTTCAGTTTCAAATTCATGTGATATAATTACTGTTCAAAAGTGTAAAGACGTAATGTGTGCATATATTTATAAAACATCTATCTATCTATCTATCTATCT
>OY757907.1:115969656-116007156 GCA_963585895.1 Sepioteuthis lessoniana
GTGGATGCACCACATGGATCCAGATAAAGCGCTAGAAAAAAAGCTTGACGGGACCTGCTCAAGAATGATACGAGCTCAATTGAACAAATCCTGGAAGCAACACCCTACGAAACAACAGATGTACGGTCACTTACCCCCACCTCTAAAACCATCCAAGTAAGTCGTACAAGATATCCGCAATACTGCTGTAGAAGCAAGGATGAACTCCTAAGTGACGTTCTCTGATGGACCCCTTCATATGGTCAATCTAGTGTTGGGACCAACAATCACTTACCAACAACAAGTTTGCGCTGACGCAATATGTTGTATGAAGATCGGTTGAGAGGGATGGACGATAGGGACGGGTATATGTGGGGATTTAGGAACAATTAAACTCCCAACTGGATATTGACTTGACGGCTGCCACATAAAAATGTATAAACGCGTCGCTACGATCAGAAGTCAGGAAAAAAGAAAAATAATAAAAATTAAAGTAGCTAATGGGAAGCGGTCGCGGCAAAAATGAGAGGGATTTTGGAATGACGAGTTTGACGCCGATGGAGAGAAATAAAAATACGGGATTTTGTGGATCGAGACAGTGAGAACAAAAGAGACCAAAGGATGCATATAGATAAAGGGATCAAACGTAACGTCCGCCCTCGAGCTTAGAGCTGAGCTGAAACTACTTTTCTGCTGGTTGACTGAAAAGGAACGCACAACCTTCTGATACGAAAATACAGCCTTATGAACACTCAGCGGGGGTGTCCTTGTGGTGTAATGGTTAAAGCGATGGATTGCGGAATCGTAGTAAGCGAGTTCGTATTCCAGTCGCGCTATTACGTTCACTTTCGAGCAAATACCCTTGGGAAAGGTATGAACCCCCTTATCCTCCCAGCTATGGGTTAAATAGTTCCACTATAATTCTTCTAGGAGAATGGCTTTGGCATCAAATAACCTACAAAGTTTGATATGCCATTAAACAAAGAAACCGAAACCAAACACTCGGCATTCCTACGCAAAAACAAACAAACACACACACACACACACACACACACACATATATATATATATATATAGAGAGAGAGAGAGTCAGGGAAATCCGTTCTAGCTGCGTGACTTAGTGATGATGATGACGATGATTCGTGTCCACATATATATGTACGCTCTTGGTGCGTACATATATATGTGGACACGAACGCGTGTCTCTTTACTGGAGAGGATCACTGCCTTTATATCGCTTTAATATTTTATTGTAAAATACTTGGTTTATGCAATTTATTAAAAACATGAGTCGTAGGAATTGCTTAAGGAAATTAAGTTGAAAATAACTATTCTTAGATAAAATAAACACGTTTGTCTGTTAGTTGGTTATAGTAAATTTGCATACACGTGCACTCATACTCACATACACATAGGTTTATATATAAATATATATATATATATATATATATATATATATATATATATATATATTATCTCAATGCCGTGAAATAAGATGGGGTCAATCGCATTATAAATTTTCCTCAATTGCTTAACTTATCAACTCATATCATTTATGTTATTGTCAGTTTCCCTAAATTCCACTAACTACACCCAATTAGAATCGCTACAAACCCGCTCAGATGTTCTTCCTTCATCTCGGCGATTTCGGTATCCAACAAGAAACTAACAGCAAATCGAAGTCGGAACGATTAAATGCGATAATAAGTGAGGTTCCGAAACCAGTAAACGAAGATCGATTGGACGAGCTGATGAAACTTAATTAGAATTGTGACTGTTTGACGTTTGAAACCTGGTAAGGTCGGTGTCGAATTACGATCATGACGACTCCAAGTAATCAAACCTGAATAGCCGACGTGAAAATGCCACCAGTGCTTGAACGGTCTATCTCCAGTAATGATAGCAATAAAGATTTTCATCAATGAAGAGAGAAGAAATAATTTCATCTTAGAAAAGATTAAGAAATCTGTGACTGACAGCAATACTGTCCTTCAAATCTATATCTTCTTTACTCCTTTATATCAATACTATATATATATATATATATATATATATATATATATATATATATATCAGCATCATCATGTCGCGCTGGTAGCACGGATATCCCTGAACCTCTCTCGCCACTCCTCCCTATAGTTCATCACACTAGGCAGGTCTTCAGTACAACATCCCGTATCCTCACATAGCTGCTGAATGTATGTTCGTGCTGGTCGTCCTGCTTTTGCACGGCCATGTGTGGGGGTCCATCAGAGTACATCTCTTATGAGTTCGTCCCTGCTTCTCCAGCAGTGTCCTGCATGTCTGGTTCGTATGGGGGTCTCAAAATAGATGCAAATTATTGATATTATGATTTATTACTAAGACAAGAACAATGGCAGTCATTTGGAACACATCCTGTAAAAAATCATCCTTTCAGCTAGTCAATGTTTGTTTTAATTATTATATCAGCTATCAGGACATGCTATCTTTTCTTATTAAGTTTCGTGTCACAGTAATAAACCATTATCATATCCTTATCATATAAATGGGTTGCATCTATCTTGAAACAGTTTTGAATGATTTGTTTCCAAATATTTAGTGACGCAAAATACTTTCCTTTCTTGTCCAAGGCATTGTGATCAAGGATTATTTTTTTTTTGGTAAACTATTTTCAAATCTAAAACAAAGAAACAAAACACAATATTATTAGTAGTTGAGTTATTAGCTGCTCCATGTTCCCATGTATACTTAGACAGCCTATATATACATACTTAGACACCCGATATATAGTTGGTTTGGTTTATTGGGTTTTATGGCTTATCAACATCTGTAGGTTATTTAACGCCACATCCATTTTTATGTAA
Source organism: Sepioteuthis lessoniana (assembly GCA_963585895.1). Classification (NCBI taxonomy): domain Eukaryota; kingdom Metazoa; phylum Mollusca; class Cephalopoda; order Myopsida; family Loliginidae; genus Sepioteuthis; species Sepioteuthis lessoniana. The sequence continues at coordinate 115,972,482 of OY757907.1, forward strand.
ATATTCTGTTCTATTTCAAACGATTCAGTTTAGCATGAGTACACAGTTTAGTTTAGTTTGGTTTGTTTTTTGGTTTGTTTGGTTTTATGGCATATAAACTTGTGTAGGTTATTTAACGCCACGTCCATTTTTATGTAAATAATCAGTTCAATTTCAAACAATTCAGTTTAGCATAAGTACACAGTTTAATTGTCAAAGACATTTCTATTTCAAACAATGCAAGCAGTTATATGTAACAATTCAGTTTAGTGAAAGTACAGTTTCAATGACAAAAACAGTTAAATTGGGAAAAATATTTCTATTTCAAGCTTATCAGTTCTAATTCAGCTAATTTAATCTAGTACAAGTACAGATCTTGTTTACACACAGTTACATGTCAAACTATTCAGTTTAGTGTAAATACAGTTTAAATGTCAAAAAACAGTTCTATTTGAAATAATTCAGTTTAGCATAAGCACGCAGTTTGAATGTAAGTACGGTTTAATTGCAAAAAACATTTCTATTTCAAGCTATTCAGTTTAATCAAACAATCCAGTTTAGCATAAGTATGCCGTTAGTTCTATTTAACCCATAGATAGGGCCCCATCCAGAGTGGACCTGGGAGCAATGGCAATAAAGGGGTACTCCACATTCCCCAAATCTCCAGCATTGCTGGAACCTCACCATCAGATTGTTTAGTGTTATATTCAGGACACTCGTCTTACCTCTCTGCAGAGATGCAGTCAGTGTATTCTACAGCCCTAGCCGATTGGGCAATACACAGTTAAATGTCAAAACCGTTTTATTTCAGACAATTCTGTTAAGCACATAATTTAGATGTCAAAACAGTTCTATTTCGAGTAATTCAGTTTAGCAATAATACGCAGTCATAATGTCAAAATAGTTCCATTTTAAGGAATCCAGTTTAGCATAAATACACAGTTTAAATGCAAAAAAAAAAACAGTAAACTCAAGAAACCACGGTTTAGTTCTATTTAACCCATAGATAGGACCTTTATCAGGTGTTACCACTCCGGGCCTGAGTTGACCTGAGAGCGATGGTAATGAAGGGGTACTTTACTTTCCTCAAGCCTCCAACATTACTGGAACCTCACCATAAGTTTAGTGTCATATCAAGGACACTCTTTGGGGTTGTCTTACCCCTTTGCAAAGAAGCAGTCGGTGTATTCTACAGACACAACCGACACGTCAAGAATTTTGACTCGTGCAACTGTGTCCATATCCTTTGCTGTTAATCATTTTAGTACCAGTACCTCAAAAGAAAATATATTTGGGATTGTTACCACTTATGATATCTCAATCCTGCAATGGATTGGAAGAAAAAAAATATTGCTCTGGAAGTCTGCATTTTGATTTCAAGTTTTCAGTTTGACCACCATTTTTTTCGTAAAAGAAAGTGTTTATAGAATAATCGTCTTTTTCCCGAGGTGGTTTAAAAAGAATAGTTTCCACATACACACACACATATGCTCACAAATACACGTGTGTGTTTGTGCTGGCGTACAACATTGACAGAACTTAGTAGTTGTACTGAATCTAATGATCGTATTTTTTCCAATGATTGAACGATTTTATTAATCTTCTCGGTATAAGGACGATTATTCCATTAACTCATGTTGTTGATTATTATCTCTGTTTTAATATTTCTCATAAACGCTGTGTTTTCGTTTGTAATTTTCAGAGTTATTTTTGTTGGCAACAAGTTTAGCCGCAAAGCAATTACAAAATTATATACCCTCTAGTGAATATGACGTGAAGTTTTGACAGGAAAATAATTGGAAGTTATTTTTCTAGCAGTTTGTTTGACTTTTGTCAAAAGACTATAAACTATCATTTACCCATAAATCTTATGCCTCACTCTACTTACAATATCTCTTTTTCTGCGTCTCTTTTTCAAGGTAGATATATAGATAAATAAATAAAGTATGGATTTTTCTGGGATTTTAGATATGTGGATGAAAATCTTTATAAAAATAATTTGATTTTTTAAAATATATAAAAACAAATACACTTCCTTTTTCTCACTTTCCTTTTATCTATATCATATTCCTCGAAATATACTAAACTCAACCTGTTACTCAAACAATTCTTTATTTGGTTCGGTTCCTTTGTTTCATAGCATGCTAACTTTCGTGTGTTATTCAATGCCGAAGCCATCTTTGAAGAAGACGGCAATTGTATTATTTGATAAATAGCTGCGTTAGGTGTGTGGGTTCAATACTTTCCTAAGTGTATGAGCCCGATAATGAACATACTAGCACAACTAGAGGTCGAGTTTTCTTATTTTGATGTTGAAGTGCAGCACTTTGAGGTTTACAACACGGATATCTTTCACAGACAATCACATGACATAGATGGTACAAATTTCACTACGCAGTCTTCTTGTTTCTCTTGCTTTGTTTCTTTGTTGTTTTTTGTTGTTTTTTTTAGCCTGCTTTTAATGTTTGTAAGAGAGGTACATTCTAAAGTTAATAAAGATAATGTATAAAACTAAATAAAAATAGATTAAGTACAAACTGAAACATACTATAAGCATATCAATGAGGTGCCCGTGGTGTAATGGTTATCGTCGTATGAAATAGACACGGCGACTCGAGTTCAAATCCTGGAGGAGACTGATTGCATTTCACATAGCACTAATGCCCTCGGGAAAGGTATGAATCATATTATTCTCCCTCCAGCTATGGGTAAATAGTAGGGCAGGCTGTGTTCTTCAGCCTTGGTGAGGCAACTAGTCTACGAGGAGGAAAACTCTAAATTCAAACCTGTTAAACTCCGCTTAAAAATTGACCTTGGGTCATATCCTGCCTGAGCGGAGGGATTGGGTAAATATGTATACGCGAGTCAATGGGCCATAGAATAACCTATAAGTATTCCTTGCTGATGTGAAAGAATCCTGTACAAAAAAAATCATGTCTTAAGTAAGACATTTATAGCTGATTATAAGGCTTTAGCTTTTGAGATCTTGTGAATGCGGGCAACTTCTTCATTACCATTACTCTCAGGTCGGCTGAGACTGGACTGGTAGTACTCGTTCGGCTCCCATTAATGCGCCAGTTTGCTGTGTAAAAAAATTATTTGTATTGAAGAAAAATACTTGATGCCATATAGCTCTAGATTATTTGTATTAAGGTACGTTATCGTTTTTTTTTTTGTTTTATGGCATATCAACCTTCGCTGTTTGTTTAATGCAAAATCTATCCTTGCAGAACCAAAGTAGTGATGCTATCTAATACATAGCTGAGATTTAAAGGGTATTAGTCCGAAAGAGAATGTAACTGGGAGATTGGAGTTCGAACTCTCTGATCGCGCTCCATCTAGTTATCTACTACGCCAAAGGGATTCCCGTCTTTGTATTTGAGAATTGTTACTTGAAACCATAATTGTTTTATGATGGATTATTATCAGTTATTAAAAACTACATAACTTTGTACATAAAAACTGGGCAAATAAATGATTATAATTGAATAGAAATAATTACTTGAACACATAAGATCATGTATTAATTATTTGTATTGCGTTAGGATACTTGATTGTATATAACCGTTTTTGATTCTATATAACAGTAAATTGAATGTATTAGTCGGTAAAAGTAAAATTGGCGACCTTAGTCTGAGAGTAACACGAAGGCTCCCTTTTCAACAGCTACAAGATCGAGGTATAGGGGATAGCGCAACTCCATTCCCAGAATTGCTCCTCTTTACCCTTCATCATCACCTTATAGTGCAGAGTGCTAAGCAAGGCAGCATCAGGTACCATTTTTTGAGTCTTTGGTATGACTCGACCTGGGATCGAACCCTAGTCTCCCGGATCATCGGCGAACACTCTACTTCTTAGACCAATTGTCACCATTAAGAATAGTTACGAGAAGCTGTTATAGAAGATCAATTATTCTATAAATAAAACTTGGAAAACTTGAAAGCATTCAAGTGTGTATAAATTATTTTATTACATATGATTATGTGTTATTAGATACCGGTTTAAAAGAAACAACACAAAATATCTTAATAAAAACAAAAAAAAAAAAAAACAACGTGATTCCTTAATCTTTAGGCATAAAATACCTTAGATGGGTTGACATGCAGTTGCAATCAAACTATCTATTATATTTTCTAATACAAGGTGTCTCAAAATATATGCAACCCATTAATATGCTTATAATTTAATGTTGAGACAAGCGCAATGGCTGTCATTTGGAACACGTCCTGTAAAAAAATGCATATTTTCAGCTAGAGACATCAAATCAATGTATTTTTTTAATTGTTATGATATCAGTTTCCAGGCCTTTTTTAGCTTCTTGTGTCAGCAGTAAATCTATTGACCAAGTGGGTAGAGTGTTCGCCAATGGTCCGGGAGACCTGGGTTCAATCCAAGGTCACGTCATACCAAAGACTTTAAAAATGGTACTTGATACGTTCTGTCTTAACACTCAGCAGTACAAGTTACGTATCAAGGGTAAAGTGGAGCAATCCAGGGAAAGGTGTAGCGCCCTCCCCTCCACCTCGGGGTAGTATCTATTTAAAAGGGAGCCTTCTGGTCGCTTTCGACTACGGTCGCCAAATTTACTTTACTTACACCTATTTTGAGACAGTTTTGAGATTATTTTGTCTACAAATAAGTTGTGACTCAAAATATTTTTCCTCTCTTGTCCAAGGCATTCTGATCAAGAATTGATAGTTTTTATTGTATACTATTTTCAGATCTGAAACAAAAAAGAATACAACATTGTTATTGGTAGAGTTATTAGCAGACGCATGGATCTCATCTGTATTGAAACACCGCGTAGAAATCCAAATAAACCCGCAAGTAATCCGTCATGTTTGATTTTTAGACAACTGAATATAGAATTAAACGATTCAAAAAGGATATCAGATGAGACTTTATGAAAAAAAAGGTTCCAAACCAATTAGGACTATTTCTAAATTGATTAAGGAAAATCTTGTTTTCATATTCTGCTATTCTTCTACAATAAGACTGATTTCTTTTATGCTTATTTTACGTATATGTTTTTAAATGTTCGCCGGTTAGGCCATTTCTCGACACATGTGTTCCCTATAGTGTATACGGTTGCTACTGAACATAATTCAGGAATAGCTTCTCAATAAACAGTGATTACGTGACTATTAGCTGAATATTTTTAGATAACATCTTTCGTAAATAATCTAATCAAAGATTAAGCAACTTTAACGAATTTAAAATTTTAAAGTAAAGATTAATTCATACTTCAAGGTTGATGTTATTTTAGCTAAACTAAAAAGGCATATTTATAGTATATACGTGGTGCATTCAATAAGTTTCCAGACTTTATTTGAACAGGCATTTAAAATTATCGTAGACTCTTGAAAATTCAGTATGTTATCGCTATAAACTTATGAGATGACTGACCAATTTTTATGATTTCACGTTCAAATGAACAGCTACAGCAGCAATTGGAATACACCCTACTAAAGCCAGATTGTCACAGCTGATGAATTTCAAAAATGCAATCTGGACGTGAGGACACTTTAGAAGAACGATATGCAATACAATTCTGTTTTAAACCTGGAAAACATGCCACAGAAACGTATGGAATGCTTCAGACTGCTTTTGTACCATATTGCATGAATTGGGCATCAGTTTTTGAGTGGCATAAGAGATTCAAGGAGGGCAAGGAGTCTGTGAGGGATGATGAGAGGTGTGGGAGGAGTAAGGAAGTCAATACACCACAGTTTATTGGCCAAAGGGTTAGGGTTAGGGTTACTATGTTGAGGTTTTAAGGGAGTTCAGGAAGAGATTCGTTCGGAAGAGGCCAGCACTCTTCAAATAGGGTCAGTGACATTTTCTCCAGGACAATACACCAGCCCACAACTCCATCCTTATCACAGATTTCTTGACAAAGATGGGCACCACGACTGTTCCTCAGCCTCCCTATAGTCCAGATCTCGGTCACTGTGACTTTTGGTTATTCTCTAAGCTCAGAGGCTGTCATTATGAGACAATTGAGGAGATGAAAGAGGCTGTGACGAAGGTCATTGACACGCTGACACAAGAGGACTTCCATGGGGCCTTCCAGAAGCTGTTGGAACAGTACAAGAAGTGCATTGCAGCCGGAGGAGATTACTTCGAAGGGGACTAGTGTTTCTACAACTCCATCCTTGTCACAGGCTTCTTGACAAAGATGGGCACCAATACAGTTCCTCAGCCTCTCTATAGTCCAAACCTTGGTCCCTGTAACTTTTGGTTATTCCCTAAGCTCAGAGGCTGTCGTTATGAGACAATTGAGGAGATGAAAGGGGCTGTGACGAAGATCATTGACACGCTGGCACAAGAGGACTTCCATGGGGCCTTCCAGAAGTTGTTGGAACAGTACAAGAAGTGCATTGCAGCCGGAGGAGATCACTTCGAAGAGGACTAGAGTTTCATGTGTGTACTATTAAGAAAAGTGCCCATACGAAAAAAGTCTGGGAACTTATTTAATGATCCCCGTACCTTGGCATTATCAGGAGTCTTAACGCTGGCAAAAGCCTATATTGCCAATGTACTGGTATTAGCGTTGCTACATCATAAGTTAAGCGAAGACTTTGAAAAATTAAGCAAAAATGTCTACTACCCTCTAGCATCTATATATTAAGTGACTTTTTCGTCGGGGGAAATGTTCTAATATTTTTTATCTTCTTGGTCCTGTCATCTACAGTGAATGGATAAATAAAAAATCAAAAAGTTAAAAGGTAAAGAGCTATGTGAGAAAGTAAAAGATACCAGGTAAAAGGTACCAGATATCAAGCAAAAACTTATCTTTTGAAAAATGTCTTGAGGCTAAAGATAATATCTAGCATGACTTTTCACATTTTGTGAGAAGACGATATCGATGGGATTATTGTCAGTCAAAATATCTAACCGTGGAATAGATCGGGAAAGAATTTTAATCGTAGAAGTGTGAATTTTTATTCGTCATCGTATATTTGGGCCCTTTGTTCATATTTGGTTTTTCAGCAAATAGTTCTGGTTTTGCTAAGAAATAAGAAAGGACAGGAAATAACTGGCGGGAAGGAAGAGATCGAGGGTGGACTTCCACATTGATTTCGTCTTTCATTAAATAAAATCATATTGTGATGTTAAAAATACTCTTAACTTCAGCAATGTAAGAACTAGAAAGACAAAGATAGGAAGAAGATAATTGTTGAATTGAAATAAAAGAGAGAAGAGAAGGATTAGATCTGTGAAGAAGAAGAAGAAGAAGAAGAAGAAGAAGAAGAAGAAGAAGAAGAAGAAGAAGAAGAAGAAGAAGAAGAAGAAGAAGATTATCGACGTAGAAAATGGAACTAGTAACCCGATTTCAAATCATGAACGTGGCTGCTTTTGTTTCACTTCACACGAAAACCCTTCGAAAAGGCATGAATTCAACAATCTTTTCAACCAGCTATGCATATATCGTAGGGAAGACAGAGTTCTGTAAGTATCGCTTATCAACCTATTTAGCAGAAGGAAACCTCTATATTCAGAGCAACTTTTATCAACTAAAAATTTAACCTTGTGTCTCATCCTGTTCCGGATGGAGGCGTTGGCTTATTACACACATTTGTATGTTACGAAAACTAATTATAACTTTCAATATTTTTTTCTTTCCTTCTTTTACGAACTGAACAGCATTCTTATTTGGACATCGGGCAAAGATTTTAGAACCTGATTTATTAATTGATTGATTTTTAACTGTATGCCATCCAATCCAGGCATTACTGATGCCAAAAATTAGGGAACAAGGTTCATTGTTCATCAATAATTGTATTTTATGCACACAGTCTAATCGAATTAACATAGTTTTATTTTTATTTTTATTCTGATCTATTTGACCATATATGCCACTCTGACATGTACAAGTACTCCGGTTAGAAGACCAGGGAATAAAGGGATTCTTCATAAACCCGAACGATCCAGAATTTAATATCATACCTAGTACACTGTTCCTGGGGGAGGTCTTAATCCTCTGCAGGGAATTCAGTCAGCGTATTCTAAGGTCCACCGACAGGGTAAGATAGTTGTTCGGAAGTTTACATCTGCCATATTAAGCACATATTTCTCCTTTACATTCAAAGTAGTTATTTCTTGAGAATCGTCTGATATAGTTTCTTCTTTTAATGGCATATCAACCTTTGTAGGTTATTTAATAGCAAAGCATCTTTGTAGAAAAACAGCAGTGATGCTATTTAACCCATTGCCAGTGAAATAAAGGGCATTAAGACAAAAGTAAGCGTAATAGCGTAACAGCAGTCCGAACTCGTTTACTTCGAGGGCGCAGTCCAGCGTGTTAACCATTACACTACAGATACTTCCACTTTTGTCAAAAGGATAATGATTGCAGATTGATAACAATATTAAATTATCTTAACGACCACAGAAGTAAATGGAAAAATGTTTATGTATTCTTCAATAATATTAACATTGGAATTACAATTGAATTTTACTTTATATTTCTTTAATAAAGTAAGCGAACATTTTCGGCTTGATAATTATAAATTTGCCTTGTCGGCTGGGGCTGTAGAATACACCGATTGCATCTCTGCTGAGGAGTAAGAACCCCATCCCGCAACGAGTGTCCTGTGTATGACACTAAACAATCTGACGGTGAGGTTCCAGTAATGCTAGAGCTTTGAAGAATGCAGCGTACCCCTTCATTACCATCGCTCTTAGGTCCACTCTAATCCAGAGGGGTAGCACATAATAGGGTCCTAAATATGGTTTTAAAAGAATTAAATACGTACTCATACTAAATTGAATTACGTGAAATAGAACTGTTTTGACACGTAAACTGCGTACTAATGCTAAACTGAATTGTTTGAAATAAAACTGCTTTTAACATTGAATTGTACTAACGCTAGAATGGATTGTTTGAAATAGAACTATTTTGACAATTTACCATGTGTGGACAAAAAATATACTTATACTAAACTGAATTGGTTGACTTAGAACTGTTTGAATAAACTGAATATCTTGAAATAGAAATGTTTCTGACAATTAAACTGTACTTATGTAAACTGAATTGTTTGAAATAGAACTATTCATTTGTATAAAAATGGATTTGGCATTAAATAATCCACAAAGGTTGATATGCCATAAAACCCGACTAACCAACCAAACTAACAACCAAAGAATATTAGTGGATTATGTGACATTTTCTTAGCCAACTTTATGCTGGCTGATTCATGCAAGCAGGGCATTTAGTTACAATATATCTCAAAGCACCGATCTCTAATAAATAATCCATATCATCGATAATTAGATATGACTAATTAAAATAGAGGAAATGTTGGTGATATAGCAAATGAAAATTAATCGACAGGAAATATGAAACTCCTAAACCTACTTAACCTCGATAGAAAACTAAATAAGATAGAGCTTATTGGGCCCATATATGCGCGATTATCTACCCTTTCATTGAAAATTGACACAAGACGGCAAATTAGGTTACAAAGAAAGATCCATGTCAACAGAAAACTGACGTTCTACTCAGACACACAGAATCAATCTTGGGGGGGGTGCCCATGATGAAATGGTTAAAGCGATGGAATACGGAATCGTCAGCGAGTTCGAGCTCCAGTCACGCTATTTCGTTCACTTTCGGATAAGTACCCTTGGAAAAGGTATGAAGCCCTTAATCCACCCAGCTATAGGTTAAGTAGCATCATAGCTGATCTTCTAGGAAGATGGCATCAAATAAGGTTGATATGGCATTAAACAAAGAAACTTAACCTCTCTTTTATCACTCTCTCTTAGAATGTCCCGATCTCTCTACCTCCAAATAGATCTCTATATCTGTCAGTTTCTCACAATCATTCTTAGTCCCTTTCTATCTCTCTCTTAGTCTTTTTCAAGCTCAGTTCATCTCTTGATATCCCTTAATACCTCATTCAGTATATCTACATCAGTCTTTCTTAGTATCTCTCAATATTTCTCTTTATATATATCTCAATCTCTGGAAATATTTCTCTGTCTTTTTGTTGGGGTGTGTCTCTCTCAATCTCTCAGTTTCTCTCAGTATATTTCTCAACCTCTCTTAATCTCTCTCTCACAGACACTCACACACACACACACAGAGCCACCGAAATGGGATGAAGTGACTACCAATTTTTCAGACTTCTCACTGATTCACAAAAACGACGTCATGAATGCTGCATGTTAAAAAAGCTGACGTTTCTACAAGTTATTTTCTATTACTTTATTTGCCGAGAAATAAGAGTTTAGAAATTATTTGCTTTTATCAGGGATCAAATGTCAACTATTAATGTTCGGGTAAAATATGAAATTATGTAAAACACCGCAGTTTACTAAGTTTTATTAGAATTATCAGATAAAGAAAATTGACGGAGAATTAAATTGGTCAAGGTAGGTACGGAAATCTTGAAAATAATGAAAAGTCATTAAAGTTGTCTTCTGATAGGCAGTTTTATTTTTAAAGCACGTAGGGAGCTAGTTGGTTGATAGCAGATTTAACAGACGGCAGATTTAACAGATGCCAGACTTAACTTAAGTTCTTGTCAAACTAAGCGAGAGATAACAAGGGTACGTTGCTGATCGGTAACGAGTTAATACATGCCAATCTCAGGGATGTGTTGCTTGCTTCTTCGGTTGCGTTCTAGTTATCTATGTGAAAGCTTTTGGTATAGCGTCTTTATTTAAAGGTATATCAACCTTCGCTGGTTATTTAATGCCCATGTCACGCTTGTAAGACAGAAGTGGTACGATTTAACCAATATCTGTTGGGGTTTGATAAGGAGTTTAAACATATCACGAAGATAATAAGCCGAAAATGTGTAACATATTGACCTCCGACCCGGCCAGGCTGTCAGATGAGAAATGCACCTGTGAAAATAACAGGTGCATGCGGTCGAAGATATCGGGGGATAACCTTGACTGTTGACGGGTTGAATTGAGTGTGAATTGTGACGCCACTGGGAGTTGGTGGGCGTCAAATAATTATATAATACGGATGCGACAGGAAGTCAATCAGTTGGAGAGAAGATGCTGGAATGAGAACCATGTCCCAGCAGAGGCTTGGCCCCCAGGCCCCCGGTTGAGCAGCCCAGGAGAACGGGAAAGAAATGCTGCTATAACCAGAAGAGTTTTTTGGGGGGGATGTCAATATGTTGCAGTCTTTGTTCAGTCTCCAACTCACCTCTCACACACAACCCTTTCAATAAAGTAAGAGGTATATTTTCTAAAGAACTGAGTCCGCTCGTCTTTATTGTGTTGACTATGTTTCTGCATGCATCTGCATATGAGTATGTTACAAATGAACGCCATCGCGCGATAAGAGACGAACTCATTTAGTAAGATGTCGCTGCTCAGCACGTTAGCCACAAGACCACGAGGATTTCACCGTATTTAAAAATTGAACACACCAATCTTTTTTTTTATCATACATATGTGAAATCTTTCTGGATCTGTTTCTCGTCACCAGGGATATATTAACATTTACAGGTTTCTCACGTCGAGAAATATGCACAGGTTGACTTTGCAGGGAGCTAATTACTCCTCTTATGGTAAACCAGATGAAGCATCTCGCCTGAAAATTTAAACATGATAACGTATTATATTATAAACCCAGACTGGAGGTTGGGGAGTAGAGCATTCTTGCGCAACAGAGTGATCAGTAATACATGCTGACCCTTATTAGAAGTTCAGATCAAAATGTGAATAATCGCGAAAGTTTTCAGGAGAACTTTGTCATTGATTACTGAATCTGAAAAAAAAGAAGAAATCAATTGATGATATTGAATTGAAGTGATTCAAAAATGCGTATTAACATGAGGGTTAAAAAGAGAAAAAAGCCCGTATAAATAATAGGAATCGAAGAGAAATCTCGGGAAAAAAGACGGGTGACAAAATCTCCGTTTTAATAATTCCTTGAATCTATAATTGTTTACTAATGATCATTACTAATTATTTTAAACCATATAACTGTGCGCAAACAAGAGAATATTATTAAAGTGAAATAGTTACTTGAAACCATAAAATATCTATATATTGACTTGTGGATCGTCAACAAGGTGTATTTACATTTAATTTTACATCGAGTGACACTGAAGACAGCTAATGTACTGACGGCCGTAATATGTTAAGTTAGACACTGTCTGGCATCCCACTCGAAGATGAAGATAGGTATATAGATAGATATCTTACTTGGTAGAAAGTCAGATATGTTATGTAGTGATTTAAATGAGAGGAGACAAGCATACGTGGCCATTACAAAAAAATCTTGGTCCAGTCGGCATTCTCGATTTAGTGGCGCCTCAAGCTGCTAAGCCAGTATTACCAGGGAAGAAAACCTCCTGGAACCAAGCTAATATTGTTTTAACAGGATTGCTCTTGCTCCAGTTAAAGGTACTTTATAAACCTAGGCGGTAATTTGGGATGATGAGAATTTTTATACATACTGGGTGCAGATGCTACACGCTGATCCTAGTTGTGATCCAAATGTAAATAAATCTGTTAGTTTTTCTATGGACTATGTTATTTATCGCAGAAATCGAAATTGGAAGGAAAGAAGAAATAGAAGAAGAATTTAAAAAGTGAAGCATGAAGATGGTGAACGGATATAGATTGAGAGGTTTATTTAAAAAAAAGGGGGGGCAGCGTAAATAACTGGAAATCGAAAACAAAGTTAAGAAAGAAAAAAATTGGTTAAAAATCGGTAGAAGATATATCGAAAACGAGAAAAGACGGCTTACTTCTTTAAAACGAATAGAAATATACGGAAGATAACTCAGAAAATGTGAAAAGGAAGAAAAAGAAAATGAAAACCCTCTAAAAACTAAGCATTTACATTTAGAAAAATTGTTGTAAAAGAAAAGTAAAAGGACGATTAAGAGAAAACCCGAATTTGAAAGTATTCAGAAAGTCATGAGTTCCAAACAAAATTCCCGTTTAAAGCCCCTCATACCAGTCGGTCCAGCCCACTTCCATCATCTATCTATTATATTCAGACAACCAAATCATTCAACCAGCCATCTATATAACGAATCGATCTGTCTGGCTTTCTTCCGTCCTCGGTTTCAACCGTCGACCTCTCTTTACTTACTCAAGTTTTTCTCAGTAGCCCTACATATGGACCCCCGACCCTCTGCAATACAAACCGGTGTAGGAAAGCAAGATGAAGGGCGCCGATGTATTCGTAATAGTGCTGGTTCTATAAGTATCGCTAGAGAAGACTTTGTTAATATTTGACGAGTTCGCTGACTCCGGGCGTCAGGTACTGGCGAAGGGGTAAAGCTACCATCAAATATTCAAGGGAATCGATATTTTGATACGGTTTCGGCTGTTCACACGTCGAATTGGGAAGCTTCTATTGATTTTAAATGCCCGTCTGTCTGTCGGACTCTCGTGGTTATTCAGTCGGTTGTTTCAAACCTGCGAATATTTCAATAGAAGTATTATGTAAAACAGATTGTATGGCGATCCAGAGTGCCCGCAAGTTGTAGTAAATTATTTCAAAAGAGAGAAAAAGGAGAGGTCGAAAGATCTGAGTTTCCGTTTCATCAGAAGGTTCAATGATTTTATTACATATATATATATATATACATATATATATATATATATATATATATATATATATATATATATATATATATAAGTTGGCCGACCTGAAGGCTCCCTTCTCAATAGCTACAATTCTGAAGAGCAGGGGAGGACGTTACTCCATTCCCTGGATTGCTACACTTACCCTTGATGTTTACCTGATGATGCTGAGTGTTAAGAAAGGAGTCATCTAGTAGCATTATTTAAGTCTTTGGTATGACTTAATATGGGATATATATATATATATATATATATATATATATATATATATATATATATGTATATATATATATAATTATCATTATTATAAAAGGTTCGATGATTCGTAGTTTGTTTCATTGAAAAACTTCGAATTCAAACTATATTTCAATTTATGGCTTCAGTTGAAATCTTTAGAACCAAGCAAAAGTTACATTTCATGCCTTTTACCCCGGGGACAGCTGACTGGTTATTTAATTAAAGCTCCCCTGCAATATCTAAAATTAAATACTTAATGCTCGGTGGCTATTAAGGCATCCCACAGACTATTACCTGTGCTGAAATCAATAACGACTATTAGGTTGAGTGTACTCCGTGCAGAGGGATAAAACACATACCTGATTAAAAAAAAATGTTGATGTCCTGGGCAAAATTATGAAGTGAATCGGATGGAGAGGCCTCAGATCTCCAGATGAGGAAATTCTAAATAAAAGGAATCATGGTATTCTTCTTCGTGAAATTGTTTTTGCAAATGAGCAAACAATTCTCAACAGTATTTGCCATGCATTTTTGGCAGGAACTCGGCAAACCTGTTTGTTTCTTAAATGAATTGAACACTGAAAAGACATTGATTTTTGACGAAAAGGGAACTAAATCCTAAATGTGCTACTGTCCAAGTCGCTTGTGGCTACAGGATACAAAGACAGCCTTTCTGCTGAGGAATACGACTCCTGCTACGAGTTTCCAAGTGACCAAATCGGCTGCAGATGTAGAATACACCGACTGCATCTATGCAGAGGGGTAAAACACCCACAACGAGTGTCCTGATAATGACAGTAAACAATCTGATGGCCCAGTTGGCTGGTGCTGCAGGATACATCAACTTCATCTTCCCAGAGAGGTACGAGGATCATTAAATAAGTTTCCAGACTTTTTTCGTATGGGCACTTTTATTGATAGTACACACATGAAACTCTTGTCCCCTTCGAAGTAATCTCCTCCGGCTGCAATGTACTTCTTGTACCGTTACAACAACTTCTGAAAGGCCCCATGGAAGTCCTCTTGTGTGAGTGTGTCAATGACCTTCGTCACAGCCTCTTTCATCTCCTCAATTGTCTCATAACGACAGCCTTTGAGTTTAGGAAATAAACAAAAGTCACAGGGACCAAGGTCTAGACTATAGGGATGGTAAGGAACTGTCTTGATGCCCATCTTGGTCAAATAATCTGTGACAAGGTTGGAGTTGTGGACTGGTGTTTTGTCCTGGTGAAAATGCCATGGAGCAGATTTGAAGAGTGCTGGCGTCTTCCGACGGAATCTCTTCCTGAACCTCCTTAAAACCTCAGCATAGTAACCCTAACCCTAAATCTTTGGCCAATCAACTCTGGTTTATTAACTTCCTTACTCCTCGCACACCTCTCATCATCCCTCACAGACACCCTGCCTTTTTTTTGAATCTCTGATGCCACTCAAAAAGTGATGCTCGATTCATGCAAGATGGTCGAAAATCAGTTTGAATCATTATATACGTTTTTGTGGCAGTTTTTTTCCAATTTTCAAGCAGAATTTTATTGCATATCGTTCTTTTGAAGTGTCCACACGTCCAGATTGCAATTTTGAAATTCACCAGCTGTGACAATTAGGCATTAGTAGGGTGTATTCCAATTGCTGCTTTAGCATTTCATTTGAACCTGAAATCATAAAAATTAGTCTGTCTGCTCATAAGATATATAGCAATAGCATACTGAATTTTCAAGAGTCTATGACAATTTTAAATGCCCGTACAAAAAAGTCTGGAAACTTATTGAAGGCACCACCTAAGACTTCCCCAAGAGTGTCCTGGATATTACACTAAATACTCTGATGGTGAGGTTCCAGTAATACTGGAGCTTTGGGGAATGCAGAGTACCCCTTTATTGCCATCGTTCCCAGATCCAATCTGACCCAAAGTGGTATCACGTGATAGGGTCCTATCTTTAGGTCAAATAGAACTAAACTGTGAACTCAAGCTAAACTGAATTTGTTGAAATAGAACTTTTTCGACTCTTAAAGTGCATCATGCTAAACTGAACTCTTTTTACATTTAAGTGGGTGTAAAAAATATCTGTACTTATGCTAAACTGGATTGTTTAAAACATAAGTGTTTGTATGTATAAAAAACGATTTGGCATTAAATAACTGATATTGATTGATATGCCATAAAACCAAACAAAAACAAAAACCAAGGCAAACTAAATTAAATCCGCTGCTTTGCACAAGCAATAACCATACGATACTAAACTGAATCTGAATACGGGGCTGCCGTTTAAGAGTTTAGGAGAACGTGGAGTACCACTTTATTGACATTACTCTAGTGTACCATATCTGTAGTAAAGATAATTTAGACCCCTGTTGTGATCCTCCAGCTATGGGTAAATAGTAGGGCAGACTAGGTTCTTCAGCTTTGGTCAAGCAACAAGTCTAAGAGAAGGAAAACTCTGAATTCAAACCTGTTAAACTCCGCTTAAAAATTGACCTTGTGTCATATCCTGCCCGATCGGAGGTGTTGGTAAATATGGTTGTGACCCTCCGTGGTCAAAAATTGACAAATGCGAAGCTCTGTTAAACGTATACGAATGGTTTATTTTACTACTAGGTAGCAAGTAGCTGCCATGATAAAGAAGGGAGTATCGAAACATGAGACAACCATCACCAAAAAAAAAAAAAAAAAAAAAAAAAAAAAAAAAAAAAAAAAAAACATACTCTAGTGAGAAAAAGATTAGCAGATGCAGACCATGAATTTTTCCTGGTTCTTGTCCACTGGGTCTATAACTCCCTTTTGAGTGTCCCAGAATTTGGAGTTCGTAAAGATTTCTTCTCCTTACATCTTCGTTGCTCGTTTCTCACTGATGTTTTCACCTTATTGCGTTCTACCGTCGACGCCCTGAAAAGGACACAAGGTGTTTCCACGCTTTCGCCCGTCGTGTTGGATGCAGAAACATATCCATTTCCGGTTGCACTAGACTAAGTACAAAGAATGCATCTGTCTTGTTTTTCGGTGACTATTGTTTGCATGATTTATTTATTTATTATTGACTCAATTTCATTTCAGTCATTTCAACCGTTCAATTACTTTACATAAAGTTTCATAGTCTTATCATATTTACCAACCCCTCTGCTCGGGCAGGATATGACACAAGGTCAATTTTTAAGCAGTGTTTAACAGGTTTGAATTCAGAGTTTTCCTTCTCCTAGACTAGTTGCCTCACCAAGAACCTAGTCTGCCCTACTATTTACCCATAGCTGGAGGGAGAATATTTGGATTCATACCTTTCCCAAGGGTATTAGTTCTATGTGAAATGCAATTAGTCTCGTCCAGGATTTGAACTCGTTTTGGCGTGTCCACTTCCTACGACGATAACGATCACACCCCGGACAGTTCCATAGTCTCATAACCAGTTAGTTTCCCATCAATGTGACAGATATGTTTATTTAGAAATTATTCGTATTCAGCCGGACTGCGTGCCAAAAAGAAAGACTCGTAAGAAACACATGCATAAACACGTTAATACTAACGTATAATGAATGCGATTCACTAACTTTAATGAGCAAAATAAAAGTAAATTCCTTGAAAAGAGGTTAAAATTAATGAAATCAATAAGGAAGGATCAAATATCAGTAGCAATATATAAAAATAAATAGATGAATATATAAATCATTGTAAGGTCAAGATTTTATTAACCTATCACCTCTATTGTTGGTAAGATGTAACCCATGTATACTATCGAATTTTAAAGTACCGACTCATGTAAATATTTAGGTGTTACAACATGAAAAATGTAGATGATAAGTTCTGAACCGAAATAGTACAAAAAATTACAAAATGAAAATGTGGTTTGTTGGTCGGTTTTTATAGCACATCAACCTTTGTAGGTTTTAACGCCTAATCTACTTAATACAAATAATCAGTTCTATTTCAAACACTAAGTTTAGTATGAATACTCAGTTTAGTATGAATACTCAGTTAAGTATGAGTACTCAGTTTAACTATCAAAAACATTTCAAGTTACTTGGTTTATTCAAACAGTTCTCCTTCAGCTAATTCAGTTTAGTATGTGTATAGATTTTGTTCACAAACAGTTAAATATTTATATTAAACAATTCAGTTTAGCATAAGTAAAATTTAAATGTCAAATACTGGTCTCTTTCAAACAAATCAGTTTAGCATAAATACGCAGTGTAAATGTAAATAAAGAGTTTAATTGTGAAAAATATTTTTATTTCAAGTTATTCAGTTTAGTCAAACTGTTCTAATTCAAATCATTCAATTTAGCATAAGTATGCAGTTTAGCTCAATTTAACCCATAGATTAGGCCCCACCAAGTGCTACCATAACGGACCAGAGTGGCCCAGGGAGCAATGGCAATGAAGCGGTGCTCCTGATTCTTCAAAGCCCCAGTATCACTGGAACCTCACCAGCAGATTGTTCAGAGTCATATCTGGGACACTCGTTGAGGGTGGTCTTACACCTCAGCAGAGAAGCAATCGGTATATTCTACAGCCCCAGCTGACAGGGAAAGAGAGACAGTGACAGAGAGACAGATAGACAGAGAGAGAGAGAGAGAGAGTATGTATGTATGCGTGGTGTTGCGAAACTGGCTGCATATTCGGTGAAACTGAAAGTGGATGTAGCCCAGAAATTCCCTTGCAAACTTATCTAACCCAAATTATTGTAGCAATTGAGAGAATTCTCTTTCGAAAATGAGAATTAGTTTCTTCATTTAACTGTTTTTAATTTACTGGTCAATTCATTTCCGCGTTTTACATTTGTATTTTTATGTATTTACCGACTTCCACCAGTGTCGAACAGAATGCAAGGAGACAATCATCTGAAGGTTGTTGGTTCAATCCTGACTGCAGGCGAATAAAAATACAGGAATACTTAATACTTGTACCCTTTTATGGCTAACGGAATCAGAACAGGCGCCCCCTCGTGAATTCAATAAGAAATATATTTCGAAGTCCCGTGTAGGTTCCCGAGTTCGAAAAACACCTGAAGAAGGCCGAAACGTTGTGGAAATAACAATAAAGATGAAGACAGTAGTCCGAAATCCATTAAAATAAAAATCATCAAGCTTCGTCTCAGAAAATTAGACAACTAACAGATACTACATTATAATTTTCATTGAAATAACCGGCAAATGAGGTTCTTATTGAATTGCACCGCCCGGGTGCTTTATACAACACATGGTCCATTTAACGAGTTAGTTCGATGAGCGTACACACAGGCAAGGCTAAACATGTCAACGCCTCTCACGACAACTGTCATTCTGGATTTTCCTCCTCTGCGATTGCTGAAAACCTTGAGGTCATTTTAATCACTGGTTTTCCCCAGCTATGCTCGACAAAACAATGTGGCCAAGACAAAAGAATATGCACATCCCTTTCATCCCAAGCCAATGACCGATTAAAACTTTAGGATCGCTGCTTGATCGACTATTGGCTTGAAATAAAATTTAAAAAATTCCTCATTTTGATGGAAACCCCAGAAAATGATATTGACACCAAAAATAGATTTCAGCATATGGCAATTATTCTTACGTAATTGCGAAATGATACCCGACATACACTGTTAATATCATTTGAGATTTACGACTTGATGAATATGGTAATCAAGTAAGAAAGCACATTCACTTCAAGGATATGAATACTTTGCTTCCTTCATATTTTCTTAAATACTTGACCCAAATGAGGTTAGGATTACTTGTGATACGTCGTATTATATTCTATTGAGAATCCAGTATATTAACCCAGAAAATTTTCTTGATCTCAGACTAATATATATATATATATATATATATATATAGTCATCCACACTCAGATCTTTTTCGTTCAATCAGAACTCATCAGTGTGGCTAGACATATTAACCTTGCCGTAGCTGGGATCGAAACCCGATTGACTCAAACGTCAATCCAAGCCACTAAACCTTCAGCCACGAGGAGCCAGTAGCAGCAAAGTAAATTTTAAACGGTTATGTATCGCAATTACTATTGTTTACATACATCCGTGTATATATATATATATATATATATATATATATATATATATATATATATATATATATATATATATATATATATATATATATATATATATATATATATATATATATATATATATATATATATATATATATATATATATATATATATATATATATATATATATATATATATATATAATATTTAAATATGTCTAAACTAATTTTTAAAGAGTAAACAAAAAATACCTTATTAAATTAAATATCAAAATTAAACTATAAACGTGAAACTTATTTTTGAAAAGGGTAAAAAGGAAAATTTGAAAAAAATCAGAAAGAAAATTATATCTATTAAAAAAACGTAATTTGCGGAATTTTTTTCGAATACTTGAGTGATGTCAGCCTAATTTTGAAATGCATAACTCTTAACGTTAAGGAATGGAAAGAATGTTTCAATTCATTTTAGTTTTTCTTTAGAAAGTATCTTCCAGATAAAACATTTGATATATATTACATCGCCTGAAAATGGTTTAAAACATGAATAAAACGTTGACATAAATTGTACAAGTATAAAAATTACATCAACTGATATTTTAATTTCTATTAAGTTATATTTACATACCACTATATTTATTATCATTTTCTCATATATATAAATATAATATGTTAAAATATATATATATATATATATATATATATATATATATATATATATATATATATATATATATATATATATATATAGAGAGAGAGAGAGAGAGAGATAGACAGAGAGTGTGTGTTCGCCAATGGTCCGGGAGACCGAGGTTCAACCCTACGTCGAGTCATACCAAAGACTTTAAAAATGGTAATTGATACCTCTTTGCATAACACTCAGCATTATAAGATACGTATCAACGGTAAAGTGGAGCAATCCAAACTGAGTTGTGCCCTCCCCTGTACTTCGGTGTAGTAGCTATTGAAAAGGGAGTATTCAGGTCACCCTCGACTACGGTCGCCAACTTTACTTTATATATATATATATATATATATATATATATATATATATATATATATATATATATATATATATATATATATATATATATATATATATATATATATATATTACAAAATAAACTCTTGTGACTATGAGTTCATTTATAATAGAATATCATGCCAATGTTTTTGTTAAACCATCATTAGGGCAAATTTGAATGGTTCTTCTGAATTATATTGAAATTTTAAAATGAAACGAAAAAAAGAAAAGAGAAAATTATTACGGTTTGTAGCATCTGTTTCAAATGTTTGCGACGAAAGTAATTTTTCAAAATTTTATTTTAAAGGTTAACGAATTTGCAATGGATATTTTAAAAAAACAGAGATTTCAAAAGAAATTTTCAAAAGATTTTTTTTCAAAATTTAACATCTTTGTACTGAGTTTAAATTGCATTTTTTATTCTTATTTTTTAACGATAAAAACTATTGATATCTTTATTCTTGTATTTATATTAAAAAAATAATTTTTTTTTACAACATAATTTTGCTTAGGAAATATTGTGATCCAAATTATTATTAAAAAACATTTTAGAATTATGTGTAAATGTTAATAAGTAAGAACTAACTCATTTAATTTGGGCTTCTTATAAAATGACTGCACTAGATATGTTGAACAAACCGGGTCTTTGTTTGATAGCATAAGTATTATAAACAATGGTAGATTCAGCAATCGTTCTGCGATATTTATTATAAATATTTACTAAAATTTAGGAATCTTCAAAACGAAAATTGTAATTAGCGTCTTAATTGGATTTTATCAACGCATTTTCGTCATTACTGATATTAATGTCTTGCATGTGTTCATACATGTGTTTTCCGATAGATCGTAAATTTTCACCAGTATAGTTTTTTGTTACATCCAAAATATTTGATAAAGTAGCACATTTTATTTTGTTATTGTTTTTATATAGATTCTACGGCAATCCATTCATTCTCTCTGTCTGTCTGTCTGTCTCTCTCTCTCTGAGACTTAATGTCTGTTTGGATGTCTTTCTTTCACTGTCTTTTTCTATTTCAGTGTGTCTCTCTCTCTCTCTCTCTCTCTCTCTCTCTCTCTCTCTCTCTCTCTCTCTCTCGCCATATATATATATATATATATATATATATATATATATAGAGAGAGAGAGAGAGAGAGAAGATGTAAAGAAATCATTATAAAACCGTTTTTCATAAACCAGGAATGCGCTCAGATACTGGTGAGTCAAGCGGGATAAAAACCTAAATCAGTCTTTCAATTTACAAGTTCTTCGTCCATTTTACTCTATGTATCACCTGGATTTTTATTTTTTTTCCAAATGAATGACAATTTTTGGCATGAAGCCAACATCCGGAGGAAAAAAAAAATTATTTTTAGTTTGGTTTGGTTTGATTTGCTTCGTTTGTTTAAAGGCGTATGAATCTTTTCATGGATTATTAAATGCTTAAGCCATCCTTCTGGAAGAAGTATAACGACTCTATTAATTTTGTACCAAGGGGTGTACGAGGTTTTAAACCTTAATCAGGAGTATTAATCCAGACGAACACTCTAACGTGAGACTAGAGTTTAAACTCGCTTACGATGAATCACATTTCGGGTGTTATATAACTATGAGAAATTAACATATATATAACTGAGAGAGAGAGAGAGAGAGAAAGAGAGAGGGAGAGGGAGAGAGAGAGGGAGGGTGAGGGAGAGATTTTTTAAATATATATTTGAACTAGCCTTTACCATATTGATTATTGAGTCGGTGACAGGTTACAATATTATAATTCATCAATATTGGAGAGAAAAAGATTTAAGTTTTCAGCAAATTTATAGTAAAAACATTTTAGTTATGAAGATGACTTGAGGAAGAACAAAATCAGTCTATTTTAAAACACACACACACAAAAACATATACATTATCTTTCACCCCTTCTCTCTCTCTCTCTCTCTCTCTCTGTATATATATATATATATATATATATAGCTAGTCGGCTGGGGCTGTAGAATACACCGACTGCGTCTCTGTAGAGGGGTAAGACCGCCCCCACAACGAGTGTCCTGGATATGACACTAAAGAATCTGTTGGTGGAGCTCTAGTAATGCTTTAGCTTTAGGGAATGTGGAGTAGCCCTTCATTGCCATTGTTTCCTGGTACACTCTGGCTTGGAGTGGTAGCTACTAATAGGGCCTTATTTAAGGGCTAAATAGAACTAAACTGCATACTTATGCTAAACTCAATTGTTTGAATTAGAAATGTTTGACTAAACTGAATAGCTTCAAATAGAAATATTTTTCACAATTAAACCGTGTGCTTACATTTAAACTGCGTAATTATGCTAAAGGAAATTGTTTGAAATCGAACTGCTTTTGACATTGAAACTATACTTACGCTAAACTGAATTGTTTAATATAGAGCTGTTTTGACATCTAACTGCGTGTAAACCAAATCTGTTCTTACACCAAACTGAATAGGCTGAATTAGAACAGTTTGAGTTAACTGAATAGCTTGAAATAGAAATGTTTTGACAATTATACTGAGAACTCATGCTAGAATGAATTGTTTTAAGTAGAACTGGTTATTTGAATGAAAATAGATTTTGTACTAGATAACCTCTAAAGGTTGATATGCCATGAAACTCAAACAACTAACCTAACGAATCTATATGTGTGTGCATATATACCATGAAATCTACATTTACAACATTGATTGTTAAAAGTATTATTATTGACAATTCTATACTGTAATCACAACTATCAATAAATCTTTTAGCCAATTAAAAGAAAAATTATTCTTACTTTCAACATATTCTCCTTTACTATTAAAGTGATTAGTTCTGTTGGCATAATTTAATGCATAGCTTTAGCAAAATTGATGGGGCATTTCAAATCCTAATTCAACTAATCCTTATGTGTTGGATTTGTAATATCTGAGAGCCTTAATGCGTGTGCATACACACATGTGTGTGTGAATGTGGGCGTGTATGTGTGTGTGCTTAGCACAATAAATTACTAGTACAGAGTCGAGGATGTTAGCCATTCCGCCACCTTAACTCCTTTCGTTAATAAATTAATTTTGGTGATGAGAAATTAATTATTTGGAAAGTACACCGGTTTATGAATGAAATTATTGTCTGCTTGAAACCTGGTTTTAATAAAACTTTCTGTTCATAAATGGCGAGAGAAAAATATCTGTTTGCCTGCTCTTGCAAGTTGACATTTATGTACGCAATTTTTTTAATATGCCAGGTTACCATATTTTTAAAAAGCTCTTTGTCATTAAATCCCTTGAGGACGTTGTCTTAATACACTAGTCTGCGATTTAAATTGAGACAGCGCCACATGTCTTTCTAAAGTATTAACAGACACACTCCAACACTTAGGGATGCCAAAAAAATATATACATTGTATGTAATTTGAACAATTTAACCTACTGAATGAATAGGGTAGGCTCATTTGATTGTAGTGATAGCTTTCATCTACAATTTATACGAGGTGTATACGATAAGTTTCCAGATTTTTTTCGTATTGGCATTTAAAATTGTCCTAAACTCTTGAAAAATCAGCATGTTGTTACAATACATCTTATGAGATGACTAAATCATTTTTATGATTTCAGGTTGAAATGAACAGCTACAGCAGCAATTGGAATACACCCTACTAAAGCCTGATTGTCACAGCTGGTGAATTGCAAAAATGCAATCTGACACTTTAGAAGAACGATATGCATTAAAATGCTATTCTGAACTTGGAAAAAATGCCACAGAAACGTATGGATTGCTTCAGACTGCTTGTCGACCATCTTGCATGAATCGAGCATCAGTTTTTGAGTAGCATGAGAGATTCAAGAAAGGCAGGGAGTCTGTGAGGGATAATGAGAGGTGTGGGAGGAGTAAGGAAGTCAATACACGACAGTTCATGGGCCAAAGGGTTAGGGTTAATATGCTGAGGTTTTAAGGGAGTTCAGGGTGAGATTCAGTCGGAAGAGGCCAACACTGTTCAAATCGGGTCAGTGGCATTTCCACCAATCCTCAACTCCATCCTTGTCACAGAGTATTTGACCAAGATGGTCATCGAGACAGTTCCTCAGCCTCCCTATAGTCAAGACCTTGCTTCCTGTGACTTTTAGTTATTCCCTAAGCACAGAGGCTGTCGTTATGAGTCGATTGAGGAAATGAAAGAGGCTGTGACGTGGGGTCATTGACACGCTCACACAAGAGGACTTCCATGGGGACTTCCAGAAGTTGTTGTAACGGTACAACGAGTGCATTGCAGCCGGAGGAGATTACATCGAAGGGGACTAGAGTTTCATGCGTGTACTATCGATAAAAGTGCCCATACAAAAAAGTCTGGAAACTTATCGTATGCTCCTCGTAAATACTGTTTCTGCATGCAAAGTTATAACGTTTATCGAGCAGATCCAGTCAGCATTTAAACAATTTAGGAAATAGCGATCCCATTAGACCAACGTTCATTTTGCACTCTTATTTGATTAAGTAACTCATTAGAGTTTATGTATACGTATGCTTACCAGGTGAGAATAATAACTGTCTGCTAAAAAAATATTTAATTAAAGAATTGCAACTGACTTATCGCAAACCTGCTGATGCGTTATGCATTCACAAGATGGCAGGAAATTATCTCCATAACAGAACCAACTGCAGGAATTAAGTTCATCTGAAGGCGCAATCAAAATAACAGTTAATGACTTAGAAAATGGAATCATCCAACCGAGTTCAAGTACTGAACGCGGCCCTTTTCATTTCACTTCTAGCAAATGAGTTTAGGAAATGTATGAATCTATCGGCACTGCTAAAACTATGGAAAATGCTAGAAAAACACTGTATGATTTAGACTTTGTCCGGATACAACTTAAAAATTAAATTTGTCTCACATCATATTTGTAGCGGAGAGGTTGGTCAGAGGCGCAATTAGCGTAACGATTATCATCATAGAAAATGGAATCGGTGACACGAGTTAAAAATCCTACAAGGCTGTTTGCATCTGAGTTTATGCTAATTCCCTAGGGAAAGAGATAAGTCCATGTTCTCCTTTTAACTAAAGATAAATAGGAGGCAAGGTTCGGTTCTTTTGCCTTGATTATGCAACCATACTAGGAGATGAAAAAGCTGAATTAAACCCAGATATACTTAACTTAAAAATCGACCTTGTGTCTCATCCAGCCATACCGGATGTGTTTGATGAATACATATTTTTGGTTTGGTTTAGTTTGGTTTTATGGCACATCAATCTTTGTGTTATGGGGACATAAACAGGTACTCTTGACTGTATGTAGTGACTGCAAATAACTGATGTATCTAAGTCTTCGCTGATCCACGAGCACTAGGACATCCATGCGTTGGAGTAGACAAGAGAAGGTTGCTTTTAAGTTCTTCTATGCTTCTCCAGCATGTTTTATTCGTCTCACCTGGATGATTTGTAAGATAGAAGGCAAGTAGCCGTACAGCTGTTGTTTTGTTGGGTGCTTCTTCAAGAATTTTTCCAAAAGAACTCGCAGCATTATTTTGTCGTTTTTATGAAGATTTTTCTTTAAGAGTCTAGTTAAAGTCTACGTTCTGAACCATAAAGTAGATCTAATACGGTCATAATTTGGAAGAATTCCTGATTTTTTATCGGAGTAACGAGGACTCCATCTGTTTGTTAAACTGTCAATAGCAGATAATGTTTACTTATGTGTATGCTGATATATATAGTAGATCAAATCATGTTACCCAAGTAGGTGAACTGGTCCAGGAAGGAAAAAGAGACTGAAGATACTGCCCTATGTCCCGTGCAATTTGTGGTTTTGGTTGATGATATGACTTTGATTGAACGATAAAACCTGGCCTTTCGTTCGATAAATTTGGCTTGTAGCAACGGTAACAGGTGAACAGCCTGCAGCACAACATCTTACAATGGCTTAACAGCCATACCGTCAGAAAGACCGGGCAAGAATACTCTTATAACTTGCGCAGCTGAAGCCACAGATGCTTTTATGTATGTCATTACATAGTTAAAATATTCTAAGGATCTATTCTGAAAAATATTTTCCCAAAATTTTGTATACATAAAGAAAAAACGCATTGTTTTTGCAGGATTCCTTTGAACTATAAAAAAAATAAGCACATGGCCATTAGAAGATCTTCCCTTTTGCTGAGTTTATTATTAAATAATAACGACGGTTGGCGTACCTCAATCCTGTAATAGTTAACGAGCTTAAAATAATGACAATAATACTGATTATAATAACAATAATAACAGTCTTAGAAAATATAAAGATGAACAAATATAAAGAATAATAAGATATTGAACTTCATAATTTGCTGTTCTTGCAGACCGTAGTTGAGGGCAACTTAAGGGTTCACTTTTCCCTAGCTACTACACTGAAGTGTAGGAGAGGGCGCTACACCTTTCCCTGGATTGCTGCACTTTATTATTGCTACGTACCTTGTAATGCTGAGTGTTAAGCAAGGTGGTATCAAGTACCATTTTTGAGCCTTTAATATGACGTTACATGAGATTGAACGCCGGTCTACCAGGCCATTGCCGAAGACTCTGACCACTAGTCAATGATTGAAAAACCAGTGAATATATATATATATATATATATATAGATAGATAGATAGATTTACTAATCTAATATCTACCAGCATTCACGGTACCAGAAAAAAAAAGAAAAAAAAACGGGCTGGGAACAAGAGATAATAGTATCTCGAATCACCGCCCGGGGGGGGGGGAGAGAAAAATATCGGCCAAAAAGAAAGAAAAGGCCAACCTCGTCCGACCCCTTGAAATAAATCAAGGGATACGCCGTCAGTTGGTCAAAAGAAAACTTAAAACCTTCCATTTTGCGAATTATACTACAATTACAAGAGTGCGCAACACGAGTGGAGCCAATTATAAAAGGTGAAATTTATATATATATATATATATATATATATATATATATATAAAACTGCTCTTTTAGTGAGTATATCAACCACGTCAGAAGAATAGCATGTGTGGTATAAGATACATATTTGAAAATCGATAAAGGGGGATTCTGTGTCATGATTGATTTGGTTCGTTTTTATGGCATATTAACCGTTATAGATTATTCAATCCCAGGTCCTGTTTATGTATGTATATGTAGACAGAATTTGGCGTAAAATGGCCTACAATGGTTGATATGCCATAAAACTCAAACAATCAACCAATACTGTTTATACATATATATTGAACATATAGGATTTCTAAGCACATTGTGTTGATAGCATTTTTAAATAGGTCTGACCTCAATTTTAACGCACAGTTAAATGGTTTCAAGGATTGTTATATCACAGTCATAATTCAACATCAGTCAATTTTTGCACACATTTAAATTGGTATAAATCATGCGTAAGAGATAGCTGGAGAGAGAATACTCGGATTCATATAAATCCCAAACATTTTAACGCTATGTGAAATGCAAACAGCTTCCTCCCGGATTTGAACTAGTGTCACCCTGTCCATTACTTTCCATGATATCCATTACACAACGAGCACCTCATGTATATATGTATATATGTATGTATGTTTCTTTCTTTGTTTTAAAGGAATATCAACCTGCTCTGGTTATTTAATAAAAAAGTTAGCGACCATAGTCGAGGGTGACCCGAAGGCTCCCTTTTCGATAGCTACTACACCAAGGTGTAGGGGAGGGCGCTACTCCATTCCCTGGATTGCTCCACTTTACCCTTGAACCGTATCTTATAATGCTGAGTGTTAAGCAAGGTGGTATCAAGTTCCATTTTTAAAGTCTTTGATACAAAGTCATTAATGTTGAAGAACGCTAATGAATAAGGGGATTCATACCTTTCCCATGCAAATTAGTTCGGAATTTAACGTTATATATATATATATATATATATATATATATATATATAATGTAGATTGAAATCGTCTCATTAAATCATTTCAGTAATTTTATTCCTCGTTTCTGATTTTCAAAATAAATCTAAAGTCACTGATAGTCAATTAGTAAGAGATATGCAAATATAATTCTTCTGGTAGCAGAAGATAAAGCAAGATTTTGACTCTCCTCTTTAAGTGTTATCAGAACATTGCCTTTTGGGAAATTATCTACACTGCCAAGATGAAATTAAACTCTCGTGTCAAAAGCTTTCTTCCTATGATAGATTCGAAAAAACTTAGAAAGAATTATATCTGAGATCTTTTGATATGGAAATCTGATGACCATTTACTCGAGCTGTATGTTCCGGCATATACATCTCTTTAGTTTGTTTAAATCTTACACAGGCTTTACTTAAATTAATAACATCATACATATATTATTCAAATAAGGAACGAGTCAGTCCCGTGGTTAAGGAGTTTTTTGTTTGTTTGTTGTTTTTTTTAACTTAGCATGTTGCATGAATTTAAACCTAATTAAAACAAATCCTTTTGCACCATGGTTTATACACAGGCTGTTCTTCTATGAGTAAAATGCTATTCTTGCACTCAAAATTTTCTTCAACGTGATTATTATTCATTGCTTAAGTAATAAAGTAAAACAAACTTTGACAGGAACAGACAAAAATATAAACAGATGATGAATTGTAAGCAAAAAGTTAAAAACAACTTAGAAAGAGGTCTGCTTCTATTTTTATTTACAAGGATGAGTTAAAAGTTTTCCAAAATGTTAATGCTGAGCTCACCTGATAACCTCCGAGTACTACTCGCTGGATCGGCCTATACGACTTGGAGTTCATCTCAGAATCCACAGTTTTAGGCCAAGCTGACCTTGCCTGATTTTTGAGGCCTTTGCAACCTGAGCGAAATTTAATGAACAATCTGGTTACTTACTCTGATCAACATGCCTTCATATTTAGAACAACAGTTTTGTTTTTTTTTTACTTTCGCACCGTTATGACCGAGTTCGATCACGTAAAGCATATGTTCCCAAATTAAACTCCGGTGCACGTGCATCTGTGTAGATTTCAAATCACACACGGAGAGAAATAATGTGCAATATGTAAGCGTACCAACTACCGCGATACTACTGACCACAGCAGATATCTATCATAGCTTGAACTGCTCACATGATATAAGTGCCGCAAACTAGCACGTTGGAAAACATTGCAAAACTTTTATCAGCCCTCAAGGTATCGTCCGAAACAAACTGAGAGTGTTTTGTTGTTTTTAATTATTGAGGTTAGGTGATAATAATTGTCATATAGAGTTACTGCACACTTATTAAAGCTTTTTGAGTATATGTTTGGTGTTATCTTATTGGTACATCAATAAGTTTGTAGTCTAGAGATTGAAAAGGCTTTTTAACAAAAAAAAATATTTAAAAATAATCTTTCTCCTGACAATTTTAATTATCTTAGTGGGAGAATATTAATTACATAATCCAACACGATACAATATACGTTTCTCCTCTGAATCAGAAGGGACATGTGAGTAATGATAATGAAGAAGTACTCAGCACTCTCAAGACTTCCACAACAGGAGTCTCACTATCATATGCAGTTTAGTTTCATTCCAGGAGAGTACCTTTCGTGGCTCGTAATTATCCCTCTGTAGAGGATATAGTCAGCGTATGAGAAGCCTGCTGAGAGGGTAAAAAGAAAGAAAAAACAGAAAAAAGAAAGAGAGAAGGCAAATATTGTTACCTATTATCTTGTAAACTATTCACTTATTCACCAGATATTGCAGGATGATTTTATCAATAATTCTGGTCTATACAGATGATTATATATATATATATATATATATATATATATATATATATATATATATATAAGGAAAAAACCAAAGACCGGTTAATTATGATTATAATTTTATTTCCATCCTGTTTTTCAGTTTCTGGTGTGAACCAAAACCACCAAGAAAAATATAACAGGGACTTCTTCAGATCCAATGGATAAATAAAGCAGAATAGACACGTGGGGTGGAGGGGGAGGGAGGAGAGATTAAGGAGTTACCTCCTCGTTTTATTGAATTTCGTTTTTTTTATTTACCTATTTATTTTATTTTCAAATTTCTTCCGTCAGTTATAATTACGGTAATTTAACTTTTTATTTTTTAATTTATTTTCTTTTCATATATATATGTACATATATATATCATATATTATATATATAGAGAGAGAGAGAGAGAGAGAGAGACAGAAATTTCTGCAATGGCCTGGTGACCGGGATTCAATCCCAGCTGGCGTCATACGAAAGATTCAAAAAATGGTACCTGATACTTCCTTTCATAACACTCAGCATTATAAGGTAGTGAGCAAAGGGTAAAGTTGAGCAACCCAAGGGAAGGAGTAGCGCTTCCTCTACACCTCGGTATAGTAGCTAATGAAAATGGAGCCTTCGAGTCGCCCTAGACTACGGTCGTCAACTTTACACACACACACACACACACACACACACACACACACACACACACACACACAAAGATCACATATATATATATATATATATATATATATATATATATATATATATGATTCCGTGGAAGATTGTTAAAGACCTTTGCAAAAGACGGCGTTGCGAAAAAATTCTGAAATGCATGAATTTGACGAAATTTGACAGAAAAAAAATGTTGTACTAAATATGAAGGCATGTTGATCAGAGTAAGTAACCAGATTGTTCATTAAATTTCGCTCAGGTTGCAAAGGCCTCAAAAATCAGGCAAGGTCAGCTTGGCCTAAAACTGTGGATTCTGAGATGAACTCCAAGTCGTATAGGCCGATCCAGCGAGTAGTACTCGGAGGTTATCAGGTGAGCTCAGCATTAACATTTTGGAAAACTTTTAACTCATCCTTGTAAATAAGAATAGAAGCAGGCCTTTTTCTAAGTTATTTTTAACTTTTTGCTTACAATTCATCATCTGTTTATATTTTTATTCTGTTCCTGTCAAAGTTTTGACTTTGAAGCAAAACGGTATGTTCTTTAATAATAATAATAATAAAATAAAAAAATTGTCAAAGAAACAGGACCAATATTTTGCCCAAGACAATCAGAAAGAATCACCCAAAAGGAAAAATAATCAGATTATAGATGAACAAAGAGTAAAAGAACAAAAGATAACGAAAAAGCATAGCAAATATGAATTTAAAAAAAAAGAAGAGAACCTGAAGTTGAAAACATAGGTGAGTGTATAAAAGTATTGGCATGAAAACCATTAAAAGTTCCTTTCCCATGTCAGAGAAACATTCTCTGCCAGAATAACGGCAATCACCTCAAGCCAACATGTCACAAGCTATCACGATGCCAAATAACTAATACCCATCACCCCAATAGGGCAAACAATATCGGTATAATGAACGGGTTAATGTTATCACTTATCCAGGACATTAAGGTTAAATAAGACGTATAACCTCCCGTCCCAAAGTTCTGCAGCTTTCTGGTTCACGCTCAGATTGTTCATCTAATACATCTTATATATGCATTCTGACATTTCCTGTCAGTTCAACCCATCTGGTCCAAGATTATTTTCCCCGTTAGGGAAAGAAGTATATTGCGCTATCGGAAATAGGGGTGAAATTGTGTTGAACGGGAAGAAGTTGGTAATATCCTTATGTTCGAGAGACAAAGATATTACAAATATTTGAAATCAAAGACTGCATTATGGTAGGGTGTGATTATATTTCTAATCTTACTTCAGATTGACATAGGAAGATGTTATTGCAGATTTTACCTATAAAAAAACAAGGACCACCTTACTTTTAATATATATTTCGATAATTCACGTCATCACTTACATGATTATTACATATGTGCCACACTTCCTGTTGATAAGTCAGAAATAGTGGCATCATTTGTGTCCTCGGATTTTAACTGAGGGCGCATCTGCAGGCAAATTTTCTTTCAAATCGATCGAGTAAACAGAAAAGAAAGAAAGAAAGAAAGAAAGAAAGAAAGAAAGAAAGAACGGGAACATGAGTTCAAATAGAAAATAATCTTAGTAGATAAAAGTATTGAAAAAAAAAAAAAGAAAGATAACGAAGTGAAAGAGAGAAAAGAAAATAGAAATTATTAGAACGTTATAGTGAGAGAGAAACTGATTAAAAATGGAAAAGCAACAAAAAAAAAAAAAAAAGAGGAGAAGAAGAAGAAAGAAGGTCGGAATAAGTAGAACACACTACCCAAGTTATTACACTTGAAAATATAAAAACATATTTGGCAAAAATAATAGAATTAGCTAAGAGTCAGCTAATTCTATTTCCTGGGTAGAGTATAGTACTTATTCCGATTTTTTTTCTCTCTCGTTCTATTTCTTTTTCCTGCTCTTCCATTTAATATCCACTCCTCTCTCACTATAGCGTTAAAAAAAAACCTATCGGAACATTCTCTAATAATGTTCCTATAATTTATATTTAATATAACAGTTGATCAAGTATTAACAGGAGGCACAACTAAGTTATAAATCTAACCGTGTTTGTCAAGTAATTCAAACATTTTCAAACGATTTCTGTAACATTTTCCTCTGAGTGGCTCGGAAAAATATACCGTCTATTTAAATTTTTTAATCTACTTGGTTTAAAGTTAATTTAATGAAACATATTCAGTAATTAGTTTCAAAAATTTTTTTCTGTGTAATCTGGTATCAACTTATCTTCTGCGGTTTATACTGCTATATGGATGCACTACATGGACGCTAACTAAACGGCTGGAGAAGAAACTAGACGGCAATTACACAAGAATGTTGAGAGCAATATTGAACAAGTCCTGGCGACAACACCCCACAAAACACCAACTATACGGCCACTTGCCTCCCATCACGAAAACTATACAAGTTAAACGAACCAGACACGCAGGACACTGCTGGAGAAGCAGGGACAAGCTCATAAGTGATGTACTCCTATGGACCCCCACATATGGCCAAGCAATTGCAGGACGACCAGCTCGAACATACATACAGCAGCTATGTGAGGACACAGGATGTAACCCTGAAGACCTGCCAGAGGCGATGAATAATAGGGAGAAGTGGCGAGAGAGAGTCAGGATATCCGTGCTGGCGGCACGACATGATGAAGATGATCATGAAATATTCACCAGAGGTGTTGATCCATATTTTCCTGTGGTAGGAAAATTTAGTTCAACCAGAAACAAGGAATTTCAATTGATTCTATAGTGCAATCGGACAGCGCCATATATATATATATATATATATATATATATATATATATTATTATTATTATTATTATTACCTTCTTCAAACTGACGATGGCTGAGGATGACGAAAGTTCACAATATATATATATATATATATATATATATAGTATATATATATATATATATATATATTGTCATCCACAGACAGACTGTTTCGTTGTATCACAACTCTTCCGTGAGTCTTGACACGAAGGATGCTTTAAGTTGGATCGAAACCCTTCCAACTTTACATTAGAATTAGCATCATACTGCTCAGCCAACAAGCAAACCACGTCATCTGGGGAATTATAAGGTATTAAGTAGTATCTTTCGTTAGTTAAAATTTATACCTTACCAGATTCCAGAGTTCTCAATTCATACGAAGAGCTTTGCATTATGCGAGTGGCAGCCGTAAATTTTTTCGCTTATGACTATTTTTTTTCCCCTTTTCATTGTAGTTTAGCAATAGGCTAATTAATTAGTCACAAACACATTAATTGACTTCTGATCTGAAAAAGATATTTCCCTGGATTATATTTATTCTAGTCGGGCAAAAGATCATCATTATATGAGACATAATAATGACCGAAATTACAACGTTAGCAAAACAGTCTGAGATAAGATATAAAACTATCGCTCTTGTGTAGTTATTTACCAAAGATTTGCAGTGAAATAATTCTCTATAGGATCATACTCGTTGAATTTGCACATTACTCAGTCAAAAGAACTTGTTATCATTGTGCTGAGCTCTTGGGCCAATAAACTGAACGTTATTTCTTTCTTTGTCC
>OY757907.1:116012156-116164656 GCA_963585895.1 Sepioteuthis lessoniana
TGTGTGTGTGTGTGTGTGTGTGTGTGTGTGTGTTCATATTTATCTTGTGTTTATATCTACCTATTTTAAACATTGCATAGCATCTACGAATATCAATGTCAGTATGCTCTTCCTCTGTCTGTCTGTCTGTCTAAATATATATATATATATATATATATATATATATATATATATATATATATATATATCTGTTTATCTAAGTATATGTAAATGATGAAACCAAATAATGATTTGAAAGGAATTTGGTAACTCTTTAGCCTGAATCTAACTAAGGAGTTAAATTGAAAAAAAAAAAAAAACAACGGGTTTCTGTTTGGTAGTATTGTAGTTTGAAATGATAAAAGATTAAATAATTTTCCGGACTTTTTTTTTTATTATGATATAATAAACCTTTGGAATCTTTAGAAATAGAATCCCGATTAGTTTCTGAATTGTTTACTGAAAGTATTATTTGTGTTTGCTTTAATTTATATTTTTCAAATCCTTTTATAATCATAAATTCGTTTTTGATCATAATGGGATATTTCACCAACATATTTCTTATAACAATCCAAACATTGATTCTCAAAAACTATAATCTGTGATTCTTTGCGTGTATTATTTTTATATGATGGTCTTATAAGCGTTACAGACTGTTTTGATTCAATGTTTGTTTCTATATTTTTCAATGTTCTTTGTGGTTTATATTCATGAATTAGTACATAAAATAAAAGAAAAAGCATATTGGATTTGGGTGAAGGAATGTTATATATAGTCATATTTATCATTTAAAAATTTGGTTGGGGTGCAAATCCAAAAGAATCATAAAATAAAAAACAATGATTATTCCACTTTTTATTTTAGTGTTATGATGTGAGTAAAAATGTATTTAGCTACTTTCATTAGTGGATTTGTAATGAATTATAGCTATTTTTTTATTTGCAAAATGTCCAAGAAAGGTAAGGTGTTGTTAATTTCTTGCTCAAAATTAAGATCCATGATTTGTTAAATCTATCTGTTATATTTAATAAGTCCCTATTCCGTGGATACATAAGTAACATATCATCTATATTATGCAATTAGAATAATTAGGTGGGTTGTTTGGGTTTTATGGAATATCAACTCTTGTAGGTTATATAACGCCAAATCCATTTTATGCAAATAATCAGTTCTATTTCAAACAGTTCGGTTTAGCTTGTACACAGTTTAATTGCCAAAAACATTTCTATTTCAAGCTATTCTGTTT
The DNA here is from genome assembly GCA_963585895.1 of Sepioteuthis lessoniana. Taxonomy (NCBI): domain Eukaryota; kingdom Metazoa; phylum Mollusca; class Cephalopoda; order Myopsida; family Loliginidae; genus Sepioteuthis; species Sepioteuthis lessoniana. The sequence goes on from OY757907.1 coordinate 116,013,382, forward strand.
ATTCAAACTGTTCTAATTCCGCTAATTCAGTTTAGTATAAGTACGTATTTTGTTTACTCACAGTTAAATGTCAAAACAATTATATATATAACATTTCTGTTTAGTGTAAATAGAGTTTCAATGTCAAAAACAGTTCCATTTCAAACAATTCAGTTTAGCATAAGCTTGCATCTTAAATGTAAGTACTGTTTATTTGTCAAAAACATTTTTATTTCAAGCTATTCAGTTTAGTCATTGTTTTTTTTTATTATTATTATAATGGTATTTCTATGAACAGACGACTGTTTTTCGCATGGGATAACCAGTATATATATATATATATATATATATATATATATATATATATATATATATATATATATATATATATATATATTAGTTGAAGAAGTTGTAATTTTATATCTATATTTTTGCATTTATCGACCAATTTGCGCTAGTTTTTAAATTTCCACATACTTTGTAAACGGTAATATTTACATACCTTGAAATATTTGATGTATGATTTAAGAAATTTTTCCCTCCGAAAACATAAAAGAATACTATTTCTAATTCATTTCATGGATAAATCGTGAGTATTTTTAGCGAATTTCGGGCCTACCTGAATATTATAAAAAAGCGAAGAAATAAAAATTAATTTAGTAAGTATATATACTTACTTAACTAATAATAATGAATTATTACAAACTCGAATACCTTTTGGGTCATTCCTTTTCAGTGAAAGCCTGCAATCTTTTCTTTCAACAATGGAGTTTATTCAACTTGTTTAATTTTTCTGAAATTGATTGAATATTCGCTTGCCCAGTCGGCTGGAACTGTCGAAAACACCGACAGCACTTCTGCAGAGGGACGGCCCCACCAACGAATGTCCTGGTTTGACACTAAACAATCTAATGGTAAGGTTAATTTAATGCTGGAGCTTTGGGAAATGCGTAACACACCTTCATTGTCATTGCTCTCATATATATAATGACGCATTTATATATTTATATATATATATGTGTGTGTGTGTGTGTGTGTGTGTGTGTGTGTGTGTGTGTGTGTGTGTGTGTGTGTAATTTTTAGTGATTTTACGTTACGTGTCCGAAAATTATGAATGCATTTTTGCATTGACAATATTGTTTCAATATCTTCACTAGGCAACAATATCAATAAACAAACAAACAAAAAAACTAGCAAAAAATATACAAAACTATATTTTTTTCGCGTCAACGCTTAATTTTAACAGGTATGTTTGAAGCGCCATCTTTCGTACGAAATTAGAAAAACAATTTTTATGTGTCCTCGGAGCTCTTTGTTGTAAGTAATCAAAATAATCACAAATGTTCAGTAATAAGACAAATGTCATTTAGAAATTTTTGGGTATTTTAAAAACGCATAAAAATGGAGAATATCAACAAAGAAGAAAAGCAAGAAGAGGTATCTTATTGGAAAAATTCAAAATGAAGAAAAAAAACCGTTTTGGATAATTTTAGTATATCAGACTAAAGCAGGGCGTCTCAAAGGGATCCGTATCAACCCATGAGTGGGAATAATTTTCTCCAAAGTGAATGAAAACATTGTGTTTCACTGGACTTGTTTGCATTCATAAATCCCAAAATTTATAGCTGCTATTTTAACATTTCGGGCTAAATTTGCTGTAACCAAGTTTACTTTGGTCGACACAACTTTCCGTATTTTGCAAAACTGACTTTTATAGGAGAAAAGTCGTATGGGTAAGAACTTATTTATTCAAATCGCATTAATAATTTGCAAGTCAAATTTAACGATTGATTCAAAAATCTTGTAAACGTTGACATTGTGAATAGATTAATTCTCCATTGGATATTGAAATAGAAAGTAAAAATTAAGACACCTCTTTTATAGAAACATTATTAAAATGGTTTTCAACTTTGAAGTGTACTCTATGTACAAATTTAATGAACTGGATATTACTGGAGGAATAAAAAGACTATAGCAAAAAATCCAAAGCTTTGTGCAACAGGTGAGACAATTGTACTAGATTTTCAAAGTTCGTATATTGTAGAATCTGGGTTTAGCCATGAGCATTATTTAATAATCTAACAGTACCTTGAACATATAACTTGTTGATTTGTAGTTGAATTTTACAAAATTCATGGAATTAGCATGCTCTTAGGATTTTCAGTTAGGGTATATATATATATATATATATATATATATATATATATATATATATATATATATATTGAAGTAAATAGATTGATACGAAATACGACCCATAACATTTCTACGTTAATACCTTAAGCTTTTGGCTCGATAAAATATTCCTTAAACAAAGGATATTAAATTTCTTTGAGTAACTGTAGAATTTTTCAAAGATATGTATTATGGAATAACTATATATCTTTGAAAAAACATAGAATAAATTGACCTAAAAAAATAAAATTAACATTTTGTTACGGTCCTCGTGTTTTAACAACAGCTTTAATATTTCCAGTGATGGGGTTTACAAGTTTAAAGCGATAGTCAAAGTATTTTCAACTTTTCTGAATAATGATTATTGTGTTCGCTGTATCCGTTATTATTTCCGTAGAAGAAAATCGGAGGCAATACTTATGGGTTTTCTCTCGTACCTTGCTCAGTCAATTGAGATTATATAAATTTCCATGAAATTATAAGCAAATATTGTCTGATTATTATAAATGTGCAAAACAATTTTATCTACACAATATTTATACTGATTTGCTTAAAGGCAAATATGTTATTCTGTTTACGCATGCAGAATTTTTATACACTTATTCCTGTTTCCTAAATAGCAGCAGCTGCAGTAGTAGTAGTAGTAGTAGTAGTAAGAGGTTTGGTTGCACTCAGGCTTTTCCAATCAAAAGGATGGCGAAAAAGGCGTATATTGTGCTCTGCCCAGAATCCAGTGTTTGTTTTCCAACAATAAACACTATAAAAATCTCCAAAGAAAAACAAACAAACAGATCAAACGATATATTCGGGCGGGCCACAATTTTGGGGTGTCGCGTAAGGCCGGCATTTATACACAAAGGATCTGAAATCAAAAGCATAAACAACAGTCTTGCGTACAAAGAATTATTGGATCCACTTTACCGTTTAAATCCCAAGTATTCAGGTTCAATCTACGCTTTGTATTCATATTTAATGACACAGATGCTACACACCAATATTTGTCTGGAATTTCAGTGAGAAAAAACTTTTATTCACAACGAAGTATATGTATTCTATGCAACGAATATATGAATTCTATACAAGAAAATATATGTCTACTGTGTTAAAATTGAATTTTTTCGGTAGAATTCATGGAATGGCAAAAGAAACAAACAGCAAAAGTTAAAACTGATATAAATGAAAATGTGCAAATATAAAAAATAAGATAAGGTCGTCTGAAGATGATTTTATTCATAGTTTGAATTATCTGTCGACATTAAACGTTTCATTTTTTAAATGTTTTCACATCAAAGTTTATGAAAACTCAAGCGAAAGGAAAGAAGTAAGAAAATTTTAAACATTCTATTTCCGGTTGGTGGCATTTAGTTTCAAATCTGTCGAGTAGCGTTTGAAAATTCATTCTAAATATATATATATATATATATATATATATATATATATATATATATATATATATATATATATATATATGTATATATATATTCAAGAAACAACCAATATTTGGTCACTTTGGGATAATAATTTTATTATGCTAATGTGACCGAAGAGTGCTTTTTTCTTGAAATAATATTTGCTCAGTGAATTTATTTACCTTGAGCTCTTTACCAGGAAAATTTAAATATTTGAAATTTGAATTATTTATTTGTCTTGACAGAATTGTTCCCTACTCCGGATTTACTAGATTGAAGAATACCTCATATATATATATATATATATATATATATATATATATATAAGTAAATTAAGGACTGTAATCCGACAATATGTAGAAAAATTGATAACAAAGTAATCCAAGTATAAAGAGAGATTTATTGAGAAGTCGACACTATAGCGTTTCGGTTCTACTGAACCATCATCAGGACCATGAGTGGTGATATTAGCGATGTTACATTAACGATGCATGTTTAAAAATGCAAAACACAAAATCATAGGGAAAAATTTGTATAATAAGAAAAGGTTGGCCGTTTAATTGGTGAATCAGCGTTTGTTGTTTTAAATTACGTCATATGACTTATTAGGAATATTGTATACTATACAATATTCCTAATAAATACTATACAATGTATAGTATTTACGCTACCTTTGTTTATCGGGAAAGGTTTCGTGTCAAAAGCAAGAAAAAGAAAAATAGAAAGCATAAAGATTATGATATATGTGGAAAATATTAACTAAAGATGGAATACATTGTAGTTATTTAAAATGGAACTGCTCAAGTAAGGAGAAATATAATAAAAGCCTGGACGAGTATTTAGGGAATTAAAGAATGGGATTGCAGCGGCTTCGAAAATTCGTCTTAGACTTTTATTATGGATGTAAATGAGCCTCTCCTTCTACTTGGAATACCTTGTTATCAATTTATATATATATATATATATATATATATATATATATATATATATATATATATATATAGGTACCCTAAAGAGAATATTACAGATAAAAAAAACTTATATCGGGTTGACGTCCACGAAATGGAAGGAGAGATATTCTAACCATAAATTTACCTTTTCCCACGAACACATAAAACACCATACGGCACTATCGAAACAATTCTGGTGTTTAAAAAACAAAGGGTTAACCCCTGAGATAGAATGGTATATTTTGAAAAAATCAAATACTCCAAATAGTTTTGACGGTAGATGCAATTTGTGCTTAGAAGAGAAAATACATATTTTGAAACAAATTGCCTGATAAGTTATTAAATTAGAGAAGTAAATTAATAGCTAGATGTAGACATAGGACAACATTTAAACTACAGACTATAAATTTTAAAAACATAGAAATAAATAGTGGAACCAGACAAAAAACGTATCCAATATACATACAAGGAAAAATAGGTAGCTAAATAAATAGTATCGAGATTAATATAAACATTAATATTTCCCCTAAAAAGTTAATTATCGAACTTAACATGAAAAGAAAATAAATAAAAGAAAATAAATAAAAAAAGTTAAATTACCCTAATTATAACTGACGGAATAATTTGGAAAATAAAATGAATAGGTAAATAAGAAAACGGAAATTCAATAAAACAAGGAGGTAACTCTTTAAATCTCTTTCTCCCTTCCTCACCCACCACACGTGTCTATTCTGTTTTATTTATCCATTGGATCTGACGAAGTCCTGTTATATTTTTCTTCGTTTTTTTGGTTCACACCAGAAACGAAAACAGGATGGAAATAAATTTATAATCCTAAAATAACGGGTCTTTGGTTTTTCTTTCTTTAAAGATATATATATATATATATATATATATATATATATATATATATATATATATATATATAATGATTTTGATTTCAAGAAAGGATTTATGCAAAAGGTAATCACAGCCACCACTAATATCATGAAAGATGGCAATGGTTTGCCTTCTAGAGATATAACTGTAATGATGGATTTGTACAAGAAAAATAGCACTCTCGTCACACCTTCAACAAGTATTTGTAGAAAATAAAAAAAAGGCCAGTAGAATAATGGATAACTTTGAAAAACCTGGCTCTCGACGGATCATTTATAATAGCTATGACCGAAGAAACCAAAGATATCTGCAGAATAAACAAGGCTAAAAATTGTGAGAATGACTTTAAAACAAGATTCTTTTTATCTATTTTATAAAAGATCGAATAAACATAGTATTTATATTTAAAAATCTATGGTTAGAATAAAGAAAGCAAAAGGAAATATTTAATTGAATGTGAAAATAATTCTTACAAGAAAGAAAATCTTTTTTTTTTAAATAATTTTTTTTTTAGCAAGATAACAAAACATGTGTCTAAAATAAAATTAAGAATCTTTTTGCAAAGCAGAAGCAGGCAGATAGAATATTAGTTTATGCCCAACTATGTTCCTCTAAAAAGAGAGAAGCCTTTTAAACCTCACAAGTTTTCAAGATAATACAGATAAAAGAATAAAAATAAACGTCTTCATAGGAAAGCTATTTTTTAAATTTAAATTTATAACAAAGAACAAACTATTTTTTAGGAAATCGTACATAACGAGAATTACTTTTGACAAAAAGCAAAGAAATAATTGAAGATAATATTATTGTTTCTTATTATTTGTTCAATTGTCTCTTTTCCAGGTGTTTTTATCTGTTTATTTATTTTTTATCTAAGTAAGACATAACTAGAAGTCTGAAAACAAGAAAAAAATAAAGGCAAAATGTGTTGATGTCTCGTAGAAATAACCAGAATAAGAAATACAAAGATAAAACTGAATAAAGAAGGGAAACGATGAAAATTTCATAAAGAGAAAAATTAGTGAATAGACGATTTCTATTTTTTTTTTTTTATTGAATATAGATAACAAAGGCAACAGAAACAGGAAAAGAGAAAAAAAAAGTCTTGCTGTTAAACAAGATGGAGAAAATGTAAAAATGTTGGAAAATTATTAAATAAGAACGGGAAACGGCCAAAAGGATAGATGAAGAAACCAACGAAGTCTTTTAAAATAGGGAATGAGTGAAAATTTGATTGATTATAACGGCATGACAACCCGTCTAAGATTAGTTCATGCCTAGACGAAAGGGAATTACATTCATTGTACAGTTATATTAATATTTCTGTAGGTGTTTCTCAAGATCATTTTCCTTCCAAGTCGTATATAGATACGAAGTGTTTTCAATAAATTAAGGGATTTTTTCAAATGCAAATTTAATTTTTTCAGATATTTCACATCTGTATACTCATATATATATATATATATGGTGGGGAATGGGTGTGTCTTTGTGTATGTATGTGTGTTTGAGGGTGGAGATATTGTTCTGTGTGTGTGTGTGTGTGTGTGTGTGTGTGTGTGTGTGTGTGTGAATTCTGGCATGATTCAGTGATGGAACAATTAATCTTTTAAACATTTCCCGGTTAATGTTTTTGATCCTCAAAATATGCTCAATATATGTGAGCATATATATATATATGTATATAAAGTTGCTGTTGTTGTGTGTGTGTGTGTGCGTGTGTGTGTGTCTGTGTGTGTGCACGTACACGTCTATCTATCTATATATATATATATATATATATATATATATATTAATTTATTTTCATTCAAAGTTTAATTAAATACAAATAACTTTTAAAAATAGATTTGACACCTAATGGGATCCTAAATTTTTACTACCATTCCGAGTCAGTGTGGACCTAGGAAAATACTTTGCTTGGTATTTGAAACACATATATTTATCAACTTTCTATAAATCGATGGGCTTCCGAAGGTTTTATTCTGAAGATGCTGCGTCATAATTTCGTTTAATGTCCTCCGCGGACTCATGTCTTGATTTGAGAGTAATTTCTATTATACGAAACAATAAAAAATACCCAGATCTACCTCTTAAGAGTATTGCAGGTTCTATACTTGAGAAATCCAATTTGACAAAAAGAAAAACTTATCTAAAGGCATCAAGTTTGGTTTCATTTTTTCTTTTCAAACTAGCACTGACGCAGTCTAAACAAGTGGTTTTCGAACAGTGGTCCACAGATCATTACAGGGGTACATACCCTCAACATAAGTGGGTTGCCGACGATTCATGTGTGTTTTGAAAATATGAATCATTCAATTACTTATGATAGAACAGCAAGTTCGTATTTCTAGTTACTCGTACACACCTAAGAAAATTCGGTCTAGACAGCAACCTACTCGCAATATTTTGGCTTTGTATGGCTTCTTGTAATCTATAGTTTGATGTTTCAAAAGATGGCTAAATTGCAGCAAACTTTTGCGACAACGTATTAATATGATATAGTATTTTAAGAACTTACCAATATGATGAACAGAAACAATTCTCGACTTGTGAATTTTAAATCGAGTATATCTATGTAAAAGGTATTCCCAAGAATTGAAAGTCAGTGCATTACAAAGCTAGTGCATTCCTTTCACCAAATGTCACCGCTTAGTTCCAATTTCGGAAGCAATTTCATTATTTTTTTGTTAAATTTCATATTTATCTATGTGGGGGTCTATGAGATTTCATCGCAATTTCTTGGAAGTTAACTTGAGAGAAATAATTCCAAGCTTCAGAAAGTTTGATAGTGCTAGTCTAGACATATAAATAGTTGTCTAAACATCTAAACATTATCAACTGTCCAGTCGCTTCGAGCTGCCAAATACACCAACAGCATCTCTACAAAGAAGTAAGAATGACACTAAAGAGTGTCCAAGATATGAGAGAAAACCATCTATTGTTGAGATTCTAGTCCTGGAGCTTTGGAGGATGTGGTATATTACTTCATTGCCATTACTTCCCGGTCCACTCAGACCCAAAGTGTTAGTCTACCATCTATGGGTCAAATAGAACTATTTAATTATTTACTGTACTGGAAACCACTTAACTGTGGCAGAGAGAACTATTATTGTAAGAATAGCAATATTGAAACCATTTAATTATGAGTAAATAAATCAAGTAGTGTTAGAAATACGGGGTGTGGAAGCAAAATATGGAATGATTTTTAAACGTTCTTTTAGACTGGTTTGTCCAATTCTTGAAAAAATGCCATAAATCTAAATTCATATGGTTATCTATATTATTCAAGCACTTTTTAAGTGAAATTTCTAACCAATATGAGTGAGCAAGAAAGAAACGACAAAAAATCTATGATTTACTTAACCCCGTAACCAAACCAAGCAAAAAAAACCCCAAAAACTTTTTACAGAAAAGGAGCATTTTAAGGAAAAGGAGGAGTAGGTGACTGAACAAAAAACGAAAAGAATGCATTTTTAACTGCTCTCACTTCAGCGATGAAGAAGGGCCCCACAACCTCTATAATAAAGCACGCTAATGAATTAAATGTTAATGAGAAAACTGCGAGGACAGCAATTAAACAATAATTAAGCACAGATCTGAAACCCCTTGATTACGCTATATGAAGCGTTTTAAAATAAAACAAATATAACTTCCTATTCAATTATTGGTTCGCTTAAGACTGCTATTTAAAAGGAATGGGATAAAATGTCAGAAGAATTTATTTTGAAGGCAGGCAAATCTTTTTGAGGGCATTTTGATACAATAATTGAAAAAATGGCAGCCACCTGGAGAAAAGTTATTTATCTATTTTCTTTATTGTTGTTTATTTTTGAAAGAAAAATAATTTTGTTTTACAATAGAATCGTTTATTGTTACTCTAGAATATACCTAAATTTGCTTCCACAATCTGCACTTGAAACAATTTACTTGTGTGCAAAGAAATGAGAACCGGCTCGCATAAAAATGTCACCAATAATTTAGTGTAAATGTATAAACATGATTCGGCATTAAATAATCTACAAGACTCTATACGCCGTAAAACACTACTAACCAAACAACCTAGATATTATGTCGTTTTCAGAGAAGTTCATCAGTTGTGTAGACGTCTTCTTTTATATTATCATAATTTAGATTTACATAGGCAAAGCTTCGGTTGTAATAGATTTTGATTAGTCATCTTGTGTAACAGACTTCCTACTTTTCCGCGCTCTAAGGCTAAGTGATACGAATTTATATGTCTGTTTCATTCAAATTGGGGGAGTAGACTTTGTTTTTGAGAATTAATCATAGAAATACTGTCAGATAGAGAAGAAGAAAAAATTAAGCCTAGTTTAGGGAGTAGGAAACTAAATTGAAACATTGGGAAAATGCTAGATTTATTGATTTTTACGGTATTTCAAACAGTCTAGTTTAAGTTTATACCAAGATAAAAGGGAATTATGTTCATTGTACATTGATAATTACATGTTTGTATAGTTTTTTATTTTTTCTGAAGACTTTTTTGGCACATGGTTATATTTAATTAAGTGTTCCCCTCTAATAATAACAATTTGCAAATAGTTTCATTGTTTCAAGCGTGCCCATCTAATACTAATGATAATGTGGTTTCGAGTAATAATTTCTACAGTAATTTGTCTGCATATTTTGATATTTGTGGTACATTCAATAACTTTCCAGTCTTTTTTTACATGCATTTAAAATTGGCGTAGACTCTTGTAAATTCAGTATGTTATCGCTATACATCTTATGAGGTGACTGGCCAATTTTTATGATTTCAGGTTTAAATGATCAGCTACAGCAGGGATTGGAATACGTCCTATTAAAGCCTGATTGTCACAGCTGGTGAATTTCATAAATGCTATCTGGACGTGAGGACACTTTAGAAGAACGATATGCAATACAATTCTGTTTTAAACATGGAAAAAATGCCACAGAAGCTTATGGACTTCTTCAGACTACTTTTGGGCCGTCTTGCCTGAATCGAGCATCAGTTTTTGAGTAGCATAAGAGATTCAAGTAAGGCAGGGAGTCTGTGAAGGATAATGAGAGGTGTGGGAGGAGTAAGGAAGTCAATAGACCAGAGTTGATTGGCGAAAGGGTTAGGGTTACTATGTTGAGGTTTTAAGGGAGTTCAGGAAGAGATTCCATCTGAAGAGGCCAGCACTCTTGAAATCGGGTCAGTGGCATTTCCACCAGGACAATGCACCAGTCCACAACTCAATCCTGTCACAGATTATTTGACAAGATCGGCATCAAGACAATTCCTCACCCTCCCTATTGCCCAGACCTTGCTTTCTGTGACTTTTGGTTATTCCCCAAGCTCAGAGGCTGTCGTTATGAGACAATTGAAGAGATGAAAGAGGCTGTGACGAAGGTCATTGACACGCTCACACCAGAAGACTTCCTTGCGGCATTCCAGAGGTTGTTGGAACGCTCCAACAAGTGCATTGCAGCCGGAGAAGATTACTTCGAAGAGGACTAGAGTTTCATGTGTGTACTATGAATAAAAGTGCACAAACCAAAAAAGTCTGGAAACTTATTTAATAATCCTCGTAATTTTAAGAAACACAAAATAATTCTTAAACAACTGTTGTCATCAACATTATTATCATCATCATCATCATCATCATCAAAGTATGCTGATTGCAAGAATTCATTTGGCTGTTTATCTATCCATCCCTATGTCTTTCTTTCATCGCCCCTCCCAATCATGCATCACTTTTGGTAGGCCCTCAATTGCCGGCTGTAGATGAACGGCGTTCACTGGTGTGCACATGCATAGAAATCCATCGGGAGACCTGATTTCTCTAGCAGTATCCAGTATGTTTTCTTCTTCCTACTTATGTTGTTTGAGATAAGAGGCAGTTAACAGTACATTGCTATTTTGTGGGATGCTGCTTCTAGAATTTGTTCAAAATAGTAGGCAGCATCCTTTGTTTACTTCCCCTCTAACTTTTTCTCTAGACGCTTCTATAAATTCCAAGTGGGGCAATCATACTATAGTACTGACATAACTGCAGATAGTAAGAATTCCTGTTTTATTTTACCAATGAGATTAGATTTCCATATGGTAGATAGCATGTCGTTTACAGTTTATGTCTTACCAATGTATATGTTGTCATCGAATTCTGTAGATAAGATATAGCTACCGAGGTATGTGAATTAGTCAACAAATTTCTGAGTTATGTCGTTTAATATTCAGGTGGCACATTTTTTTAAATTAATCTCATGTAAGTTCACATAGAGACTAACTCTTCTTGCAGTTTTTTTCTATACTATGCAACGGACATTCTGTATCCGTGCTTGTCTCATCGCGATATTGTCTACCTCTTACTATTTGTAAAGTGCGAGATCTTTTTCTTTCATTTTACATTTACATGAGACACAATGAACAAAAAACAATAGCTTCAATTATTTGTTTTAATGGAGGGCAGTTAATGGCTAAACTAGTGGACAAGGACATCTTTACCACTGAGTCTCATCTTGACTTATACTCAATATACATTAGTTTGCTTCATTCGCTTATTACATGATTAATAGTTTTGTCTTTATCACTACCTAAAATAATAATAATATTATTATTAAAAACAAAAACTATGGAACATGAAGTTGACAGTGACACCAATTGTAATTGGTGCACACAGAACAATCCCCAAAGTCTTGGAAAAGCGACTGGAAGATTTTGAAATCAGAGAACGAGCGGAGACTATCAAAACTACAGCATTAGATAGATTACCCAGACTAACGAAAAAAGTCTTTAAGATTTGTTGTCACTCAGCCTCCAGTGAAATACCTTAAAGGTAACATTGGTATGAAAAACTCGTATTGAATAACAGCAATTATGAGATTAAAATTTAAAAAAAGAAACAGTATCTAGAAAAACGAGAAAACTGGAAACCATGCTCTGTTGCAGAAATCTCATGGAAGGAATAAACACTTGTGTAGTTCCCTTCGTAACATACTCTGGGCCGTTCTTAAACTGGTTAAGAGAGGAACTCAAACGAATGGACCAAAAACCAAGAAAGCAGATAACTATAAACATGTCTTTACACCCGAGAAATGATATAGATAGACTTAATGTGTCAAGAAACGGAGGAATGAGACTCAGCTTCATTGGGGGTTGCATTTAATCATCAACAGAACGTCTTAAGGGTAACATGAAATAGAGTTAATATAGAGTAACTGCAGCAGCCACTAACAACAATAACAATGGAGAACAAACAGAAAAACCACAAACCCAACAACTTGAAAACAGAAATAAGAAGTCAAGAAACCGTACGGATATTTCAAGCGACAAACTAGTGACGTCGCTCACAGGATGATTTAAACATGGGTAAGAAAGGAAAATGTAATGAGGGAAACTGAATAACTTTTGACAACAGCACCAAACAATTATATAGCATGAGCAGATTATATAGAGACTGATATGAAACGGTTATACACATTATAGCGTATGCGGCAAAATAGCACCAAAGAAGTCCAAGAAAAGGCCAAACACGGTGGGAATGGTAATCCTTTGGACATTGAACAAGATAGGAAAAATTTGAATATAGTACCAAATGGTATCTACATAACGCAGTATGGAGAAAGAGATACATAAAATTTCCCTCGGGATTTTGTGATACAGCATATTAAATCCCGGTTAGAAGACCAAATTTATTGATCATTAAAAAAAGAAGACAATTTGCTGAATAGTGGACATTGAGATCCAAGTAAATTGTGGAACACAAGGGTGATAGGGTTACTAATTCTAATTGTTGTGCTTGGAGCGTTGTCCAGAGGCTTATAAAACAGGCTGAAAGAATTGTAAATCCGTGGAAGAATCGAGACGACAGCATTGCTGAGTTCAGCAAGAACATTCATGTAGTGTCGGCATAAATATAAGTAGCTAGCAGGGATAAGTATGCCACGTTGTCACTCAGGCACATGTTGGAAAACGCTAAGGTTGATATAGAAAAATAACACTAACAGTTTAGTATTTTTCTTTAGACTCGCTACTGTGAGTTGCCCGATAAAAAAGAGAAAGACTGGTTAATATTTTTTCTTAAAAGGTCACGGCTCCTCATGGGATAAAACTTAGGCCCGACTTCCTTTTACGCCGGTCATTTTAATTTTGATTTTCTAAAATGGGTGGTTTACTTACTTCCACTTGTAGTGTTATAGGGGTGGTACCCATTTCTGGTAGTTCCACACTTGTGCAGAAGATTTGGAACTCCCAGTTTGTTTTTCGTAATCATTTTTAATTAACTCAGCCATTCACCAGTGACTGGCTAACGTATAACAAGGGCTTTGGCCTGGCTAATTGGAAACTGTCTAATTTTATTTATCTTTATTTATTTATTTTTTTTCAATTTCACTTTTCTATTAGCCGTTCAATTACATTACACTCAGAACTAATGTTAATTGACAAAAATTATTTTCGTCTTGAGGATTTTGGCCGTGGTTCAGACCGGCCTGAATTCTGAGAAGAATCCTGGAGACCTGAGAAAACTTGCTGTCACTCAGGCTCCTGTGAAAGACACGAAGATGATCCTGCTGTGAAAAAACTAAATAATAATAATAATAATAAAGGTACGGAGATCATCAAAAAATAAGAAAAGTGTACCGTAGATGAACTAGAAAACTTCTCGAAACTAAGCTCTGTGATCGAAATCTCATCAAAGGGATAAAACCCTGGGTAGTCCCACTAATAAGATACTTAGTACTATTCTTAAAATGAATGAAGACAGAACACAAAAAAATATCCCAAAGGACAAGATATTTGATGAATATGCTCAAGACATTACATTCGAGAGATGATAAAGATAGAATGAATGTATCAAGAAAAGACTGCGAAATCACTGAGGATTGCGTTGGGGATTCGAAGATTACTTTAGAAAGAACAAAGAATGACAAATTAAAGCAACCAATAACAACATTTTCAATATTTGATTAAAAAGAAAAAGACAAAAAATAACTGTGATTCAAGAAGAAAAGGAAAACAACGGTAGGGATATTTAAAGTGACAAACTGGCAGGATTGCACACGAGAAGACGTAGACATGACTAAAAATAGGGAAATTTCAAAAAATAAACTGAATCTCTAATAATAGCAACACAAAAAACGTCATAAGAACCAATTATGTTCAACTGAAAATCCTTGATGCGCTAGAGAATTATCGGTGTCGATTCTTCGGTGATGGGGATGTAACTGTTAATAAGCGCATGCAGCAAACAAGCGTAAAAATAGTACGATACTAGGCATAACATAGTGGATAAGGTGATTTGGAAATTGCGTGAGAAATAAGAATTTAACCATACAACAAAATGGTATATGCACGAAGTAGAATTCATCTTAGAAAATTAGACATATAAAATTCTCTGGGATTTTCAAATACGAACTCATCAACTAAAACCATGGCACGGTCGTCGGGGCCATAAAATACGCCGATTGTATCTCTACAGAAGGGTAAGACCCTCACTTCCACCACTGAGTGTCCTGTATATGACACGAAACAATCTGATAGTGAGGCACCAGTAATGTTAGAGCCTTGGAGAATGCAGAGTTCCCATACATTGCCATTGCTCCCAGATCTACTCTGGCCTTGAATGGTAGCACCTGTATGGGTCCTATGTATGGGTAAAATAGAAATGTTTGACATTTAAACAGTGTACTTTTGTAGCGCTGTTGCTAAGATGGTAAATCATTTTATTGCCTGATTTCTTCCTTTGGTTTGGTTTCTTTTTTTTAACGGCATATCAACCTTTGTAAGCTATTTAATGCCAAAACTATTCTCCAAGAAAAACAGTAGTGGTGCTATTTAACCCATACATGGGAGGATAAGGAGGTTCATACCTTTCCCAAGGGTATTTGCCGGAAAGTGAACGTAATAGCGCAACCAGAGTATGAACTCGCTAACTACAATTCCGCAGTCCATCGCTTTAACCATTACACCACAAGGACATTCGCTTGCCTGGTTTGGTGGGTCCACGAGTTTTTCAGTTAGCTGAGGTCTTTGAGTTGAATTTTAAGTCAAATTTGAAAGTTTAAGATTCATAATGTTCATCACAGGAAGGCCAGAATGTAAAGAAAATGGATATTCATCTTGTCTATGAGAGGTTTCAAAGGAAAAGTTAAAACCGTGAATTTGGTATACGTGATAGATGATGCAATAATTCAGCAAGATGACATCACCCCAACTGATATCCTGAATTTAAATATATAAAAATTAGCGAATTTCGAAAAAGTGGTCAGTTAGCCAGTGGGTCAGTTGTCAGTTAGAAGATTGCATTCAAAGAGTTCTGTCAGCCTGGGGTTTATGTTTGCAGATTCTCTCTCTCTCTCTCTCTCTCTCTCTCTCTCTCTCTCTCTCTCTCTCTCTCGTGCTACTATATGCAGTCTGAAAATCGAACAATAAATAATTGTTAATTGTTAACGGAGAGTTCTTCTTGTTTTTGAGTTGCCAACGCACAGGCAACATTATTCCAACGAATCACCTCAACCGTCAGAAGAAATTTCGAAAGGATGTGTCTTTCCTTGTCTGTGGATCTTTCAAACACATCGGGGTCACAAACAGGATTGATAAACGAACTATCCGAAAATGCAAGATTATATTATCACAGTTTGGCATTTAAACTGAATACAAATCAAAGACTTAGGCTAAACTGAATTGCTTGCAAAATAACTGTTAAATCATTTAACAGCGTGTAATCAAGTGACTGATGTTTAATAACATAGGTAATGATACATAGCAATACTTGAAAATATAACAAATGATTAACAGTAAGTAGAATTATTCGTATTAGGGAGAAATAAGTAAAACCATTTAACTGTATACCAAAAATATCTCAGGATAACGTTTTTAAACGAGCTTGAGCTCATTTAAAAAGGTTATCAACAAAATATGTTAAGAAATCATATTTGATATAAATGTATTAAAATGATTTAGTTTTAAATGACCTGCAATGGTTGATATGCCATAAAACCCAATCGAACCAGATCATGTATATTAAATATACATGTATAAAGAGGATTTGGCATTAAATAACCTATACATTGTTGATATGCCATAAAACCCAACAAATCAAATCATGTACATTTTTATATATGTATATAGAGGATTTGTCATTAAACAAGCAACCAAATTAAACTAATCCTAATATAGGCTACAAGACCGAATCTAGAATTTCTTTATAGAAAAAAAATGCCGATAAACGGATTTTGTAGTTTGGACAGACCACAGAGGGAAAATTTTCGAAAGCATACAAACAATTAAAAAGAGTTGTCATATATTTGAACCTTGCTAGATAAATAAACAAGCTGTGGAATAAAAGGGGGATGGTGCTACTAATTGACGATGGAACTATATGCAAAGGCATGCAAAAGGGACAAGAGGAAATCAAAGGAAGAATTAAGGCCTTCCAGCGTTGTTATGAACGGCTATAATACTGAGAAGTGTCCTGATGACTTGAGGGGACTTACTCTCACCTCGACTCCAGTGAAAGGCCTCCAGCTAACGCTGCTGTGAAAAGTTCTCAAAGAAATAATATAAAGAAGCATCAAAACTTGTGCAGATAATGCGCATTAGGACAAATTATATTAATACTAAGATAGATAAGACACACCAAAATATCAACATTTTATCAATTCTGTATCTTAATTTTGATTTTCATTCTCTGCTAAGTTTGATTTAGTTTTATGGCATATCAACAATTGTAGGTTATTTAATGCCAAATCCTCTTTATACATATACATTAAATATATATGATTTCGTGTGGTTTGGTTTCATGGCAATTCAACAATTATTGGTTATTTAATACCAAATCCTCTTTATGCATATATATTATAAACATATGATTTCATTTGGTTGGGTTTTATGGCACATCGACCATTGTAGGTTATTAATGCCAAAACAACTTAAAAATATAAACAGTTATATTTCCCAGTTTAGTTCTATTTGACCCACAGAAAGGAAGCTATCAGGCTGTACCACTCTGGACTAGAGTGGAATTGTGATCAATGAAAATAAGGGGTACTCTGCATTCCCTATAGCTCCTGTATAACTGGAACCTCAATATTAGGTGGTTTAGTGTCATATCCAGGATACCCTTTGAGAGGGGTCTTACCCCTCTGCAGAGAAACAGTCGGTGTATTCTACAACCACAGCCGACTAGCCAATCTCTGGTTAGTGAACTCTTCATGCGATTTTCTTTCTTTCTTTCTTTCTTTCTTTCTTTCAATGACTTAATTTTCACCTTTATTCTCCCGTTTTGTTGGCTAGGGATTTAGAATATGTCGGCTGCACATTTGCAGAGGGCTGATAGCGCCCATTCCAAGTAGTCCACCTGTTGGCCTTTAGGGGCGCCAAGTAATGCTTGAGGACGGGATCCTGGTGGCTGAGCAGTCCTTGACTCGACAACTGAAGTGATCCAGGGACTTGCAGCAGTCAACCTTCGCCCTCATTAGACTACATGGGCAAGTCGGAGTTCAATACCTCGGAAGCCTAAGCATCTATAAGATTGTCTTCTTCAAATTGCCTTCGTGACAAATAAGAATCCAACTCTATTTTAGCGTAAAAATGAGAGAAGGCAGACGTTGAGGATCAATTGCACTTACATAGCACTACTTGAAACTGTTTAATGAAGGCATGCATTTGGGTTAAATACCAATGTTTTGAATATTTTACTCTGATAAAACAAATGATTAATATTGAATACGACTATTAGTTTTAAAAATACATACTTGAAACTAGTTTACTTTGTGCAAAGGAATGAGGTCTTAATCGTTTAAACATGAGATACCTTAAAAACTATTCGTTTGCAGATTATATATATATATATATATATATATATATATATATATATATATATATATATATATATATATATATAAGGTATTTAGCATTAAATAACCAACAAGTGTTGATGTGGCATTGCAAAAATTAGTCAAATAAAACCAGCCTACATTCCCTGCTAATTGAACTCTTTATGCCGTTGTTTCTTTCAATGCGTGTCCTCCTGGGGTAATGGTTAACGCAATGGACTGCGTAATCGCAGTAAGCGAGTTCGTATTCCAGTCGCCCTATTACGTTCACAATCGAGTAAATACCCTCGGGAAAGGTATTAATCCCCTTATCCTTCCAGCTATAGGTTAAATAGTACCACGAAAGTTCTTTTAGGAGAATGGGTTTGGCATTAAATAACTTACCGAGGTTGATATGCCATTAAACAAAGAAACCAAACCTTTCTTTCAATCTGCTCAGTATATTTTTCTTCCTTTTACTTATTTTTTCTATCTTACTACCAACTTAACACTCCCATTTACTTTTTATTCGCTTTCTTTTGGCGGAATTCCCTATGATTCTTTCTTTTATTTTTTCTTTAACTTCGTTTCTTTATCAAGTTTCTTAATTCTCAGACATCAGTTTGAATCTTTATTTATTTCTTCTTTTCATAATTCCAGAGGTGCACTTTCTTTCTTTATTTATTTCTTCTTTTCATAATTCTAGAGGTGCACTTTCTTTCTTTATTTTTTTTCTTTCTTTTCCATATTATCACTAATTTCTACGTACTTTAATTCCTTGTCTCATTCTCCTTCCCATTCACTTTACCTTCTATATCTATTTTTTACTCTTTTCCCTTCTTTCTTTGACCACATGCTCTTCCACCGATATTACTGTTCGTCAGTCTGTCGGCCCATCTGATTCAGTTAGTTCGAATTATACGAGTTGCAGTTCAAAGACAAATGTTCAGACATTTTGTAAATACAATCAAATAGAAGAGAAGACTACGCGCATAGAACAGCCCATTACCTCTGTTTCTGTCAGGTTTCTTAACTCAAAGACCTTCCTCTTTTGCAGTCATTTCTTCATCTTCATCCAAATTTTCCAGCATCATTTTTTACTCCTTCAACTTTACTGTCTCTTTGCTTTCAACGTTTTCTCTCACTCAGCTAATGCAAACCACTTTGATCGTAATGGTTGACAGGTTTCATTTGATAAAAGCGTTATTCGGCCAAGTGATAAATCAACGACGTAGAAAGAAAGTAACTTTTTTTTTAAAAAACAGTCTTTAGTTAAAGAAAAGGAAAACAAACTGAATAATATACAAAGCATAAAATTCAAACAATTATCGACAAATGTTTTACTTCGTATCCGTTCTTCATCGTTTACTTTAACGCACTTTTCACGGTCTCTCTCTCGCTCTCTCTCTCTCTCTCTATATATATATATATATATATATATCAGGACTCATATCTAAATGTTGACATGAAAACAAATCCCCACGAAACCATTTGAAAACTCACGACTATGAAGACAACGAAAAGAATAAATAAATTGATAAAAGTCTACAAAAAAAAAAAAAAAAAGAAAAAATAAATATAAATTGAAAAATTTTAAATGAAGGAATAAAATGAGTAAATGAAAATTGTATAAAACACTAATTAAATAAATTAACTGAATAGATAAAATAAATAAATAAATAAATAAACAGAAATTTTAAAAAATGGTAAGATAAAATAATAACAGAAATAAAATAATCAAAACAATGACTCAAGTGAAAAATCATCAGCTAACTGTAGAGCATAAAACACACCAGGATTAAACTTTAATAATAATAATGATAATAATAATAATAATAATAATAATAATAATAATAATAGGTAAAGACCACCAGCTTTTGGTGAAAAAATCTCAAGGAGTATACTGAAAGATTTCGAAATCGTTGAACGAGAAGAGAATATCCTGACTACAGAATTTTTAAAATTGCCTAGAATATTGAGAAGAATAGTGAAAACTGGAGACTTGCTATGACTCAGACTCCAGTGAAAGACCATAAACGCATGTGTGAAAAGCTCGCACCAGACCTTAAGATGATCGACAAAAAAAAGAGAATTTGCAAAATTGTGGACTTAGATATCCCGGCTGACTACATATTTAATCTGAAAGAAATGGAAAAGAAGGATAAGTACTTGTGCTAGGGGATTAAAAAAAAAATTGAAACATGAAGGTGACAATTATCATATTTACCAACCCCTCCGCTAGGGCAGGATATGACACAAGGTCAATTTTTAAGCGGAGTTTAACAGGTTGGAATTCAGAGTTTTCCTTCTCTTAGACCAGTTGCCTCACCAAGGCTGAAGAACCTAGTCTGCCCTACTATTTACCCATAGTTGGAGGGAGAATATTTGGATTCATACCTTTCCCAAGGGGATTAGCGCTATGTGAAATGTAATCAGTCTCATCCAGGATTTGAACTCGTTTTGCTGTGTCCATTTCCTACGACGATAACCATTTCACCACGGGCACCTCAAAGGTGACAATTATACAAATCCAGATTGCTGCTTTTGGTACAGTCACCAAAGGATCTTTAAACGAACTGGATGACTTGTGGGTAGGAGGATGTGTGGAGACCAATCCAAACTACAACATTATTGAGAATGGCCAGCTTATTAAGAAAAGTCCTGGAGACTCGAGGGGACTTGCTGTCACTCAAACTTCAGAGAAAAGCCATCAGCTAAAAATTATGTGAAAAACTCTCAAGGAGTAAATAATAATAATAATAATACCACTACTACTACAACAACTAACAATAATAATGATAATAATCATAACAAAAAGAAGAACAGGAATAATAATAATAATAATAATAATAATAATAATAATAATAATAATAAGAAGAAGAAGAAGAAGAAGAAGAAGAAGAAGAAGAAATCCTGATAAACTCACTTTTATCTCTGCTACTCGTTTTGGCAATGATGCCACTGATGCACGTACTGAGTAAATATACGGGGCAGAGTCAAATTTATACAATCATAGGAAAAGAGTAATTATCTTATGTGTATGGATAATATACATGTATTTGCTAAAAAATGAAAACGGATCAAAAGGCGCAGATACAAACAATAAGAATATGCAGCAAGGATATTGGAATGGGATTTGCCATTGAAAAATGCCAGTGCTCATAAAAGTGGGAAAAGAGAAATAGCAGAGATGATACATAATGAAAGATTTACAACACTTGGAGAAAATATCTAACCACAAGTTTTTGAAATACTGGAAGTGTAAAACGTCAAAAAATCAGAGATGAGTGAAAAAGTAGAAAAGAATACCATAAAAGAATAAAGCTTCTCAAAACCAAATTCTAAAAGAGAAACTTCTTAAAAGAGATAAGCACCTTGGCTACATTCCTTATCAGATACTCGGAGCGGGTAAAATAAAGAACAATGACGTTGATAACTATATACAAGGATTTAAATCCGAGAGATTAGAGATTATAAGTGTCAAGAAAAGAAAGAAGTTAGACTCCACACCAGAATTAAGGATGATGTATAGGCATCAACACAAGACCTCAAGGACAAAGATACAAAGAGCAAAGAAAGAATAATTACAGATAACGGCATCAGCATCTTAAATACAAACAAAAATACCACAAAAACTAGGAAACAGAAATAGGAAGAAAAACAAATGTACGGATATTTCAAGAGATAAACAAGTAACATTTTTCACGTGAACACGTGAACTCGATTGGTTGGTTGTTTGGTTTTTATGGCATATCAACCCTTGTAGGTTATTTAATGGCAGATACATTTTATACAAATAATCAGTTCTATTTTAAACAATTCAGTTTAGCATGAGTACACAGTTTAATTGTCAAAAACGTTTCTATTTCCGCATATTCGGTTTTGTCAATCAGTTCTAATTCAAACAATTCAGTTTCGTATAAGTATGGATTTTTTTTTTACACACAGTTAAATATCAAAACAGTTCTATTTTAAATGATTAAGTTTGGCCTAAATACAGTTTGAAAGTTAAAACAGTTCCATTTCAAACAACTCAGTTTAACATAAGTACGTAGTATAGATGTAAGTACACAGTTTAATTAAATGCACTTTTGTCCACACAGAGATAAATGTCAAAACGGTTCTATTTCAAACGATCCAGTTTAGCATCAGTACATAGTTGACATGTTAAAACAGATCTATTTCAAGCAGTTCTACTTAGCATTCGTAGGCTGTTTAAATATCAAAACTCATCTATTTCAAGTAATTCAGTTTAGCATGAGTACGCAGTTTAGTTCTATTTGACCTATCGAAAGGGCTCTATCGGGTACTACCATTCCGGGTCAGAGTGAACCTGGGAGCAATGGCAACAAAGGGATACTCCGCATTTTCTAAAGCTCCAGCATCACTGGAACCTCACCATCAGATTAGCATGAGTACGCAGTTTAATTCTATTTGACATATAGATAGGCCCCATCTGGTGCTACCACTACGGGCCAAAGCTCCAGGATTACTGGAACCTCACCATCAAATTATTTAGTGTCATATCTTAGACACTCGTTGGGTGGTCT
The DNA here is from genome assembly GCA_963585895.1 of Sepioteuthis lessoniana. Taxonomy (NCBI): domain Eukaryota; kingdom Metazoa; phylum Mollusca; class Cephalopoda; order Myopsida; family Loliginidae; genus Sepioteuthis; species Sepioteuthis lessoniana. The sequence continues at coordinate 116,036,101 of OY757907.1, forward strand.
TACCCATCTGCAGAGAAGCAGTCGGTGTATTCTACAGCCTCAGCCGACTGGGCAATTAGTACTTGCTTAAGAAAGGAAAATCTAAAGAGAGAAAAGGAATTTTTCGAATAGCAGCACAAAACTAGATCATCATCATCATCATGACGTGCGGCTAGCACGGATATCCCTGACCCTCTCTCTCCACGTCTCCCTATCATTCATCGCCTCCGGCACGTCTTCGGGGTTACATCCTGTATCATCACATAGCTGCTGTATGAATGTTCGAGCTGGTCGTCCTGCTTTTGATTGGCCATATGCAGGGGTCCACAGGAGCACATCACTTACGATCTCATTTTTGCTTCTCCAGCAGTGTCCGGCTTGTCTGGTTCGTCTAGCTTGTATAGTTTTCGTGATAGGTGGTATTTGGCCGTACAGTTGGCGCCGTGTGGGGTGTTGCTGCCAGGACCTGTTCAATATTGCTCGCAACATTCTTGTATAATTGCCGTCGAGCTTCTTCTCCAACCGTTTAGTCAGCTTCCAAGTAGTGCATCCATACAGCAGTATCGACACGACCGCCGCCTGGAAGAAGCTGCGTTTCATTTTATCGGTCAGGTTTGATTTCCATATGATCGAAATCCTATCGATAGCTGTCCATGCCTTCGTTAGCCGTGTGTCGATGTCTTTTTCGGTTGATGAGACGCTGCTTCCTAGATAGGTGAATCGATCACACGCAACAGAATAGCACATGATGATGTAAAGAAAAAAAATTGTTGATATTGAGAACGAATGTAGCAAACAAACAAAAAAAGTAGTACAAGACTAGACACGAGTGGATAGGAAAGGTAAACCCCCGGGAATCGTGCAAAAGAATAAAATTTTACCACACTACCAAATGGTATATCCCCAAAGCGAAATCCATCCAAGAAAATGCATCTCAAAAATTATCTGGGATTTTGAGACACCAAGGACCCACTTAATCCCAGTCAGAAAACTGGACTTTATGGTATTTTAAAAAAAAATGAACAAAAGTAATATTCACTTAAGAAAAAGTGGTCGACTATATATCTGTGCAGTCTGAAAAACCAGAAAAAATATCAAATTATGGGAAAAAGAAGCCTGTTTTTTTTTTAGGCTGATATGGAATAAACAGAATATATATATATATATATATATATATATATATATATATATATATGTTTAAATAGAAAGGAACACCTATGGAATATGTTAAGTGATAAATGACTCAAGATAATTGTCTTATCTTTGAATTTAATTCGTTTCTTTTGTTGAGCAATTTGTTTTCATTATGTTAGATGCATTACTTTTTTTTTTATCTTGACACAGTCTGAAGCTATTCTTACCCCCTTTAATAAGCTTATATTTCTTCACGATATCTCGTTTTGTTATGGGAGATTTTCCCGTTCTATCTTTAATAATCGATAAATATTTAAACAATGTGCAATTGTTGGCGTATTTTCTTATGTTAAACCTGAATTTGCGTTTACGGCATAAATTTGTACAATTCACTTCAGTTTTGAATAATTATTTTTACATTTCTCCCTTTTGAGATTCACTTCATATTTAACATTGTCAATTAAACGATTACCTCTTAAAAGTCAAGGTTAGTCCCCATGGAATAGTGATTTAATCGCTGAACTGCAAGATCTTAGTGAGTTTGAAATAGAATCGTGAGATTGCACTTACTTTCGGAAAAATATCCCAGAGAAAGGTATGAATCCGCTTTATCGTCCATCAGTGGGATAAAAGTAACACAGATATCTTTCTAAAAGAAGGAGTTTTTACATTAAAATATTCTAAACGATTGATAAGTAATTAAAAAAAAACTTTCAAAAAGCATGTGCGTTCATTCCAAGAGTTGCATATGTCATTTTAGTTATGAACATCACTTTATATTTTTAAATAGTCCACAAATATTTTTTTTGATTTTTCATACATGTGAAGATCGTCTCAGCTCACACTCACACACACACAAACACACACACACACACACACATATATATATATATATATATATATATATATATATATATATATATATATATATATGCGTGGTGCATTCAATAAAGTTCAATGTTTTTTTGGGGGCAGGCATGTAAAATTGTCGTAGACTCTTGACAATTCAATATGTTATTGCTATACATCGTATGAGATGACTGACCTATTTTTATGATTTCAGGTTCAAATGAACAGCTACAGCAGGGAATGGAATACACCTGACTAAAGCCAGAGAGTCACAGTTGGTGAATTTCAAACAACACAGAAACGTATGGAATGCTTCAGACTGCTTTTCGACCATCTTGCATGAAATCGAGCATCACTTTTGAGTGGCATAAGAGATTCAAGGAAAGCAGAGAGTCTGTGAGGGATGATGAGAGGTGTGAGAGGAGTAAGGAAGTCAATAAACCAGAGTTGATTGGCCAAAGGGTTTGGGTTAGGGTTACTATGTTGAGGTTTTAAGGGAGTTCAGGGAGAGATTCAGTCGGAAGAGACCAGCACTCTTGAAATCGGGTCAGTGGCATTTCCACCAGGACAATACATCAGTCCACAACTCCATCCTTGTCACAGACTATTCTAGCAAGATGGGTATCAAGACAGTTTCTCAGCCTCTCTATAGTCCAGACCTTGCTTCCTGTGACTTTTAGTTATTCCTTAAGCTCAGAGGCTATCGTTATGAGACAATTGAGGAGATGAAAGAGGCTGTGACGAAGGTCATTGACACGCTCAAACAAGAGGACTTCCATGGGGCCTTCCAGAAGGTTTTGGAACAGCACAAGAAGTGCATTGCTGCCGGAGGAGATTCCTTAGTAGGGAACTAGAGTTTCATGTTTGTACTATCAATAATAGTGCCCAAACAATAAAAGTCTGGAAACTTATTTAATGATCCTCGTGTGTATATATATATATATATATATATATATATATATATATTAGTAGTTGACGGACTGTAGTCGAAGGTGACTCAAAGGCTCCCTTTTCAATAACTACTACACTGATTGCTCTACTTATCCTGGTTCTGTACCTTATAATGCTGAATGTTGATCATGGAGACAGCAAGTACTAGTTTCACTTGACCTGGGATTGAACCCAGGTCTCCCAAACCATTGCCGATTCATGTCGAGCTAACAGCGCAGATAATCCCTGTCTCTCTATTATCATTCATCCCTATCACCCATAATTCTTGGTTCTTCTCGACTGCACCCATTTTCAGCACAGAGGTGGTGTATATAAGTTATTACTTGTCTGTCAAGACTGGTGGGTTTACGTGGAGGACTCCAGAGGAGATTGTCGCTTATGAGCTCAACCTTACCATGATACGGTTAATGATGGATATTTGCGTCCCTATCTTCTGGGAAAATTCCGTCAATGATGCCATAGTATGAGAAGGAATTCTTTTAGTGATCGTACTTTAAAATCACTTAACTGCAGAGACTGATGAAAGCTTCATTTTATGGCAATTCAAGCACAATAATACTCTCTTAAAAGTCCCACCGTGACAATGATGAAACAGGCATCACAACCTGCTACACCAAGTTACCTTCTCTGGTCTGACATATTCCCCAAACATAATCATCGTAAAGACATGAATGCTCAAAGAGAAAAAAAAAAGATGTGCTTACAGAACGCGTCAAACAGAAATGGTAAATATCTTGCAAATTTTACACTCAAGAACTGGCTTTCATGCCTAAACACTGAATAAGAAGGAAAATCATGGACTTACCCCTTTTCAAATAACGCTAAAACACCCCGTGACTTTATTTTCATAAACAAAAGTGTTCAAATAAAGCTTTGAACTGTGTGGCAAACTCCTCTTTTGAAGGATTATCTTACAATTACAAATTTGTCTGGACAAATATTTACCTAGTCATAAGCGAATATTTGCCCAGACACTTCTGTAAAGTTTCAACGCTGTTTCTTCGTATGACAACAAAGAAACAGCGTTAAAACTTTATGACGGGTCCACATTTACTAATTGTGATCATCATCATCATCATCATCATCATGTCGCACCATCAGCACGGATATCCCTGACCCTCTCTCTCCACCCCTCCCTATTGTTCATTGCTTCCGCCAGGTCTTCAGAGCTACATCCCGTATCGGCACAGAGCTGCTGTATGTAGGTTTGAGCTGGTCATCCTGCCTTTGCTCGTTAATGTGAAGTGGTCCACAGGAGTACATCACTTATGAGCTCGCCCCTACTTCTCCAGCAGTGTCCCGCATGTCTGGTTCGTCTAGCTTAAAAATTTTTCGTGATGGATGGTAGGTGGCCGTACAGCTGCTGATTTGTAGGATGTTGCCTCCAGTATTGCCGACAAGCCTTTTCCCCATACATTTAGTTAGCGTCCATGTAGTGCATCCATATTGCAGTATCGACACGACCGCTTGAAAGAAACTACGCTTCCTTTTATCGGTTAGGTCTGACTTCCATACGACCGATAGTCTATCGATTGCTGTCCATGCCTTTGTTAGTCGCGTGTCGATGTTTTACTCAGTTGATTAGACACTGCGTCCTAGGTAGGTGAACTTGTCTTCTATTTTCAGAGAACTACTGTTTAGTGTGGAGATGTCGTCTGTTGGTTTAAACACATATTGTGAACATTGACGTAGAGGCCGAGGCATGCAGCAGCTCGTTCCAGACTATGTAGCAGGGTTTCGGCTTGGGTGGGTGCATTTTCCAGAAGCGCTATATCATCTGCGTAGTCGGCGTCGGTAATTGTTTTTGCAGCGTAACTTCTGCTTCTTTCTTTTGTTAGCTTGAAACCATTTTCTTTGAATTTATCGATAGTTGTTTTAAGCACGTAGTCTACACAGAGGATTAATATGTCTCCTTGTAGTACACGGGCTACAATGTCGAAGTAGTCTGTGTCTCCATCCGGAAAACAAACTTTTACTTTAATGTTTCTATAGAACATATTTATGGTTGTGACGGTTTCTTTTGGTAGGCCGTAGGCGAGTAGAATTTGCTCCATCAGCCCACTGTGAATGGACTCAAAGGCCTTAGTAAATTCGAAAAATAACATCGTTGCCACTAGGTTTTTTGCACGTACACCTTCAATAAATCGACTGATAGTCAAAATTTGTGACGTCGTGGATCTATTTCTCCGGAAGCCATTTTGGTTCTTCCTAAGTATGTTCTCAATTTTGGGTTCTATGCGGTTGCGTAGTAGGGCATTGTATATCCTGGCCGCTATGGATGTAGGTGTTATATCTCGGTAGTTCTAGGCTAATCCGAGGTCACTTTTTTTGGGAAGGAGAGGATACATTCTTTCATCCATCCGTCAATAGGATTTTGATTATATACGGCATTACAGTGACGGAGCAGTATGTCGTCACGTTGTCTGATCTTTCATACTTCTGGAGGTATTTCATCGAGCCCTGCTGATTTTCTATTTTTAATTTTTCTCAGTACCGAGTCGAGTTCTTCTTGAGTAAACTGTCCGAAGTTTGATACTCTTCAGAAGAAATCTGAAAGATTTACTCAAAATGATGAATATGAAAAAATTGTTACTGCGCATATAGTAACAGCAACCTAGTGCATACCAAGAAAACTCAAATTCAAATGAGGAAATCCATGACACTCAATATCAGTTAGGGAAAAACGAGATTACATGAAAAATCATTCTTACTCAATAAAAGAAACTCAACAAATGACAGTGCAGAGAACCTTAAGAAAGCTTAGAAATATCTAACACACAATAAAAAGAGTACCTATAATACATTCCAGACTAAATCAATAAAACCTGAAATTTAGTAGTATATTGACAATCACGATTAGAATGGCAGACACTAAATAAAGGGAATAAAAGAAAGGGTACATTGAGAGGAACTAAAAACTGTTAGCCAAGAAGAAAGACATATGAAGTGGATTGAATATTTCAAGAGGTCGCTCTAAAATCCTCCTGAAATCACAGATAATCCTATCAAATTAGTATTGATAGCCAACTTGTCATCAAACATGGAGGAATAACTTGTCACCATATTAAAAAAAAAGGCAAATTAAAAAAGCTGCATTCTGCGACGAAATATCTCCTGAAATATGGAGAAAAAAATATTGACAACATAATTCGTAGATTATATAACTCTGTTCATAGATAATACACTATACAGATATGGACAAAAAGGTGCACCTTCACTTTTTGTAAGAAAGGCGACCACGGCATCCGTAATAACTCTAAAGGCATAAATCTTACTGCTATAGTTGCCAGGGTTTATAATACTCCGATTCTCAAACAAATATGATATGAAGACAAGAAAAATATTGGGTGTAATACTATGCCTGCCACAAATAGAACACTGTGCTTCACGGTTCTAATTTTTATAATATGCTGGGCACGGTTCCAAATGTAGTAATATGTTTGTCACCAATACCAAATGTAATAATGTTCTCTCACCGGTACCATGACATCTAATAATATACTGGTACTGCAACAAATCTAACACTATCACGGTCACCAAATGTAATATTGCACTCACGGTTAACGCTACCTACACCAAATGTAATCCCACGGAACTTCTTCTGACAGTCAGGGTGATTTGTTGGAACGAATTTACAGGGTATTGGTAACTCAAAGAGAAGAAAAACTCTCCGTCAACATTTAACAATCATTTATTGGAACATCCTGGTGTAACAGCAATGTGTACAATATATGTATAGAAATCGTCGCTTCATTATAAAGACATACTGTTCGATGTTCAAGCTGCATACTGTAGGGCGAGAGACAGAGACAGAGAATGTGTAATGGTCTATGAATAGAGACACAAATAGACACCCCGACGAGACCGACGTCTAACCTCAACTGACAACTTCTTCAACTGCATCCAACTTCAACTTTTTCAAAATTCGTTAATTTTTATTTATCTAAATAAAGGATATCGTTAATGTGAAGTTATCTCATTAAAATATTGCATCATCTCACACCGCACCTATCATCTCCACAATCAAACTTGTGACAAGACATGAACCCATTTGTTTGCATTTGGTCTCCTTCTGTTGGTAACTGGTGCCTCCGCTTGAACTTTTCAATTTGACTTAAATGTCCGTTCCAAGATTTTTGCTGACTTTACAAATAATTGTAAAATTCGAGTCCCGACCAAACTAGATAAAGAAATGATTAATGCAATAAACCCTCTCAGCAATTAGGTTATAAGGAAAAAACATGAACAGCTTTTGGGGAAATCGGTCCGCATCTTTACAGATACTGACGATCCAGTCAATCAACGAAGGACTATGTGCAAAGAAACTTGAGGCAATCCTAGTATGAGAATTTATTTTTATTTATTGCGGACTTTTTGTCCTCATCTTGGTATTTTTTTTTTTGTGTGTTGTTTCTTCTTTCACTACGTTTCGGTGAAATTTGGCCGCAACGTAGTGAAAGAAGAAACAACACACACAAAAAAAAATACCAAGATGAGGACAAAAAGTCCGCAATAAATAGAAATTAATTCTCAGATTAAGAAGCCTCATCTCAAAATGATTCCAATTAAAGACAAGTGCAATCCTAGTTATCGTAGATTTCTCTTATGCATTATTTTCCATACATAGTGGAAAGATGGAGTAAATATTCCAGTGTATAATCTTCCCAAATAATATGCTACCGCTATAATCATACATTACAAGCAATGATTTGTTCAGTTCATAGAGACACAGATATCTTTGATACTATCACTGGAATTTTGTTTTAGCCCCATATATGTCTACAATCCTCCTAGAGTACGTTCTTCGAATGAAAATAGATCTAAAAATTGTGAATGGTCTCTCATTAAAAAAAGAAAGAATCAGACTATCTCCCGCCAAAACTATGACAGCCACCAACGACGTATATTCGCTTCTTGCGAATAAACCCGCCAAACCAAATTCATTATGCATAGCTAGGAAGAAGCAGCAGGACAAGTTGGCCTCTTCGTGAAATCAATTAAAATCAGCGTTCATGTATTTTAAGGCAGAAGAAGCCATCTACACTTTCAGTGTTCAGCTTCTAGAATTAAATACCAGTTTACATACCTCGGTAGCAATATCTTATCTACTGAAAGTGATATCAGCAGATGCCTACCGAAAGCTATTGACTGCTATTGAGAAGTTATCGATCATGTGGAAATTTGATGTTTCTGAGAACAACACACACACACATACACATATATTCAAACACACACAGACACACACACACACACATATACATATATATATATACGTGCCAACAAATATTCATGTGCACGCACGTATATATATATATATATATATATATATTGTCATCCACAGACAGACTGTTTCATTCTATCAGAACTCTTCTGTGTGCCTAGAAACCCATCCAACTTTATGTTAGACTAAGTCTCCGACCACTCGGCCAACAAGCGGACCATGTTGGCTAAGGGAATTATTAAGGTTTTTATGTAGCAACAGCAGCAGCGTCCGTTTGTTCACATTTTTATACCCTATCGGCTACCAGAGTGCTCAATTCTTTAGAAGAGCTTTGCATTATGCGAGCGGCGGCCGACAATTCCTTCGCCAGTGTGCTCAACCCCTATGGGGAGCGTATATATTGTCATCCACAGACAGACTGTTTCGTTCTATCAGAACTCTTCAGTGTGGCTAGACACGCAGGACGCTCGAAGACGGGATCGAAACCCATCCAAATTTACGTTAGACTAAGTCTCAGACCACTCGGCCAACGAGTGGACCACGTTGTCTAAGGGAATTTTTAAGGTATTTATGTAGCAACAGCAGCATATATGTGTGTGTGTGTGTGTGTTTGAATAAGTGTGTATATGTGTGAGTGTATATGTGTGTGTGTGCGTGCGATGTGAGCGTTTAGCGGGTGCGAGCGTGTGTTTCTGTGTGTGTGTGTGTGTGTGGCTGCATAACAGAAAAAATATAGAAAAAAATAAAACAAAATATACAATATTAGACAAACAGTAACACTTACGCAAAAGAAAACCAATAGTCAGATCTTGATCAGCCAGATAAATGTGTTAGATAGCAGTAAAACTTTCAATCCAAATCGAGATAGATAGATGTAATACTGTGTTTACCTTGAGAGATGATGAAGACGAAAAGGCAAAAACACATGGTCCAAGAAATCCCACTCATTCTACTTCATTTTCGTATATTCTAAAAAGCAGAAAACACAAAGCGGTATTTTCAACTCAATGAGGTGAAAAATATTTTTTCATAAATTTTAGCTTACCCCCTTTGGACAAAGGCAATTTCAACAATCCACTAAATTTTCTTCGTTACTAGTCGCTCTCCACGCATATAACTGATTATTCGGTATTCAAAATCCCTAATTCTCAAGTCAGATCGTCACTTGCATCAAAAACTAGTGTTCTAATTCACTTTTTGTTGTCATTTTACTGCTTGGTACAAGAGTCCCTGGTGGTAGAAGGAATACACTAAGATATATGGACTCTGTGGATTTCACTGAAATAAGTAGGAATTAATTAGGAAGAAGTCAGTATATATATCATCATTCATCATCATCATGTCGCGCCGCCAGCACGGATATCCCTGACCCTCTCTCGCCATTTCTCCCTATCATTCATCGCCTCCGGCAGGTCTTCAGGCTTACATCCTGTGTCCTCACATAGTTGCTGTATGTAAGTTCGTGCTGGTCGTCCGGCTTTTGCACATCCATATGTGGGGGTCCACAGGAGTACATCGCTTATGAGCTCGTCCTTGCTTCTCCAGCAGTGTCTCGCGTGTCTGGTTTGTCTAACTTGTATAGTTTTCGTTATGGGGGGCAAGTGTCCGTATAGTTGGTGTCTCGTGGGGTGTTGTTGCCAGGACTTGTTCAATACAGCTCTCAACATTCTTGTGTAATTTCCGTCTAGTTTCCTCTCCAGCCGCTTAGTTAGCGTCCATATGGTGCATCCATATAGCAGTATCGACACAACCACTGCCTGGAAGAAACTGCGTTTCATTTTATCAGTTAGGTCCGACTTCCATATGATCGAGAGCCTATCGATAGCTTTCCATGCCTTCGTCAGTCGTGTGTCGATGTCTTTTTCGGTTGATGAGACGCTACTTCCTAGGTAGGTGAATTTGTCTACTAGTTTCAGAGAGGCTCCGTCTAGTGTGGCAATGTTGCCCGTTTGGTTGTAACACATATATTCAGTTTTGTTTGCATTGACATGGAGGCCAATGCCAGCTGTGGCTCGTTCCAGACTATGCAGTAGTGTCTCTTCTTGATTAGGCGTATTCGCTAGTAACGCCAAGTCATCAGCGTAGTCGGCGTCCGTGATTGTTTTTGCGCGGTACCTTTTGCTTCTTCTCTTAGTCAGCTCGAGGCCATTTTCTCTGATTTTGTCGATCGAAGTCCTAAGCACAGAGTCTAGACAGATGATAAAGAGGTACCGGGCTAGCGTGTCTCCTTGTAGTACTCCTGCAACAATGTCGAAGTATTCCGTGTCTCCATCTGGTTAACGTACTTTCACTTTGGTGTTTCTGTAGAGAATCATTATCGCTGCTACGGTTTCTTTTGGTAGGCCGTATGCTAGTAGGATTTGCTCTGTGTATGGAATCGAAGGCCTTGGTAAAGTCGACAAATAGTAATGTCGCCTGAAGTTTTTTTGCCCGAACGCCTTCAAGGATTCTACGGATGGTCAGTATTTGTGAGGTTGTGGATCTATTTCTCCGGAAGCCATTTTGGTTTTTCCTAAGGATGTTGTCTATTTTGGGTTCTATGCGGTTTCGTAGTAGGGCATTGTAGATCTCGGCTGCTATGGATGTAAGTGTTATCCCTCGGTAGTTCTTGGCTAGTCCGAGGTCGCCTTTGAAGGAAGGATGCATCCCTTCGTCCATCTTTCTATCCTATTTTGACTATAGACTGCGTTGCATTGCCGGAGCAGTATATCGTCGAATTGTCTAGTCTTCCACACTTCTGGGGGGATCTCGCCTAGCCCTGCAGCTTTCCTATTTTTAATTCTTCTGGGAACTGAGTCGAGTTCTTCTTTGGTGAAAGGACCTAGTTTAACGTCTAATTGCTTACTAAAAATTCTGGTGATCGGTTCATCCGTTATTTCCGGTGGGTTTCCTAGTAGATTTTTGAAATGCTGTTCCCACAGTTTTACTCTTTCTTGTTGGCTTGCAGCTTTCAATTTTGCTTTGGCTGTGCTCTTCCTTCTACTTACTACGTTTATTGTTTGCCAGGCTATCCTGGATTGTCTATCTTCCACCGAGTCTCTAATCTTATCTATCTGATTTTGTATGTATTCTGCCTGTTCTTTTAGATATATTCCTGTTAATTGATGTTGTGCCTTTTCTAGTTTTCGTGCATTTGTGTTTGTTGGGTTCTTTTGATAGCTTTTGAAGGCAGTTTTCACGAGTGCACGTTTTTCTCTAACCGCTAGCGTTTCCCAAGGGACTCTATATTTAGTTTTAGGTTTTGTTGGAATACACTTTGCTGCCGCCTCAAGGTGTGCTTCTACAAAATTTTCATATTCGTCATTTGGGGCAACTTTTTCTGCCTTCTCTTGTAGTGCTTCGAATCTGTTTCTTAATTCTAATGCATATTTATCTCTAATATCTCTGTTGGTGAGTAGGGCCCAGTTATAGTGCTTGGTTGTCGCTCTTCGTGTGACGTTTTTTCGTAGGCTTAGTCGTACTTTGGCCGTAACTATTCGATGATCGGAGGACACACCCTCGAAAGAGGAGTATGCCTCGCAATTCATCGCATTGTTTTTCCATTTCCTGTTGATAAGGACGTAGTCTATCTGTGCTTTACTCATATTCTCGTATGTGTAGGTCCATAATTTCATCTCTCTTTTTTGAAAGTTTGTATTGAGGCATGTTAATCTATTTTCTATCATGAAATCTATTAGATGTTGTCCATTCCTGTTTGACGCGTTGTGTAGGCTGTATTTGTTGTTTCTGTTTTTCCCGATTTGTGCATTCATATCTCCGCCAATGGCTAGCAGGTTGTGTTTCGGAATGCTACGTACTAGGGAGGATAGATCTTTGTAGAATTTGACTATTTCGTTTTCTTCGCTAACATTGGTAGTATATATATATATATATATATATATATATATGCTTTGAGTAAATGTCATGGTTATCTTACAGTCGGGTCGGGTCCATACGACTGTTTAGATGCATCACTGATTAATCTCATAGTGAAAATACTTGACGGCAATTGCATAAGGATGCTACGAGCTATATCAAACGAATCCTGAAAGCAACATCCCACGAAGCAGCAGCAGTACGGCTACCAACACCCATCTCGAGGACCATCAAAATTAGACGAACAAGGCATGCGAGAATCTGCTGGGGGAGCCAGGACGAACTCATAAGCAACATTCTCCTATAGACCCCTTCACACGGATGTGCAAGTGTAGAACGACCAGCAAGAAATTATCTACAACAGCACTGTAAAGACACAGGTTTTAATCTAGAAAAACTGCTGGAAGCAATGGATGATCCAGACGAAGGGTGAGAGAGAGTAAATAAATATGTGCTATATATATATATATATATATATATATATATATATATATATATATATATCATCATGTCGTGCCGCCAGCACCGATATCCCTGACCCTCTCTCGTCACTTCTCGCAATCGTTCATCACCTCTGGCAGGTCCTCAGGGCTACATCCCGTATCCTCACATAGCTGGTGTATATACGTTCGAGCTGGTCGTCTTGCTTTGGCTCGGCCATATGTGGGGGTCCATAGGAATACATCACTTATGAGCTCGTCCCTGCTTCTCCAGCAGTGTACTGCGTGTCTGGTTCGTCTAACTTGGATAGTTTTAATGATGGGAAGTGGGTGGCCGTATAGTTGGTGTTTTGTGGGATGTTACCTCCAGGACTTGTTCAATATTGCTCGCAGCATTTTTGTGTAATTGCCGTCTAGCATTTTCTTCAGCCTTTTAGTTAGCGTCCATGTAGTGCATCCATAAAGCAGTATCGATACGACCGCTGCTTGGAAGAAACTGCGTTTCATTTTATCGGTCAGGTCTGATTTCCATATGATCGATAGCTTATTGATATATATATATATTTTGTCAGAGACAAAATTCCATGGCATTGAATATATATATATATATATATATATATATATATATTCAATGCCATGGAATTTTGTCTCTGACCCCCGGGTTTCATGAAGCTTTTACAAAACAACAATCATCTGGCAGATAATAAAATGAAATGAATCGAAAATCGAAAAATACAGTCAGAAACCGTTGTGATCGTGTTGGAATCTTTACGTGTGTTTGTGTGTGAGTGATGGTTAATTTAAATATTTATCTGGTTTGTATACTTATTTATTTGTATTATATAATAGCTGTATTCTAGATATTGAGCACTCTCCATGATATATAGCACTTGGTTCAACACATATATCTAATGACACCCAACACTATTATATATATATATATATATATATATACATTCCTTAAATAGCAATTCGTTATTCAAAGTCTAAAAAATTCACTTGACCCATGACTTAAACGACATTTAAAAAATCGTGGCATATGTCCCCCAGGGATAGCATCGAAAATGTTTACTAGGGTAAATGTAATCCGGCCTGTCAGTTAATACATTTAATGAGTTACATCTTGAATGTCGGACATACCAATATGGGCCGTGTAAACTGTCTTGTTAAATACTCATCAATAACATATGCCAGCAAATAGTCATGTACATAGAAATTAAAAAGAAATGGTTTCGCTTTGATAAAATGGTTCTTAAATAAACGTAAAACGATCAATGAATTTATATATTTTACCCGATTCTCTCTCTCTCTCTCTCTCTCTATATATATATATATATATATATATATATATATATATATATATATATTATGTACTTCGGCAGCATTTCCTCACTTCAGCATGCTCTCTGGAAGACTGCATAATATTTTCTTTTTAGTATATTTAAGTAAAGATGTTCATGTCTTTTTTTCTCCCTTAAATGTAGATTGAGTTGGTGAAAAACTGTCCCATTCTTGCCCAAGCGCTTTCGATCATTTTGGTGTTCGTCTTCAGGGGTTGTGTTTGATTGTTTATTGCAGTAATAAATAAATATAAAAATTTACATAAACAGTTAAATACAACCCATGATGACGACCGGCATGTATGGGGCACTTTCTTCACCACGTAAGGAAAATAATATTAAGACTTTAACATCTTCACTTAAAAAGAAAATACTCCGCCGCAGGCTTAAACAGAACACAACCCCCTCTCATTCTCTCTCTCTCTCTATATATATATATATATATATAATTTACTATTCCTTTGGCAAGACTAATCAGCTGGCTTTGACCCTTTGTCGGCAGGGCTTTGAATGGCTTGACTGTATTCTCTAAGCAACCTTCAAAAAGGTGTCTTGGGTACCCCATGTATGCCACTAAACTGCATCTGATGGTGGGTTTTCTGATCTGGAGTTCTTGAGAGTAAATTGTTCCTCTTTATTTCCATTACTCACCTGTTTAATCTGAAATAAGGTTGTTGTAACTGTTCTGGTCTAAACAATCGATGAGTTAAATGCATATGTTTGTAAATTAATTATATTCAATAGGGCTGTATACCAAAAAAGTTCTTGAGAGACATTTTAGCAAAAACTGTAATATAAACATAAAAGGAACATGCTTCCCTAACCACATTTCGTACAATAACCCAAGATCGTTTGACATGTTGCTAAAATCAATCAATCAGCCTCTTCGACGTATGTTCTTGAAGGGGTTGTCGTGATATGGTATAAGTGACGTCCTAAGTGTTCCCAGTGTAGGCTCACCGAGTCAATAGCAGTGATATAAATTCAGTAGCAAGTTATTAGCTCAAAGTACATTTGTTTCAAATTCTTAATTTTATTCTCCAAAACTGGTCGCCAACCAAGGTTTTAAGGGGACAGAAGATCTGCCTGCTTGTATTGTTTGGTATTTGTTTTCATCAGATGTTTGTATTTGGTGTTAGTGTATCTGATTCCATTTGTTTAGTTCTCTACACCATTTAATTCGTTGACCTTTTCTTAGTCTGTTGAAGGTTGCACCAGAATCATTGAAGGAAGGCAGAAAAGAGACAAAGATCCCTTTCAACTAAAAACTTTACTTCTGGGTTCAACGACTATTACTGAAACCAATATATATAGTCGCGTCTCCCAGAGATAGTATTGAAATATCTTTACCATGTCCAGTGGTAAAAGTTTAAAGTTTATGGTTATGTTCGGTAGGTGTCTTTTGTGATATTTGTTTCAGCGGTGTCGGCTTGCAAGCTGCAGACGTTGCTTAGTGTCTGGCCACAAAAAACGAATAGCATACGTGTTCGCTGCTGACAACCAAGTTGAAAAGCGTTTTTACAGTCTGAGGGGTACCGTTTAATATAATAGCGGGTTTCTTTCTAGTGTCGGTAGGTCTTTTATTTCAGGCATATGTGACTCGTACATCCTGTCAAAGGTTTCTGCGAATCACTACCTTTTGAATTTATGTTATTCTATGTTCTTATTCTCCACATTTTAAAGGTCTATCTGATCGTACGCATTTCCCATTGAGATTACTTCAAAATGAAGACAAATCTTCTTAGAATTTAAACTTAGTATACAGATTCCATTGTCCCTTCTTAAAACCATTAGGTTGCGGACACAGATGGAGAATTCATTGATTCTGGCTTTGAATCATCTATAAAAACGTATTTACCTTAACCCACATTCACAGTCAAGATGAAATCATCATCATCATGTCGTGCTGGTAGCATGGATATCCCTGACCCTCTCTCGCCACTTTTCCCTATCGTTCATCGCCTCAGGCAGGTCTTCTGGACAACATCCCGTATCCTCACATAGTTGCTGAATATATGTTCGTGCTGGTCGTCCTGCTTTTGCACGGTTATGTGTGGGGGTCCACAAAAGTACATCACTTATGAGTTCGTCCCTGCTTCTCCAGCAGTTTCCTGCATTGGTTTCTATTCAGGAATTTCCTGTTAAGCATAGTTGCTTAATCATAGGAAAAGAAACGAGTCTGTCCTTGTATTTATCAAAAACTGAGGGTAGAACATGCGGATTCATGTTTTTACCAAGGTTTTTTAACGTGAGGCGAAATGTAAACAACATTGAGTAAACTGATAATATTATAGATATAATAAACGGCACTGGGTGAATCATATACCAATCTCTGCGCTTAAAAAAGACTACGATTACTAAACGACAGTCTCTTCGAAGAAATACAAAGATTTAATGGAAAATTCAGTCAAAACCGAAATTAGTTCTAAAGATAAATTCTCTCCAAACTTACCCCAGGATTAACATATCAATAATCAAAACAAGAGGCCTATAACGAGATATTTAAAAACCAGAGCTTATTGATGCAAGTGCATTCCCATTTACTGAAACGTTCTCTTACATACACACACCGAATTACACTCCCTTTCTACACAGAATTATATCCAAAGCACACAGGTAAATAAAACGCTTTCAGATGTTTATGTACGCTTAAAAAACAACCAAAGGCAATATAAAATTCATTTATTCGCTATTAGTACATTAAGAAATGTGTTTTTCTTTCCATTACTTATTTTGGTTTTAGCTTGAGGCCAGTTAATGGAGAGAAAATATTAATAAAGATTTCTCGCTGAAGCAGTCATGACTTTTTTGAATAAATTAGCGCACATACACCCACCCAACAACACACATACACCGACACAGATAAGTATATATATATATATATATATATATATATATATATATATGGTCGTATGAGACAGAGAAAGAGAGGGAGAGGGAGAAAGGAGGAAAGGTATGCACGTATATTTACATATACGTATACGACAGTCAAAAACACTTACTTATTTCTGTACATACGTTTGTGCATATTCTTATATATGAATATAGGTCTAGTATATATGATTAAATATACGTTTTACTCTTGCATATATATATATATATATATATATATATATATATATATATATATATATATATCAATCCGTGGGAGAGAGAGACAGAGAGAGACAGAGACAGAGAGACAGACAGAGAGAAGGTATGCACGTATATTTACATATACGTATACGACAGTCAAAAACACTTATTTCAGTACTTACGTTTATGCATAGTCTTATATATGAATAATAGTCTCGTATATATGAATAAATATACGTTTTACTCTTGCATACGTCCATACATACATACATACATATATATATATATATATATATATATATATATATATATATATATATATATTTGTGTGTGTGTGTGTGTGAGGTTGTTGTATATGACTGCGTGTATTCGTTTGTTGTGTGCAAGTTTTAACGACATATTTACTTAGATGTTTTCTCTGTCATTAAATGAAACTGATTTAGTTTTTACGTGTGGAAAGTTAAATAGCGGAAATGATAGCTTATGGTACCAGAGTTTACATTAAAATCTTTTCATTTTTATCTATACACACCAATATTAATTATAAAGTATCTGAGCATTAAAAAGTTATTAATATTATTTATCGCTTAAGAAATTGATGCAATATCATTTATTATTAAGCAAAAATCAAAAATAAATTTAATTTTCGTCAATTAAAGACGAAATTAAAATTATGCCAAATGAATTGATGTATTTGTTTTAAGGGATACTCATTTGTAATAGTGTCATTTGAAATATTGATTCCGTCATATAATATTGATGTCATATGAGAGTGAAATGATTTCTCCAAATCCCGTCTGGTATTAAATGACTCACAGAAGTTGATATATTTTGGTTTTCAGTATTTGTGTTTGAACTCGTAAATGGGCTTCTTCAGGCTCATATAGCTCACGACTTCCATGTCAACGTATTTCTAGTATCAAGAGGCCAGAAAAAAGTCTTTCACTAAAATCACTCTATCTTGGTCGGCAAGTTTAGTCTGTTTTACTGAATTTAGCGGGTTCTTCCTATATTTCTTTAATTCTTTTCTTATAACCTTTTGTACAGTTTCGCTTTTAAAATAACAATGGATTACATTGTATTGATTTCTCTAGTCCATATTTTGTTTGCGTTTCCAAGAGGTATTGCTGCCTTGGTTTTCGTTTCTGTGCCTGAAATTAGAACAGCAATCATTCCCAGGATGACACAGGGTTTCCTATGTTATACTATTCAGTGAGCAAGTGCAGATCATGAAACTCAAAAATGTTATCCGAATCCCTCGTTCATATAAAATTTATATTTGACATTTTTCATGGGTAGTATATTGTGGCTATACCCTATTCACTGGTTGATTATTATTTGCGAGCTTGTTAATTATGTGATCAAGCCTTTCTATAAGTAATAAGACACCCCTCAAGGGGTTATCCCCTACAACAATTTTTTTTCTTTTTCATAATTAGACATTGTGAGATTCTTAAATTCTTAATTGCCATGCCAATTTTTCTTTTAATGGATTCTTAACTACATTAATATTTAGACATAGTACATCAGACTGAGAAAGGGAATGGTCACCAAATAAAACAGCCGGAAGTTTAAACGCTATGTGCCTCTTTACTTTCTTAATAGACAAGATTTTATGTATTTATAATTAGAGCAATTGTTTAAAGAGTTTTATGTACACTTGGTTTGATTTAATGGCATATCAACCATTGTACGTCATTTAATGCCAAATCCTTTTTATACATACTAAATATAATAATTCTAAACACATTTTATTGATAACACTTTCAGAAAAGTCTGATTTCATTTTTTGCACACAATTAAATAGTTTCATTTAATTTCAACTAATTCCCTTTGGCATAAGAATTTTTTTTTTCACACAGTTAAACGATCAAACAGTTCTATTTTATACAGTTCATTTTCCCCTGTCAACAAAGTGAAATGGTTCCAAAGATTGCTATGAATTAGTAACAATTAAATTGAATATTAGTCATTAGTTTACACACACTTTAGTGTAAAAACAGTGCTATTTCAAACAATTCTGTTAAGCGTAGGTAGACGGTTTAGTTCTATTCTACCCATAGATAGAACCCTATCAGGTGCTACCACTCTAAGCCAGAGCTGACCTGGGAGCAATGGTGATGAAAGGCGTACTCAGAATTCCCCAAAACTCCAGCATTACAGAAGCCTCACTATAAGATTATTAATGTCATAATTAGGACACTCATTGGGGGAGTCTTACCCCTCTGAAGAGACACAGTCGCTGTATTCTATAACCCCAGCAGACTGGGCCAGTTTTACCCAAAGTCCCATCACGTATTTTTTGGTCAGCGAAAGAAGGGTTTCTTAGATTTTCCTTTTTTTTATTCTAAGCAATAATTCTTATGTTTTTTGCAAGACTAGTTTCGCTTGATAATTTAAAACATTCTATGTAGAGAAATATACACGGATATACATATTCATACGCATTAAGAAAATAAGTAGAAAGTTTAAATTCTAACAAAATTATATAAATATTGCCAACATTTTTGACATTTTCCACTCCAAAATTTTTTTGATTGGAAACGGTCGCCAATTAAAACAGCTGAAAGATAAAACGAGATAGGTGTCTTCAATTTCTTAACAGACAATATTTTAATTGTTTATGATTTAAAACCATTAGTAAACGAGTTCTTTGCTTTTATTGTAATAGCTAATTAACCTTCGTGGATTATTTAATGCCAAAGCTATCCTGCGAGAAAAACAGCGGTGATAATACTTAAACAATTGCTGAGGGATAAGTGAATTCATACGTTTCTGATAATAAACCTAATTATTTCATTAGATTTTGAACTCACTTACTTCGACCCTACAGTTCAGCACTTTAACAATTACGCCCTAGGAACTCCCCAAATTATTAATGAGTTTTGCCTAAAGTCCCAGATTATTATTAGTATTATTATTAGTCGTAGTAGTAGAAGTAGTAGTAGTAGTAGTAGTAGGAAGAGGGGGAGGAGGGTTGGGTTCAGCAGCAATAGTAGATATATTTGGATTTGCTGTTTACCAGCAACTTTAACTTAAATATCAAATGAAAACATTACGAAGTCTTTTATCTGATGTTTTAAGAGAATGAGAACTTTCTTCCTTCGGAAATTATTTGGTATATTAGAGAATTTTTTTCTTATGGAATTGTTGGGTTGGTTGAAGTCAACAGTATTATTTGAAATCGGACTGGAGCGTTGGTGGTGGGAACAGCTTGGTATCTATTTGACAACCGGACTCGGCATACAATATAAGTATTATTAGTAGGACTACTATTGGCGCCGCTTATGTACCTTATAGGATTTACACTCCTATAATTTAAATTGGGCGGTATGCCACTTGTTCCCACAACAAAGATGGCTGACGCACACAAATATTAAGTCTCGGGAAACCATTGGGCAGGAGAACCACGTGACCTACTAAAAGCTATGTCCGTGTTTGAATTTCGTCCCGCGTTTTTTGGAGCCAATTCCAAGACACGTATTTTCTATAAATACGTCGTCTTCACATAATCTATCTCCTTTTCCCAATTTCTATTGCAGCGCTAACACACTCTCTCCAGTGTGATTCTCTTATTCACCAACAGACGTAAAAAGCCACAAAATGGATAAGCCTCGCAGACATTCATTTCTTCAAAATACTTTGTTTATGACACTTTTTCCAGCCTCGGAAACACCGAGTGTTTCAAACCACAAGAAGGAATGGGCATTTTAAAATATGTAATCAACCTTAATGGGACGCTTTCATTATTTAACCTTTTATGTAGTTTTAGTTGTGTTAGACACACACACACACACACACACACACACACACACACACACACACACACACACACACACAGGACTATTTTACTAACAATGTAGAACCACAGAAATATTTTAAATGTATCATTTCATGTTTTGTTATGAGTATAAATTTGTTTTGTTGGTCGCCTTGTTTTGAATGATCCTTTTGTCCGCGCCGTTTCATATCTTTACTCATTTGTCTCCATGTGCCTATTTTACCTTTTTCCATGTGCCTTTTTCCTGACAAAACATATATCGAAACTTAAACATTACATTTTGGGGGACTAAATATATCTACCAAATAACGTTTTATATGAGTGTTGTATGGCCATATGTGCATAGCATGTGTATGTCCATGCAAATATGCAAAATCATAAGCTGGTAGAGTTACTTCATCGAAACTTCCTCGAACAAAATTCTTCCTCTACCAAACAGAATTAAGTATTGTTCACTACTACGATCCTGCGTATTTGAAATGAAGGTGGATTTCCAGTGTGTTTTCTATTAGTAGAACCTTCTCAGAAACAACTCTTTTGATATGGTGTGACACTGCGCCGTCGTATTGTATTAATATACTTTGTATCCTTAGATCTTTACCTTGAGAAGAATATTCAGTTTAGGCGAGAAGAAAAAATTTCACACATAGTTAGATATGTCTAATATAGATAAGCTGCAATAAAACAAACGTACACTTTTCTAAATGTTGCTTCTCAAAATATTGAGCAAAGTCAATGGGTCGTCTATAGTTCAATATATCAGTCTAGACATCATCACTCGGCTGGGAAGTCTCCGTGGAGTAGTGGATGACGAGTTGGACTGCAACATATTCGTAAACAACATCGAACTCCAGTTTCGGTATGACCTTCATTTTTGAACTAATACGCTCTGGGTTAAATAGTACAACTACTGTTCTCTAAGGATGACTTTTAACCCACGAAAGTTTATATGGAATTAAACATAGAAATTAAGGGGTTGTAAAGCAGGCTAACTGAACATTTGAAAAGGGGTAAATTCCCCCCCCCCAACGAGTGTCCTGCAGCATGATACTGAAATGCATCTGGTAGTGAGGCTCCAGTTCTGAATCTTTAAGGCATGTAGAGTACCCGTTCATTGACATTAATCCCGGTTTTACACGAGCTTAGATTGGTAGTACATGTTAGAGTCCCATCTAGGAACCAAAAAGAACTTCACTAATAAATATTAGTATAACTAGTTCTATAAAACAGCTATGTGCAAATTAATTATATTGCACGAGAATACCTGATAAATACAATAATTAGTGCTTGATAAGAATAATTAAAACCAGTTATTTGTGTGGAAAATAAGCTAAACATAGAAAATAAGAGATGTTGAAATGTACTTGGTTTAACATAGAACGCCCCGAAGAATAAATGGTTGAAAATATAAGTCGCGCTATAGAGGAGCATAAATATATGAAAAGCCTGAGCACTATGGTCAGAGAGACGGACACGTATTTGGCAAATTACAATAAGATCATTTATACACTATGTTCCTCATTGTCACAAGAGTACGACTTTAGTGTGTATTGATTATAGAAGTAAAAATAAATCTTGTAAAAATAATCAAGGCGAGGTTAGTGTAACGGTTATTATCATTGTAGATGGAATCCGCGATCCGATCTTAGTTGTTTGCGTTTTATGGCATATCAACCACTGTTCGTTATTTAAAACCAAGTCATCTTCATACGTACATACATATCAAATTCATGATTTGTTCATATTTCTAAATAAACCTGAGCTCTTCTTATTACACAGTCAAATGGTTTCAAGCATTTCAATCAAACATGAATAATTCTATTCATTATTGATTATTTGATCGGGCACAGTGAATTGCTTACAAGTATTGTTATTTTGCATTAATGATTCTATTCAATATTACTCATTCGTTTGCAAACAGTGAAATAGTTCCAAGTATTGCTCTGTTTGAAATCAATTTAGGCACACACTTAAAGACTTTAAGTTTTGCTATTTTACTCTAATAATTCTATTCAGCATTGCTCATAGGCTTGTTCACAGTTAAATGGTTCATATATTGCTAAATATAAGTAACAATTCAATTAGACATCCCTCATTTCTTTCCACACAGTAAAATAATCAAACAGTTCTTTTTGTAACAATTCAATTTAGTATAAGTCATTAGTTTACACACAGTTTAGATGCCATCCAGTTCTCTTCGACCTATATATAGAATCCCATCAGGTGCTAACACTCTGGGTCAGAATGAACCTGGGAGCAATGGCAATGAAGAGGTACTCCACATTCCTCAATTCCTCAATGTTCCAAGACTGGAACCTCAACATCTGCTGGTTTAATGTCATATTCGAGACACTCGTTAGGGAATTCTTACCCCTCTGCAGATATGTAGTTGGCGTATCTTGCTGCCCCAGCCGACTGCACAGTTTGCGATTCAAGTTCAAACACTGGACGAGGCTGATTACGTTTCACTTCGTATTAATAACCTTGGGAAGGCATGAATCTATCTTTTCTCCTCCCAGCAGTGGATAAATTGTGAGGTAAACATGGTTCTTTAGCCTTGGAAAAGCAACCAGTCGAGAAGAAATTAAACTATGAATTCAATCCAGATTTACTCCACTGAATTTCTTACTTGAATCATGTGCTGCTTACAGCGGAGGAGATTTTGTAAATGCCCATGTATGTAAGTAAAGTTGGCGACCATAGTCGAGGGTGACCCTAAGGCTCCCTTTTCGATAGCTACTACACCAAGGTGTAGGAAAGGGAGCAACTCCTTTCCCAGGATTTCTCCACTTTACCCTTGATACGTTCCTTTTAATGCTAAGTGTTAAAGTCTTTCCTATGACTCGACCTGGGATTGAACCTAGGCCTCCCAGGCCATTGGCGAACACTCTAACAATTATGCAAATGCATGTGAAAAGGATTAATACTGATGAGTGGCGTTTTAGTAGCGTAATAGCTAAAGTACGATTCTGTGGACTGAAAGTAAGTTAGTTCGAAATCCAGTCAAACTATTACATTCACTTTCGTACTAATACCCTTCGAAAATGTATGAGCCTGCGTAAATTTCCCACCAACAATGCGTTCTTCTACGAAGATGGCATTAGCATTGAATAACCCACGTAGATTCATGTGCCATCAAACCAAGAAACCAAACTAATGATGATGATTTAAAAGCTTCAACTACAATTGGAATGAATAAATAAATAATTGAAAGAAAGCAATATATTCATAAATGAATAAAAGAAAACATTTTTCATGTGTATTTACGTCACTAAGAAAACGATTTCGAATAAAATAATATATCTTTGTCTCTTAGTTTTCTAGACAGCAACACGGGAATCTGTAAACTTCCATATAATGCGATACTTTAAACAATCAATAATTGAAATATTTTAAAAATACAACAAATAACAGGAACACTAGTAAATGGAAAGAAGCGACATAATGTCGAAAAAAGACGCATGAAGATAAAATTATACAAATATCAAGAATATTTTTTAAAGAAATGTGTTAAAAAGTGCGAAAAACCAATTACAATTGATTTTGAAAACTTAACTGATTAAAAGGAAAAAGTTTAGAAAAAGGTAATTAAATTGTGGTATTCATGAATATTTCCCTTCATTATTTTTTCAAAATTCTAATGTCATGGCTTGGAGATAATATTTTCGGACTTTGAATATAACACAAGCGAATTTGGCGAAGGATCGATGGATTGTTACTAGAAAACTTCAGATACAAATACTTCTCCTCACGTACAGATCTTTATACATGTGTGTATGCAAATTAGTTGTTTATACATACATACAAGTAATAACATTTCATTAATACCATATATATATATATATATATATATATATATATATGTATATATATATATATATGTATATATATATATATATATATATATATATATGTCTCTGTGTGTGTATGTCTTTGTGTGTGTGTGTGTGTGTGTGTGTGTGTCTGTGTGTCTGTGTGTCTGTGTCTGTGTCTTTCTGTGTGTCTCTGTGTATGTCTTTATGTGTGTGTGTGTGTGTGTGTGTGTGTGTGTGTGTGTGTGTGTGTGTGTGCAACCTAAATGATGAAGGGCAAACGAAGATTTCAGAATAAATACTATTTTTGCAGCATTCTGACGTAATTAGTACGGTTGAAAATATTAATTACACTGATCAAACAGTCTACAATGGAAGTTTCAAATGAAAACCTTATAATTCACGAAATATCTTTCGGGTTTTCCATACCAATAAGGGTCTATCAATTTTTATCGGACTTTAACCAAATTTTCATGAATTTTTATTGTTATCGCGGAAAATGTTTTAGATTTTGTTTAATATTACTTTTTTTTTACTTCGTAACGTCAATCTTTTGTCACAATAAATTTTAGTAATTAGAAGGATAGTATGAATTGGAATTATACATTTAATATTATGAATATATTATGAATTCTATATTTTTCTTTGAAAAATTTATGAGGTGTTTTGCTGGGAGATATCCTTTTGATGTAAGTACAGGTTCATGAGATATATATTTTGGTGTGTATTGTTCATTGTTGACCATACTGTCCTGCATATCATTAGTGAACATCTTAAACGTTATGCATCTTACTAGTACTGTTAGTTAAGCTAATAAATAAATTTCAGTCAGTGCGTTAGTCTTTGTGTTTGTGTATATGTGTATCTCTGAGTCATATATGTGTTTGTGTATGTGTTTGTACGAAAATGTAATGTGATTTGACCAACTAAAAAGTAAAAAAGAAAAAAAAATATTCAAATATTTTTGAAATTCGGATTCGTATACAACACATGCGAAAAATATGCAGATACAAATCTACAAGCTTAACGGAAATTTATTGAAATCGAACTCTGTGAGTCGACCAAAAGAAATGAAAGTAAATAGTTTGATAAAGTTTCATGTATACAGTGACACATGTATTCATGTGTGTGTATGTTGTATACTCATATACATGCAGATGTAGGCAGAAACATAATGACGACTGCAATGAACAAACAAACACGCTTCTTTATAAAAAAAATATACCTCTCACACTTTATTCTCGAAAGGGTTGCGAAAGGGTTGATGTTGGTTATGTGTGTGAGGTGAGTTGGAGACGGACACAAACTGCTACATATTGACCCCAATTTCCTCTGACCATAGCAGCACTTCTTCCTCATTCTGCTGGGCTGCTCACCGTAGGCCCAGAGGGCCCAAGCACTCTGTCTTGAGCTGGTTCTCACTCAGGCATCTTATCTCTAACTGGAACTGCAAATCGAACTCCAACTCTCTCGAACTGACTGCCTACTGCAACAGCAACTCGAACTCCAACTGACTCAAGCCGTCTGTGGGACCTGGTTATATAATTTTCTGACACTCACCTGCTTCTTGTGGGCGTACGCATCTGCACCGAATTCGACCATGTCAACAGGTCAAGGTGATATTCTGACATCCTCGACCAGATGCACCTGTTTCTTCCGCTTATTTACACTTTTGCATCTCTTGATTGATGACTCGGTCGAGGGCCAATATGCGACATCTAGAGGGGTATTTTTTGGCTATTTATGTGCTTCTGTGTATTTAACATTAAAGATCAAATACAGAACTAGGGTCAATGAGTAATAAAACATGATTCAAAGGACTTATTAATTAATTCTAACAAAATGTCAACCCGTCAACTCTTATTTTTACAGGGTGGAATGATAACATTGTCGCCCTAGAAAAGACGACATGATTCCATTTCCGTATAATGAAAACCGGTTTTATTTAATTTTTTTTTTTGTTGCTGACCATCTACTAGTTGGCCAGTTGTGTAAAAATTCCAAGAGCGATAGGAGCCTTCTATCATGTCTGAAAGTGACACAATGTTCAACGAGCGAGATCGGAGATGCACCGCTGTACAACCCATGCTCTCTACCGATCCAAGTTATGACAACAGGACCATTGCCAGCACCCTCAAAATGCAAA
Source organism: Sepioteuthis lessoniana (assembly GCA_963585895.1). Taxonomy (NCBI): domain Eukaryota; kingdom Metazoa; phylum Mollusca; class Cephalopoda; order Myopsida; family Loliginidae; genus Sepioteuthis; species Sepioteuthis lessoniana. The sequence continues at coordinate 116,062,684 of OY757907.1, forward strand.
TCTGGATTGTCACGAACAGTGTCGTGCCGAGGGTGATGGAAACAAAGTTTCCGGCTACGGTTATGATATTTGGTGTGGTTTCAAGTGAGAGCCGCAACATGCCACCCCACATCTTTGAAGTCGGCTTGAAAGTCAACACCAAAGTGTACCTGGATGTACTGAAGAGTGTAGTGATACTCTGGTGCAATCAGGTGGCCGGTGGCGGACCCTGGGTGTGGCAGCAGGACTCGGCGCCGGCCCACAAGTCCAAAGAGACCCAAGATTGGATTCAGAAGGAGTGCTACGACATTGTACCCTTCTCTCACTGGCCCCCTTCCTCTCATGACCTGAACCCGCTGGACTACTTCGTTTGATCATACGTCGAAAACATCACCAACATGACCTCCCACAACACCAAAGCCAGCCTGATCACCGCCATCCACCGAGTATTCACCGAACTCCCGCCGGCGCTTGTGGAAAAGGCATGCTTCCAGTTCCGGATCCGTATCGAGGCGGTGATTGAGGCTGAAGGCGGCTGCATTGAATAGCTCTCAGCTCTACTATATAATCAAGTTTCCTGAATTGATTTTTTCAATAGAAATTTTAAAATAAAGCTGTAATGTTTTTTAGGACGACAATTTTATCGTTCCACCCTGTACCTTGAGGTTAGAAAATGATGTTCATTGTACGTTCATATTTACATTTTTTTTAGTTGTCTTTTAAAAGATTTTTGCAAATGGTCCAATGGAATATGTATAATTTTTTAATAACGATCTAATTGACCTATAGATGGAATATTAACAGGTACAACCAATTCGTGCCCGAGTGGACGTGGGAGTTATGGCAATGAAGGAGTATTTCACCATTACCAGTTCTCAAGTTCTGGGACCTCACCTTTAGAGGCAGTTTAGCATCATATCCAGCGCAAGAATTTTATGGCAACCACAACGATCGTGATGCCACATACGGAGTTCAAACTTGTTTACTTCGCGGCCGCTGTCCAACACTTTAACTATTACGCCACAGAAACTACCCACATGTCAAAAATATAAATAAAATGTGACGTCATATATTGAGTTTGTAGCATGATGTTTCATGTTTCTTAGGTTTTATGGCATATAGGTCATTTAATGCCAAATCCTCTTTATACATATATACTAAGTAAATAGGATTTGGTTTGTTTGGGTTTTATGGCATATCAACCTTTGTTGGTTATTTAACACCAAATCACTTTTTATACAAAGTTCTATTTCAAACAATTCAGTTTAGGAATACTACGCAGTTTAAATGTAAGTATTAATTGATTGTGAAAACATTTCTATGTCCCGCTATTTAGTTTAGTCAAACAGTTCTGATTCAGTTTACTGTAACTACAGATTTTGTTTACACAAAGTTAAATGTCAAAACAGTTCTATATTAAACAAATCAGTTAAGTCTAAGTACAGTTTCAATGTCAAAAACAATTCTATTTCAAATAAATCAGTTTAGCATAAGCACGCAGTTTAAATGTAAGTAGAGTTTAATTGTCAGAAATATTTCTATTTCAAGCTATTCATTTTAGCCAAACAATTCATTTTAGCATAAGTATACGGTTAGTCCTATTTAACCCATAGATAGAACCCTATCACGTGTTACCACGCCGGGCCAGAGTGGACCTAGGAGTGATGGCAATGAAGGGGTGCTCTGCATTTTCCAAAGCCCCAGCATTACTGGAACCTCACCATCAGATTGTCTTGTGTCATATCCAGGACACTCGTTGGCGGCGGGCCTTACACCTTTGTAGCATAACAGTCTTATTGGATATGAATGTTCATTAACAGACCATCTAAAATTCATGTAACTACGATGTATTCTCGTTTAGCGACGAAAGATCCAACCTTTATGAGAAGTAAACAAACTTTTGCGATAATCACAGCCTTAAGGTTGTGCTTGACGTCTTTGGCATAAGTACACATTTTCAATGGATGCGCGCTCTGATTGATATAGGCATCAGTTTGACATAGGTCAGGATGATTTGTATTTATAAACATGATGGTCTGTCACTTGTTATTCGTAGAAATCCATTGAACAACAAAATGAGGTTAATATTTCTTCTCACATACAAGGGGCTGTTTCGTATTAACCTGAAGTACTTTTCCATTCTGATATCCTTAGATAATATTAAAACAAAATCATGTTGTCAGTACTAGTTGCAATGAATCATTTTCGCCTGTACATTAGCAAATCCACACACATCACATTCATATTGACAGAGAGTAAGTCTTGTGTCCAAATAAATGATGCGTAATGTCATGAAAAGTTTTCTGCCTGTCCGTAAGTGTCTACATTCATGTCAACAGCCGTTTTCACGCCAACGTCCCTAATTTAACCGGGTCACCTCATCTAGTATCAGATTTTTCCAGGCACGATGCCCCTGATTGCATGGATACATCTTGCGAAATTTGAGTTTTCGTTAAACTCTTATAGGAGTCGGTCCTGCAGTGAATTTTCACCTGGTGTGAGTTCAGAATATGAGAGATCTCATGCGATACAGTAACTAAGGTGTATGATCTGTTTTGAATGCCGTAGCCTTGTTTAACAAGCTGTTGGTAAGCCAAATTTTATCATCAGGTTGAGAGATTTCTTTTTTTTTCGTTTTGATATGATTTCGCTGTGTTGAGTAATACTATTGTTTGATTCCAATAGACTGTCATCAATGAACACCGTTTTCAAATCGTTTAAATTGAGGTGTATATAAGAGAACTCCGGTAAGTGGGACTTTGATAACGGAAAGCCATAATGGAGGCTTATTGCCTGCCAAATGGACTGTATCGAGATAGATTTTTTAACAATTATTTTTCAAGATGGGGCAATAATTTGGTATTTGGCCTAACACGAGTTTTAGCAACTTGACTTACCGTCGGGTTGTTTAATGCCTACCAGCAGGCAGGGCTTTTATATCATCTGAACCTCAGCGAAAAAAGGATGATTTTATTTTTAGCTCCACTGGCAGCCTTCCGTTGGGAATGACGCAAAGTTTGGATTAAGTGAAAGCGTATATTTATATCATTTTCGAATGTAACTGTTAATGTTAAGCACTAGTGTTTCGGTGAACGGTGTTTATCTGACTTAGTAAACTACTTTATTCGAAGCAGTTTTCTATTGTCTTTACAAAAGCTTATTTGCAATAATAAGGCAGTTTACGACGTAGAGCTAACTTCTCCTTATTTAGAGTATGTATATCTAAGACCGCTGCCAAGACGTCAGTTTTTAACGACACACAAAATAACAAGTTCATAAAACAGCAAAATATCCATTGAGTAACTCCGTTTAATGGCAAAAAACGAACGCAAAAAGAAACCAGTCTACAGTATTATAAGGAACAAAAGAACATTGCAAATAGGTCACTAGTGAAGTAATTCATGTAGCCTCATAACATGAGTTACGGATGAAGGACTCCGCTATTTTAGGTGGGTTTTTTTAACTCTTTAAAGAAAATATTCTCTGGGTATTTCACGCCCTCTCAACAGAGTGGGGGATTTAGTGGAGGATGCAAAATATACATACATCTACATTTTTAAAAACAGAAATCTTAAATAAGGGATGAAAAATATGCAAGATGCACAGTAAAATACAAAAGAGACGAAAGCAAAGAAAGAAAGAAAGGTACAAATGTATACGTTTTGAATAATATATGGTTCAATTAAAAAAATAAAAATGTTCAAAGGAAGATAAAAATCAATACATGTGTGGACAGCAAAACCAATATTAAGATATAGTAACACTGAGTTTGTGTGTGCGTGTACGTGTACATATGTCTGTGAATATATGTATGCGTGTATATGTATGTGTATATATACATATATATATATATATATATATCTGTGAGTTTAAAGGAACAATGTGTGTAAGTCCATGTGTATATGTGTATCTGTTTGTGTATGTATGAATATGTTCTTATGTGTGTATGTGTTTATGTGTGTTCGTATTTATGTGTGTATGCATGTAAAAATGTATGCATGTATGAATGTGTGAGTGTGTGAAAATGAGAACCGTTAGTCGTCCTCTTTTGTAAAGAATGAAGGCATCAAATCATTTTTGTCAGCGATTTTTCCCACTCTCCAAACACTCAACGCCTCTCGTCACTTAACTGGATAAGTATTTCTATTAAAAATTCTGACTCGTCCTTTTGGCTTCAGGCGTAAACACAAAGTACTGATTTTTTTTTCTCTCATATATTTCAAACATTGCTTATGTATGCACGTGAGATGGTAGGGAATTGTCCATAACATTTAGTGCGTTTAAAACTTAAATCAGAATTATTTAGGCATGAACAAAAGTGTTGACATATACTCCCAGATAATTTTTTTATTGTATTTTTTTTTAACTTTCATAAAACGTTTTTCTTTTATATCCTCTGAGCTATTAAAATAAATGTTCTCAATTAGTGAAAATTGGTAGCTTCCCAATTCAGCATCTGAAGAGAGAAAGAGAGAGGAGAGAAAGAGAGAGAGAGAGAGAGAGAGAGAGAGAGGGAGAGAGGAGGGGGTTAATAAAAGAGGAGATGAGAGATGTTCACACGGGGATATAAACGGAAAGCATCTTTACAGACTCTAATGCGCATGCACCACAGTGAAAACGTAAAGTTCGAAGAATGTAAACACAAATTACTGTAGCATAGTCACCGGCTGCTGCTAAGTCGGTGATGGGCAATTGTTAGATTGAGAGGAAAAAGCACAAAAACTTACTAATCTTAAGTCTGAAGACCTTCGTTTCTTTTTGTTTTAAATCTCTGTTTAGTTTCTGAGGTGATGGAAAAGGAAAAAAAAAATGGATAACGGACACACATGTTGCGAGCTAGCTTCTTCATTCTTCAAGAGAAAGCGTATTCACGTATCTTTGATTCATTCCTCATCCTCTGCTCGAGCGAACGTTTGTCTCCTTGAGCCCCAGTACACATAATAGAAAAAAAGGACGCCCATCGTCATATAATCGGGTTCACAGAATACCTCGCTCTTACGTTAACTTCAAATGGGTGATATTGTTCGGCCAAACTCAGTTGCTACCAAAATAGCCAATCGCTGGTGACGTCGTCAACCCTGTAAAACATTTAGGGTGATTAATTATATAAATTATTTTATTTGGTCGATTTTTTTTTTTTTGGTAAAATTGTAAATTAGCTAAAATCTTTGAGTGTAAGTGTATATTGTCATTAAAGTAATGGGCTTACTCATGTGCCAGAAGAGCTATGTCAAAATAGTTCTAGACAGGATATTGAACATAAACAAATCAAGTGCTTTGCATCTGGAGAAGAAATACTAGCTTATGATCATATGATGCAATAACGAGGAAGACGACGTCACGTCGAAAGGTTTAAGACACGAGTCTTTATAAGATTGGCAGAATGAGATTATTAATAGGTTACATAAGAAAAGATAATTTTGAATTCAGGCAGTTGAAGAGGGTTGAGATTTGAAACCCAGAGTGACAAGTTGAGTTAGACATTCGGTCGGGGTTGCCTCCTTGTAGCTGGAAGCAAGATTTGCTACTATACTCTTACCAGGTCGTCCTCTCGCCCTCGTGTTAGCGTCGAACTGCTAGAATTGGAGACAATCTGTATAATGAGTTTTTCGTATCTGAATAAACAAGTCGGCTGTTGTTACTTTTTAAATTGTAATTTTCTGCATTATATCGTTTTACAAACACCTTGTACAGGACAATAGATCAAGCAACACTTGCTACACGTAGTCCGCTGGAAGAGATAGTGAACATAATCAACTGTTTGGTTGGTTGTTTGGTTTTTATGGCATATCAACCCTTGTAGGTTATTTAATGCCAATACATTTTAAAAATAATCAGTTCTATTTCAAGCAAATCAACTTAGCCTAAGTTTTCAGTTTAATTGTCAAAAACATTTCTATTTCAACCTATTCAGTTTAGTCGAATTGGTCTAATTTAAACTATTCAGTTGAGCGTAAGATCACATTTTAGTCCTATTTAACCCATAGATATGCTACCACTCCAGCCAGAGTGAACTTGGGAGCGATGGCAATGAAATGATGCTCTGCATTCCCTAAAGCTCCAGCATCCCTGGAACATCACCATTAGATTGTTTAGTGTCATAACGGGACACTTGTTGGTGGGGGAAGTCTTTCCCCTCTGCAGAGGCGCAGTCGTTGTATTGTACAAACCCAACCGACTCGGTAATGATCAACTGGTCTTCTTCCGGCTGATGGTTTTTTTGATAACTTATCTTTAGCCACCCAGGTATCGTTTGCTTAAAGAGTTGCAAAATATCCTAAAACTTGCAGAAAAATGGATAGAAAAATGGAATTGTCAACCCATTGAAAGAGAACTTTAGAGAAATCAGTATAATTTCCGACAATGCACATACTTTGCTGATGGGTAAAGGGCATTAATCCTTATATATATCTTCACCAAATATATAAAGAAAAATGCTCACACGACAAACACACTCACACACATACAGAGAGAGAGAGAGAGAGAGAGAGAGAGAGAGAGAGGACTATTTTACTTACAATATATATATATATATATATATATATATATATATATATATATATATGACATCACAATCAAAACCAAGCTTAGTGTCTATGAATAATGCGTTTTAAATGCCCTTCTGATACATGAACTACATATCGTCGTCACTTCAAAACTTTAGAATAAGACGATCACGCTGGTCTTCGAAGAATTATCTTGAAATAACATGGGTTTCTCTGATATCAGACATCACTGCTCCTAATATGCAATCAGATGGGTTAGGATAGGCACCTTACTAGGATAGATAAAATTAGATTACTTGAATAGTTGTTTTCCGAAGAGTTACAATGTGGTAAACATTCCAAACATAATCCAAAGAAACGTTTTAAGGATATTGTGAAAAACAACCTTTGGTAGCTAAGTGTGGATGTTGGAAACTGGAAGTAGATGGTGAAAAATCAATCAATTTGGAAAAAAATGATTCACGATGGATGTAAAGTATTTGAAGTAGGCAGAATCGAACACTCAATCTTGAAAAGAAGCAATTCAAAAAGAGAACTTCACCTCAGTTCCAGAAATGTTCCTGCCTGAACATTTGTGACATCTGCAGTAAGGTCTGTTTGTCCAAAGCTGTACTTGCTTGTCATATGAAATATGAGAGAGAACAATCGCTGGTTGATTTTAGACTAGCACTTCCTCAGCAACCAGGAAGTAATTCACGTCAATTCTGTGACAATATATCTGGGCAGGCAGCAGACCTTAGAAGCCATAAGAAAATGCTCAAGGTTAATATCATCACCAAAGAAAGGTATTTTGCTTATAGCATATACAGCAAAGCTTGTAAGCGTCACGTTGGTCAGAAGTCTCCTTCATTCACACAAAAAATTGTAGGATTGAGGAGATGGCCTACTGTAAAGAAATGGAACTCTCTCTTTTCCTGTCTATCTCTCTCTCTCTCTCTCTCTCTCTCTCTGTATATACATATTTATATGTACAGAAGTTGATAATGAATTAATTTTGTAGGCAGTACATCATTGAAAATAAACTTGAAATGTGCCAATTAAAAGAATCCAACATAGAGAAATTCTAATGAACCAAAAAACCTACAAATATGCAGGACCCAATAGGTATTTGATTTTTCTTTGTGTGCGAGCTTGTATGTGAACGACTATGCATATATATATGTGTGTGTGGGTGTGTGTGGGTGTGTGTGCGTCCGTGTAGGTGTGTATGCGTGTGTGCGTCCGTGTAGGTGGGTATGCGTGTGGTTGTTAGAAAGTCATCGAGTGTTCTCTTTTCTGAAATCTGAGAACCGCTTACACATGAAAAACAATTTTTTTCAAGGAAAAAAAATATGAAAACATGTGTACACATAAAACACATTTGCAATTAATTCATTGGCTAAAGTTAATCAAATATAGCAAACATTTTAAATTAAGTGTAGCAAAGGCACCGACAACTGTTATGTTGTTGATAGTTACGTGGATTAGCAAAAACAAAGAGACATATCTTGCTTCAAATGTAGGATCTTCTAATTACAATAAGCCGGGTATCAGTGGCTGAATTAATCATAAACAAACTATCATTAACTGTTGTCCACTGTAAAGATATTTTGAGATTTGGAAGAGAATAATGGAGAGAAAATAGAAGTCAACAGCTAAAGCGGGTTAAAGAAAAGTAACAATATATTCTAATAGAAAAATCACAAATCAAATTGAAATCAAACTATGACTGGTAAAATGTTACACGATGAGAATCTGTGTCACAATTATTCATGATTCTAATAAGAATTTATTTAAAAAGTATGACTTGTCCTGTTGCATACCCCTTGAGGGTATATGGATTTAACAATCATTTTGTATATATATATATATATATATGTATATATTTACCAACCCTAACACACGAGTGGGATGTTACAAAAGATCAATTTTTAAGTGAAGTGTAACAGATTTAATTTCAAGTCTCCCCTCAGCTTGACTGGTTTCATACTATGATTAAAGAGCGCCGTCTTACCTACAATTTATCCATAGCTAGAGGGAGAATAGTTGGATAGTTTACTTTCCCTCGGATATTAGCGTTATATTAAACGCGAACAGCCTCGTGTAGTGTGTATGTTAAGAACTATTTCTAGGCACCTCTTTATTTCTATTTTCTAGTTAGTCAGCGCCCATTTTCTCACCTTGATTTTTCGACGTGTCACTCTGGCTGAATACTCCGGTTCTTTACTGTTTGTTCGTCATTGTAATCACCTTTTTCGAGCTTTTCATTAATTGGATGACGAACACATCGGACACAATTTTCATGTGAACATTTTACATTATTTTATCAACAAAATTTATTCATTACCCGTGGTGGCATACGGAGTTGCAATGGACAGAGATGGAACTTTCTACCGGTTCAATGAAATGCATTTCATAAACGTAAGTTTCTATATAGTTTCTAAGCTTTCTAGGATCATGCGATCCCTGGCATCCGATGAGAGCCAAGCTTGTATTTGATCTCTGGGTTGCCACACGTCATTCAAATCTAACGGTCGTTTTTCACAACCATTTTAAAATAACTCACACTTTATGCCAACCACTCGGTTGGCTTGAGTTGTTGAATCCGTTAACAGCATCCCTATATAGGGGCAAAACCTTCAAGCCACCCAATGTGGGTTGCGTACTGTAAACCTAGAGGACGGGATCCAGTTTGCTGAACAATCAGAGAAATACCAGATCAGGTCGTCATGTTACTTGCAACCTTCAATTATGTCTCTTATTGGGCTAAAAAAAAATGTCGGAGAGGCCAAATCCAATCAATCGGTTCGTCATGTTAAACCCTTACACTTGTATAACTGTCCCGGCCGTATTTTTCAAATTGTTCTAGTGACTTACAAACAAATCATTTTAATCTTAAAGGTGCACGAAGGTGGTTGCTGAGTCAGTCAATTTGAGAAAAAGCCAAGATTTACAGTGTATTGGTCATGAAACTAAACAATATGTTATTGTGAGGCTCAAGTCCTGGATTTTGTAGAATGTCGAGTGTAATATTTTGACCTTCCACCCGGCCCAAAAATGCTATTCCAAGGTAATGCACTGGAAGGATGTGACACATTCCAATGGCCAGTAATCGAAAGAGATCGCGTGGGCGGGTTAAGGCTGATAATATGGGACAAGGTGAAGGTCCCACTGTGCCACTACAGAGTGATGCACCGGAAGAGAGTGACAGTTATTTCCGCTTGATGACGATTAAACATTCGATTTCAAAGATCGAGTGGGCGTCGAACGATTATATAACTCAGTTGAGTTCGACGAGACAGTTGAGTTGGAGTTCCGGCCAGTGCCAGTTGAGTTGCAGCCAGTTGGAGACGAGATGTGGTAGGGAAAGCTACACCAGGTCGAAGGGGCTTGGGGCCCTGATGAATTGGGGTCCAGAGAAGTAGCTGATAAGATGCAGTAAAGGAAGCCAGCACCAAGCAGAGTGAGCCCCTAGGCCCCCGGTTGAGCATCAAGAGAACAAGAAAGACACAACGTGACGGTCATAACAGTGGGGTCAAAATATTACAGTTTATGTTCGGTCTCCAGCTCCCTCTCACAGTAAAACCCCACACAAACCCTTGCAATAAAGTGAGATGTAATATTTGTATAAAGAAGTCTTTCCTGCGTCTTTATCATTGCGTGCGTCTGTTTATTTATTGTGTCGTAAGGATGCTGTAGATGAGCATATAACACGAGTACCAATTCATAACTGTTACTTCCGAGTCCACTCTTCTCTGAGTGTTAGTACCCGTAAAGATTTGCACTGTGGGTCAAATAGAACTGTTTAATCATTTACAAGTAGTTATTATTACCAATTTTTAAAAACCATACAGCTGTGAGCTAATTGTTTGAATTAAATAGCAAAACTTAACTGATATAACTACACATTGTAAATAGCAAAAATTGCAACAAAAATTATTTATATCAAAGAGACGTATGAATGTTTTATAGCAATACTTGAAACCATTCAAAAAGTCTGTAAACAAATGATTAATATCAAATAAAATCATTAGTGGTAAGGAGCAATATCTGAAACAATTTAAATTGTGTAAATATTGAATATTGAAAATAATTATTTGTGTTAAATAGCAATAATACTTGACATCATTTAACAGTGTGCAAACAAACAATTATTTCTAAAGAGTATTAGTGTTAGATAGCAATATATGAAACAATACAAATGTGTACTAACAAATGATAGATAAATCAATCTAATACTAAGTATTAGATTGATTTATTTGTGTTTGATCGCCGTTAAGTGAAACCTCTTAACAATTTGAAAACAAAAATTAATATCAAATAAAAATATTAGTATTAGATATAAATACTTGAAACCTTTTAACTGTGTGCAAACAAATGATTGATATTCGGTAGAATTATTCGATGTATAGAGCAATACTTGAAACTTTTTACTGTGTGCAAATAAATAACTTCTAATAGCTTGTTAAAAACAATGTGACCAACAAACCATTCGTTAACACATTATCTATCTGTCTATCTATCTATCAAGGTTAGCATTTAATAACCCACAAAAAAAACCATAAAAACCAACCTGTCATCTTTTTGCCTAGCAATAAACAACGTTATATATTATGTAACAGTCCAATACAAGCCTTATTATTTGATAATCAAATAATCCATGTTGGTTGTCAAACAGTTCCCACTTTAAATTCTAACGGTGGCTCTTCATACTTCGATGTCGACGAGAAAGCCCCTCACACACACACACACACACACACACACACCTCCATACACACATATATACGTGGGACGTTACAAAATTCTAAGCCCCAGAAAGATTTTATATTTGTTTCTCACCAATCTCCTTTGTATGGCGTCACCTACACAGAAAATAATAGAAAATTCTGAATTTTTTTTCTGCTTTTACAAGAAGTGTTTGTGTTTTGCTCAACAGGAATGTTCAGCTATTGGTCTACTTTCTGAACAAAGCTTCCTTCATTTTTTAAACAAACATTGTGTTTTGATATTTGCTTGTTTTAACTGATACCTGCGGTGTAGTTACCGATGTCTGCAGTATCTGTGAGGTTTTATTGTAGGATTGGGAGGGAATGACACAAAACAGTCTCTGAGACCGTGGAAGCAAGAAGGGATGGATGATGGACACAATGTGTAGACTAGCTTCTTCGTTCTTCAAGGAACATAGTTCTTCTTACAATTTTGATTTGTTCTTAGTTCTTTGTTCACATAAACAATTGTCTCCTTGCATCCCAGCCATCAAAAGAGAAAGGCAGTCTGAATCATGAAATATTTATATATATATATATATATATATGTGTGTGTGTGTGTGTGTGTGTGTGTGTGTGTGTGTGTGTGTGTGTATGTGTGTGTGTGTGTGTGTGTGTGTGTATTGGGTTTCATCATTGCTCTTCCGCTGCTGGTGTTATTGTTAACTATTCTATTTGGGCATTCTGTAAAATATAGCTTGGCTGACAATATGGGACAAGGTAAAAATGCCACGGTACCGTCACAAAGTGATGCACCGGAAGAGAGTGACCTGTGAACTGCATGACATTTATTTCCGCTCGATGACGATCAAACATGCCATTCCAAAGACGGCGGAAGTGACACATTCCGATGGCCAATTATGGGAAGAGATTGCGTTAGCGTGCTTGGCTGACAATTTTGGACAAGGTAAAAATGCCATGGTGCCGTCACAAAGTGATGCACCGGAAGAGAGTGACCTGTGAACTGCATGACATTTATTTCCGCTCGATGACGATCAAACATGCCATTCCAAAGACGACAGCAGTGCATATTCCGATGGCCAATAATGGGAAGAAATCGCGGGGGCGTGAAGACGTGTCCATATCTCCGCGTGGGGGTTTGATGGTACTATAAGGCCAACGAATTGAACGGAAGACAGTGAAAAAAATTCCGCTGTTCTCGCAAGCTTCTCCCGTCATTGCCCCGTGTGCGTTTTCTCGGCCATCGTCTACTTACATCGAAGAGTCCAGGCCTCATAGACGAACTATTCTAATATCTCTTCTGATTGCTCCTACTTCACACAAGCGACCGTCGAGAAAATAAATATATATTGTTATATACATTACGTGTTGTCGTTTGTTTGGCTAGAGCGAAACGTAACAGTTCGTACCATTTGCTTGCAATGGTATATATCACATGAAATGGAAATATCTTTAATATCTTCGCAGAATGGAGGATTGCCCTGGAAATATTAAATTTACTCCCAAAAGAAGGTGTACTATGAAGAGGCATGATAGTTCGAGCTTATCAGATTAATTATCTTTGAAAAAGTCCCGATATTATATTTGACTATGTTTTTATTTCTTCATATGTTTGCATCATTTTCTTGTATAATACAAGATAGACAGAAACAATAAGGCGGGAGAGAAAATAAAAATGCTGCATAGTGTTAAATGTTAATTGTTCCTAATCAACTGATAGAGAAACCAACTTTTTCAACACTGTCGTAGGAGTCCAGCAAGCAGATATATGAACACCATATATGTTTATATATGGTTATACTCTAAATTAAATACATCGAATATCCAAAGGTCTAATAAAAGAAGATGGATTCACAGTGATAAAGGTAAGAAGGAGACGATATCTTCCAAAAAGTATGGCAGGCATCGACAACACCAATGTCCTAGCACTCCTTCGACGTTCACAAGCCCGGGCACAATCCATACTGCATTGCCTAGTGTAAGCAGCATGAGGCTTTAGCCTCTACGTGAATGCTAATTTAACAGATTTCTTATACAAAAACGAACCATCTCCACTTTAGGTGACCCACCTGTAAAATAAGTAGACTAGTTCACCTACCTCGTCTGTAACAACTCATCTATCAAATGTGATGCCAATATACATTCCGCGAAGGGATTTAGTGCTATTGTCAGGCTTTCGAGTATATGAAAATCTAATGTACCCGATAGAATAAAAGAAGATTTCTTCGAAGTGGTCTCTGTATCCAATCAATATGGATTAAACACTTGAACACTAAGAAGACGCATAGATTGGAAGTTGACAAGAATGCAACGTGCTGTCTTGAACCAATCCTGGAAGCAGCTCCAATAAGACAGTAGCTATCAGAACAACTGCGTTCCATTTCACAGACCATTTAAGTAAGACGTACAAGACTTAGTGGGTACTGCTCGAGAAACAAGGACGAACTCATTGGAGACATTCTCTTATGAACTGTTGCACATGGACATGTCAATATTAGCCGAAAAGTAAAAACTAACTAATATCTGCACTGTACAGACACTGGATGCTACTTAGAAGACCTGCTAGAGATTATGGATGATAGGAATGTATGCCAAAGGAGAACTGGTAACTTGGCACCACAAGATGGTTATATATATATATATATATATATATATATAGTCATCCACAGACATACTGTTTTGTTGTATCACAACTCTTCAGTGTGACTAGACACGTAGAACGCTTGAAGCTGGAATCGAAACCCGCCTAACTATACGTTAGATTTAGTATAATACCGCTTAGCCAACCAGCGAACCACGTCAGCTGGGGAATTAGAAGACATTAAGTAGTAGCTTTCACTTTTTTTTTGAGAGGATTATATATAAATATATAGTATCATATTATATATATATATATATATATATATATATATTTTGAGAGGAATATTCAGTTTAGAGAAGATGTGACACAAACCACAAACCCACCCCAACAAACAAATAGTCCGTGCGAAGCTAAAAAAAATATTCACAAACAGAAATAGGTCCGGCGTTGGAAAATCTAGTTCCACTTATTATTTGCCAAATTTTTTTCTAATCTGTTCTGTTACTTTTTCTTTTCTTATGTTTTATATTTAGTTTTTATTTATTTTGTTTTCATGTGTGTGTGTGTGTGTGTGCGTGTGTGTGTGTGTGTGTGTGTGTGTTCGACTTTTTATGAAAATGTATTTTTATTTTTTTTCTAAATGGATGAAAATAAGATATAAGCAAACTACTTTTTTTGCAACATCTAATAACAAAATATATTAATAACTTTTTTAACTTTATAAACATAGAGAAATCCTATCTGAGAATACAATCAACATAACCATTATAGTCTATAAATGCCTTGGGCAGGACAAAAAAAAACTTACGTTTTCTATTATATTTTTCAAAACACATATTGAGGGAGACATCTTCCCTAATCTCTTCAATTCTTTGTCATAAGCAGATTAACAAGACTTAATTTTTTATTCATTTGTTAACACATATAGAAAAATAAGAAATCTTCCAGCACTGCATTTTGATTTTTTTCCTATTTAACAATATCTGACTTTAGAACCCCCCTCTCTTTCTCTCTCTCTCTCTCTCTCTCTCTCTCTCTCACACACACACACACACACACACACTCTCTCTCTCTCTCTCTCTCTCTCTGTTTATCAGATGTTCTGATTCAGCGTTTCCTTCTGTTGACCAAATCATACTTGTTTATCTTTATTCAAGATATGAAAAAAAATCTTTAAAACAGCAGCCTGTATGTTTATCTCTTGGTGGAAATAAATGAAAAAAAAAAATCATATCCACTATGATCAGGTTTTTATATCTACAAAAATATAAGCGGCTAGTTTTATACGAGCACTTACTCAACCCTTCCACCACGGACAAGATTTTAGAAAAGGCCATTTAAACGGAATTAACCTTGGTTGAATTTAGAGTTTTCCTTTGTGACCCCTTTCCATACCATAGAGAATAACCGGTCTATGCAACTATTACACCTATAGATGGAGAAAAAATAGTTTTGTAGTTTTTCTCAAGGACATTAGCCAAAAATTGACACACAGTCTTGTCTCGGATTTTAACTTTCACGGTCGAGTCAATTTTATTAGAACACACCTCTTTTGTAATATGCGCAGCAAAAATTAAATGAATTAATCTGCCATCGAACTTACCTGAATAACTTAATTTTTACAATACCATGAGTAACTGTGTAGATCAGTTTTCCGAAGTGGCCCATGTAGATTCCTAAGATGAAAAAGATCACTTTGTCAGAGTAAATAAATGCATGGCAGTTTAGGAGAACAAAAATCGCTGGATCATACTAACTTGTTTCTCGATATCGTACACCAAGTACAATGCCTGGTTCGATCTGATCTCCACTCGAGAATATCATTTACATGCGACTTATTCAAAACATATGAGTCATTTAAATAAATGAACGATATGACTCATACCAAAAGATCCGGAAGTTTAACGACATATATAATCATATTTTTCAATAGATAGCATTTAAAAACTATAATGCTACTGGCAAATACACCCACACAGGCCGAAACGGAGATGCATCGTCTGGAGAAGGCAGCAAGCGGCATAGGTGGCCATGTCAAAGCAGACAAGAATCACTATCAAAGAGGAGATATTTCCACACTAAAAAGTGGCTCTCTGAAACTACTGTACAGGTTCATCTAGCTCGGAATCAGCATCTCATCTACCGGAAATGAAATAAATACGCGAATGCATGGACAGCCATCGATCGGTTATTTGTCATCTAAAAGTCAGACCGGACCGACAAAATAAAACGCATTTTTTCCAAGCAGTGGTAGTGCCCATACTACTATATGGATGCACCACATGGACGCTGACCAAGTGTATAGAGAAAAAGCTTAGCAGCAATTGCATAAAGACTCTACAAGCTAAATTTAACAAATCCTGGCAGCAACATTCCACAAAACAGCAGCTGTATTGCCGCCTACTCTCCATCTCTAAAACCATTCAAATCAGACGAATAAGACATGCGGGACTGTGCTGGAGAAGCAAGGACGAACTCATGAGCGACTTTCTCCAGTGGACCCCAACACATGGACGAGCAGGAGTTGGACGACCAGCTAGAACCTATCTACAACAGATCTGTACGGATACACGATATAGCCAGGAGGACATGCCAGAACCGAATGAGAATAGAGACAAATAGTGGGAGAGAAAGACTCAGAGAAAACCGTGCAAGATGATCTTGAAAATAAGTTAAGAGAAGCCTTCAAAAAATAAATGATTATCGGATTAAAACTTAACATTTAGAAAAGAAAGAAAAATAATGAAGTATAATTAAAATTCAGTGCCTGAAATGACTATTTTTGTCCTTGGTAACAATTGTTTAATGAATAAAATTAAAATTGAATTATTATTGACTAAAACTCATCGTCTGAGTGAAGAGACTAGAATTTACATATGTTAAGTCAATTTCAATACTTGCAAGCATTTATTGAAGTTATTCTTAGTATATTATTCAATTTTCGATTTATGATCACTTTTTGGTGTTTTGTAAAATGCTGATCTTGAAATTGAAAGCATTTTCAATTGTTGTGTGAGTGGTTACTAAAGATAAACCAATCAACGTTCTCATTTGATACGGCAAACGATAGCACGAGATTTTTTTTAATTTTGAGGAGTCGTTTACTTAGTTAGCAACAGAGGAAAATTAACGACTAACATTTTGTCGACTCAAAAATGCTACTTCAAGTCTTTCCAATTTGGCGCCTGCTCAAGGGAGATTTATATGCTTCTCAAGAAAGTGAGTGTTATTTTTTCTTTAATCACGTATCTGTTTTTTTTTTTTTCGTTTTCCTGATAAGAACTAGTCATTTGCAGATCTCTTTGAGAGCACGCAATCAGACAAAACATAGGAAATATTACAATTGATTGTTAGGTGGATGAATTAAAATTTAAGTAGGTTACAAGAAATGTGTCAAGTAAAAGTTTTGAGAAAACTTGATGTATATATGTAATGTCACAATTTTGCATACTGATCAATCGAACAAATTCGAAATAGAATAATTCAATTAAGCCAATCTTATATTGTAGTACTGCTAATATATTTAAATTCAGGATAAAAATGTAATAATAGGCATAAAAAAATCAACAATTGATGGTGTCTAAAAATAACATGAAGAATATTGCTCTACCGCCTTCACTTAGAAACAAAACGCTGTCAAACCCTGCTCTAAAACCAGTGCATGGACTTGTCAGACATTGCTCTAAAACCAGGACATGTACTAGTCAGACACTGATCTAAAACCAGCGCATGTACTAGTCAGACACTGCTCTAATGTATACGCACAGGACGAATTCATTGCTATATACCGCGCTACAGTAAGCTTATGGATTAGTCTGTTGTTTGACACTGCGCTACAGCATGCCCGCATAATGTCTCTGCGGCAACACTCTCTTCCGAGTACATATCATTGTCTGATCTTTGAGTTATATGTATAGGTTGAAAGTTGTCGGTCATGGCATGCAGCATGCTCCGATTAGTCAGTAGATATCGAAAAGAAATCAATCCGAAAGTTTAATTTTTATTTTGGTTCAGTTATATTTTTGGAATATATGAAAACATTTTCGTTTTACTTTCTGTTGTATTTGTCAAAAAACCTACGTGTAGGCAGGAATGTTTTAAAAGATTTCTCATTACACGTAATATATTTTTAGTATTTATAATATTCAGCAAAATTTTTGGTTTGTGAAAATGATAGAAAATAATCCCTGCATGCGGTGTCAGTATGTTAGTATACTGAAAAAAAAATTCCCGGAACGATAAATGTGATAATGGCCTTTGTTTGAACATGTATTTATCTTTTGGAAATGCTACAGAAAGGCTGGATACATTGTCCCTAAAGCGAGGGACTGCAAGACGAATGTTTTCATGATTCTAGGTCATTCCACTCAGTTTAACATAGACTTGTCAGATGTTCGCATCGCCTGGAAAGTGACAGTCACCTAGCAACGCTTACTCTGTGCCTACGCAATTCTAATTTAGATAAATATCTTCTATGACCAATGTTGAGCACGTTTTATTTACAATAAGAGCGCACTACTTTATTATATATATATATACAGTGTATCACATAAGTAAGTGTCAAACAACAGACTAATCCATAAGCTTACTGTAGCGCGGTATATAGCAATGAATTCGCCCTGTGCGTATACATTAGAGCAGTGTCTGACTAGTACATGCGATGGTTTTAGAGCAGTGTCTGACTAGTACATGCCAATTATTCTCCCTCCACCTATGGGTAAATAGTAGGGCGGACTAGGTTCTTCAGCCTTGGTGAGGCAACTAGTCTAGGAGAAGGAAAACTCTGAATTCAAACCTGCTAAACTCCGCTTAAAAATTGACCTTGTGTCATATCCTGCCCGAACGGAGGGTTTGGGTAAATAGGATCACAAAAGTAAGTACACCCCTCACGTTTCTGCTGATATTTAAGTATATCTCTTCATGGGACAACACTTACAAAATGACACTTTGACACAATGAAAAGTAGTCTGTGTGCAGCTTATATAACAGAGTTAATTTATTTTCCCCTCAAATTAACTCAAATTTTAGCCATTAAAAGCTAAACCCCTGCCAACAAAAGTGAGTGCACCCCTAAGAAACTAAACCCCTAAATGTCCAAATTGACTGCTGCTCGTCATTTACCTCCAAAATTTCATATGACTCAGTAGTGTTAGTAGGCCCATGAGTGCATAGGAAGCAGATGTATTCAAATTTGAAGTGCAGCTCTCACATTCTCTCATACTGGTCATTGAAAGTTCCAACATGGCACCACATGGCAAAGAACTCTCTGGGGATCTTGAAATACGTATTGTTGAGCTACATGAAGATGGCCAAGGCTACAAGAAGATTGCCAACACCCTGAAATTCAGCTGCAGCACTGTGCCTAAGATCACTCAGTGTTTTAAAACAGCGGGGTCCACTCAGAACAGGCTTCGGGTAGGTCGTCCAAATAAGCTGAGTGCACGTGCTGAGCATCACATCCAAATGCTTTCTTTGAAAGATCGGCGTAGGAGTGCTGTCAGCATTGCTGCAGAGATTGAAGAGGTGGGGATCAGCCTGTTAGTGCTCGGACCATACGCCGCACGCTACATCAAATTGGTGTGCATGGCTGTCACCCCAGGAGGAAACCTCTTCTGAAGGCGATACACAAGAAAGCCCGCAAACAGTTTGCTGAAGACATGTCAACAAAGCACATGGCTTACGGGAAACGTCCTATGGTCTGAGGAGATGAAGATTAATTTGCTTGGTTCCGATGGCTTCAAGCATGTGTGGCGGCGACCAGGTGAGGAGTACAAAGACAAGTGTGTTATGCCTACAGTCAAGCATGGTGGTGGGAATGTCATGGTCTGGGGCTGCATGAGTGCTGCAGGTGTTGGAGAGTTACATTTCATTGAGGGAAACATGAGCTCTAACATGTACTGTGAAATACGGCAGCAGAGCATGATCACCTCCCTCAAGAAACTGGGTTACAGGTCAGTGTTCCAGCATGACAATGACCCAAACACACCTCCAAGACGACCACTGCTTTACTAAAGAGGATGAGGGTAAAAGTGATGGACTGGCCAAGCATGTCTCCACACTTGAACCCAATAGAACATCTTTGGGGCATCCTCAAGCGGACGGTGGAGGTGGGCAAAGTCTCAAATATCCACCAGCTCCACAACGTCGTCAGGGAGGAGTGAAAGAGCGTTCAAGTGGCTACCTATGAAGCTCTGATAAACTCCATCCCAAGGAGAAAGTTCTGGATAATGATGGTGGTCACACAAAATATTGACAGTTGACATGGTGTATGTTAATATTGACAACTTTCCCTAAGGGGAGTACTCACTTTTGTTTGCAAGGGTTAAGTTTTTAATGGCTATATTTTGAGTTATCTTGAGGGGAAAATAAATTAACTATGTTATATAAGCTGCATACAAACTACTTTTCATTGTGTCAAAGTGTCATTTTGTCAGTGTTGTCCCATGAAGAGATATACTTGAATATCGGCAGAAATGTGAGGGTTGGACTCACTTTTGTAATACACTATATATATATATATATATTGTCATCCACAGACAGACTGTTTCGTTGTATCCCAACTCTCCAGTGTGGCTAGACAGGCTAGATAGGCTAGATTCCCTAACCTGGGATCGAAACCTGGCGGACTGAAACGCCAATCAAAGATTCTACCACTCAGCCACGAGGAAACCAGCACGAGCGAAGGAAATTTAAACGCTTATGTATCACATTTGTTTTGTTTACATATCCCCGCTTAACGGCTACCGAGCGCTCAATTCATTTGAAGACCCTTGCTTTACGCTAGTGGCAACCATTTCTTCCCTGGCAATATATATGTATATATATATAGGTGGGGGCAGACTGGGGTTTTAACGCTGGTATGGAAACCGATTTTACAAAAAGGAAACTCTAACTTCAAACCTGTTAAAATCCCTTTGAATTTGCGCGACATTCTGCTTCTGTTAGAGGGGTTCGGTAAGCACAGTCTCTCTCTCTCTCTCACGCACACAAACACACACATATGTTTGTTTGCTAGTAGATAGATAGATAGAATGTTTTAAGGGTTCAGAGACTGGAGTTAATTCCAGGTCAATTAATACTAAAGACTTTCTTCTTGCTTAACTCCCAGCATTATTAGGCATGGATCAAGAGTGAATGGAGTTATCTAGAGAAAAGTCTAGAAACCTTCTGTATACCTCGGTGTAGTAGCCATAGAAAAGGGACCCTACGCCTCGTCTTTGAATACAGAAAACCAACAACTTCATATTCATATATATATATATATATATATATATATAGAGAGAGAGAGAGAGTATGTGTCGGGGGTGAAAGAGTGACTGAGATTTACTACTGCTCATTTTTTCTGTTAATTCCATACCTGAGGCACGTAATTATGATGGCATACTGGGTAATATTTTTTCTAGATTGGCTTATTAACCGAATACTTCGGTGATGTTAACACACACTCTCTCTCACACACACACACACACACACACACACACACATATACACACACACACACACACACACACACACACACACAGAAATATGAGTATGTGTTCACACCTAATTCATCACACACTCATAAAACAAACACACTCACACATACACCCACACTCAATGGAAAACAAATATAGAAAAGAGGTACTTTTTTTTCTTAGAGGACTGATTTCAGAAAAATATTTCAAATATCCTGCGAGATAGACGAAAATCTGGCTTATTTGAAATATTAACAAATTGTCAATCTGTTGACATTGTCTAAATATTTGTATAAAGTATTGTCTATGTGAACAGATCTATGCTTAGAGTAATAAGCATTTTCTTTACCCGCATATATATATATATATATATATATATATATAAAGCGTAATTCCTATTTTAAAATCGCGCGTGCGTATCAGCGTAATTTTTCCCCTCGGGAACAAAAATGCCTGAAATTGATCAACCAGTCGCGTGATACAATTTCTTAAAAGAAAAAAAGTCCTCCAAGTTAAAATGTCACCGAACAATTTTAAAAAGCAAAGTAAATTAGCAAAATCAGAGTAATGGGCAATTCAATAAACGAATGAAATGCTTTGTCTTCAAGTCATTAGATGTCACTCGCACATCTCGCTAGTCAGGGCAAACAGCTTATTATCAAGAGGCACGACCGTTACGAACAGATGGGCAGACACGCAAAGAATTTCGAGAAAACAAAAGGCACGAACATGACCCCTTTGGCGGGAATTTGTGTCTCTTATTTGCATAAATCAATCCCGTTCATCCACATACACCCATAATGCACTCATACATGGAATCATGCCTTCAATTATCTCATGACTCTCATTCACAGATAGATAGATAGATAGATGTGAAGTCCTTTGTAGAGTCCTTGTGGAGCATACGGCTGCAGATACACTGCGTTAATGATCTTGACAAGCAAATATATATATATATATATATATATATATATATATATATATATCGAGGGCTGCGCATGTGAGTTGTATCTTCATAATCAGCATTAGACACATCGCGTTTTTCGAATTCTTTGCACTGTCCCCAGACTGACACTTAGAAATGTTCGTATTAGAGCTTTCATCGTGAATGCCACAATACAGCTTTTTGTTTCCAAATTTCTAGAAAAAAGAATAACATTATGTTGCTGCATTCTATACAGGCATAGGCCAAATTACTATAGTTTAATGTAGAGTAGAAAAATAATAAAACAAACAAAGCGCATATTCGAAATCAATATTTTAAAATAATGACAATTTACGCATCATTTTTTGCATATATATATATATATATATATATATATTGGGAGCATTTCTTCATTAATATAAATTTCGTTGAAAATAATAGATATTTTCTGTTTACATATATTCTTGTTGATTTTTTCATATTGCCGAATTGATTTTATAGTATTCGGCGGGAATTGATTGATATATTTTCTATATTTGTTTATTCCCCAAGTACTTTCTGCCTTACTTTATGCCATCATCAGTATGTACATTACTACTTTGTAAGAAGAAGAGCATCTGGGCCGTTGCAGTGTATAGCGTTTACCTTTAAAATTGTTCTATGAATAATGTCAGTAGCTAAAGACATTCAAGTATATTAGCACTGGTTTGAAAATTAATTCTGTTAAGTTTGGGTTGCATGTTTCTAATATGTAGTGCTTCAAGAAATTGTATTTTAGTTTGTTATTTTGATGTTCTAATATTGTTGTGTTGGGTTTTCGGTGAGAATATGTTCCACAAAATTGTGTATATATATATATATATATATATATATGAAAACATACATATAAATATATATATATATATATATGTCAAAGGTTATCTTTGATTTAGAGTCATGATATTGTTTTATTGGGTGCTTTCTTTTCCACAGCAATTAACGCCAAACTTATAGATAAGTATAAGTACTTTGCAGACTGAACTATTTGATCGAAGCCGTAGACAGATGAGGTTTAACCGCCTGGCATGTGGTGAAGCGCACCGTTGAGTCGTCTTTGGATTCATATACCATGTTACTTCTAATGGCTTTCGTTGATACACTCTCAAATATGGAAGTAAATAATGGACTTTAATCCGACAATGTATAGAGAAAAATTGATTACAAGGTAATCCAAGTCGGATTACCTTATATATATATATATATATATTGGTCGAGATAAAGAAAATGTTTCTCAATTAATCTCTCCTTCTACTTGGATTAATTTGTTATAAATTAATCTCTCTCTCTCTCTTTCACTCTCTCTCTCTCTCACACACACACGCGCGCGCACACACACACACACACACATATATATATATATATATATATATATATATATATATATTCGGGGGAAGCGGGTATATTAGATTTTAGTTTTTCATCGAGTTTGCATAATCGAATTCCAGACTTCATTATTTATTCTTTTAAGTGAATATCTTATCGTGAATTAACATTTATTAACTTTAAAGTGACTATGAATGCAAGAATTCGATGTTCATTTTGTTCAATCTTTGTGGATTGATTTTATTCTTTACTTAACAATAAACCTTCAGTTTCCATATTACTCTGATATATATATATATATATATATATATATATATATATATATATATTTTTTTTTTTTTTCCCCTTAAAATATATAAGAGCTAAACTACTATAGTTGTAACTGTCCAATTTTTTATTATAATCAGCATTTGTGGGGTTTAATCTAACATCCTTATATCTGTAGCTACATTTTTTCTTTCACGAATTTCTTGTTCTTATCAATCTTCAAACAGTTTTCACAAGAGTCATTTTGGGATATGAATCCTGGCACTAAAAATTCAAAAGACAAACGACTGACTGTTGAGCTATTCGTCTTTATAGTTTCCTTATGGATTGTATTTGTTTATATTTAGTTTACGTAAACTTCCTCCAAATATTATTTTCAGGAATTTTTTTTACCTCTGTTCTTAAACGTACTTTTTTCTAAATATTAGAAAATCTGATTTCCCTTCAATCACTCACAAAATATATACCGAAATACATTTAGACAAATCTTTACATATC
Source organism: Sepioteuthis lessoniana (assembly GCA_963585895.1). Lineage (NCBI taxonomy): Eukaryota > Metazoa > Mollusca > Cephalopoda > Myopsida > Loliginidae > Sepioteuthis > Sepioteuthis lessoniana. Next base: position 116,086,965 of record OY757907.1, read on the forward strand.
AACAAATCAAAGCAGTAAGTTTTTCTTCTCTTTATAATTACCATTATCACCAGTAGAACCTATACTTTTTGCTATCAAAATGCTATTTAGAATAAAAAATGAACCCCAAGAAATGAACGAGAGACTTCGAGACTTTTCTACTGTTCTAGTAAAGTAGCTTAAAATACATCAATGATAAAAAAGAAATATTGGTATATCAATAAATATACAGTGATCAATAATATATCAATAAAAAATCAACATCACTTATCTTTATCTTCAAACGTACTCTAATGTCGTGTACTCTAATTGCTGCGAAATAAATTCTGTCATTTTTAAAAGAAACAATCGATGCATTCTGCCAAGGCTAGATCTTTAGTGCCAGTGTTCAAAAAGTCTCCTTCTGAACTCCAACCCAAACCAACATTACTTTGATGAAAAACATTGCTAATAAATCATTTAAAACATATAACATTTGGACATTAAACACGGTAAATTAATTAGCTGGGTTGATACCATCTGCAGCCCAGTATAATATAGACAGCATATACATACCAGAACATAGATATTACTACAGTGAACTATAAATGAAATGCCGCGATACTGCAAGGCATCTGCATGGAAAAACGGCATCTGCATAAAAAAAAAAAATCCGTCAATATCTTTATCATATTTACCTAACCCCTCCGCTCGGGCAGGATATGACACAAGATCAATTTTTTAAGAGGAGTTTTACAGGAATGAAAACAGAGTTTTCCTTCGCCTTGACTAGTTGCCTAACCAAGGCTGAAGAACCTAGTCTGCCCTACTATTTACCCTTAGCTGGAGGGAGAATAATTGGATTCATAGCTTTCCCAAGGGTATTAGTGCTATATGAAGTGTAATCAGTCCAGGATTTGAACTCGTGTCACCGTGTCCAATTTCTACGACGATAACCATTACACCACGGGCACCTCCATCCATCAATATCTTTATAGGAAGCGAAGGAATACTTCTCTATCCTCGTGCCTTAGAATCAAACTGAGAATAATGTGTAGTTCATTCAAAAGGAACGCCGGTAAAATAATTGTCACTTGCAACAGTCCTGCCAATGCCAATGATAAAATGGTCACCATCACCTTCTACAACGAGGTATATTTTCTTTTTCGGACACGTTCTCAAACACAACGTTCTACTCATCAGTTGAGTCATGAATGTTCAAATAGACAATAATGAATATTCCAAATTCGGTGAACAGAACTCATCAAAGACATAAGAGTGATATGTAGCTGATTTTTCACACGAGAACAGATTAGCATGCTTAGGTTCTAAATTTTAAAATTGGAAAAGGGAAACTTATGGACTAACATCGACTTGAATAACTCGAAAGTACAGCAAGATTATTTATTCATAAATATAAAGTGGATAAATAGCGCTGAGATCTGGAAGATATTTTCCACGTTTCGAGTCTATTCCGATCACAGAATCGTCTTGTAAAATATTCGCCGATGTCTACTCAGAAATAAGGCTTAAGCATTAAAAGATTCACATTATAATATGTCCTCACTTACTATTTATGATTTTTGAAATCATTATACGGAAGCAAGTTAGATACTCATCAGAAAATATCAGAAAGATTTACTTCGAATGAAGAATAAAAACGCTTCGTTACGATTCATATAGATGCTGCAGCTGAGTACATTCCAACTAATGCAAGGTCTACAGTTCCATGGAGGGAATATCAATCAGAGAAAAACGAGATAACTTTACAGAATTTCTTTGAAAAACAAAGCCATTGAACAGAAGCTTAAGAAAGCCCAGAGACAACTAACTCTTGCCAAAAAGAACTACTTCATGACAATTAAAGACAAATAATATAATCAGAAACACGGTTGAAGATAGTAAATTACAATTAGCATTGCAGACAGGAAATAAAGTGGGCCTTCAGAAGAGCATGTCGAGAGCAAAACTAAAAGTTCCAGTCATGAAGAAAGAATACAGAAGTTGAAAGTACATTTTAAGAATCTGCTTGGAAACCTTCTGAAAACACTGATGAATATATCAAATATTATTAATATCTAATTAGTCGTCAAACTAGGACAGTTTACGGAGGAAACACTTGATGTAATTCTGAAATTAGTTAAAAGGAGAAAAGACACTGGCATCGACAAAATTCCTTCTTGAATATGGAAGACAACAAAATTTTATGACATACTTCTACGATGATGGAACACTGTCAACATACCTCAAGTGAAGCCTTTGACTGCTATCTCCAGGTTATCGATCATATGGAAGGCTGATCTTTCCCATAAAATAAAACGAGATACCTTCCAAGCTGTGACCGTGTCAACACCGCTGAAAGATGCAACACCTAGACGCTAACAAAACACAAAGAGAAAAAATCGATACGAACTACACAGGAATTCTTAGTGCTGTTTTGAAAAAATCCTGGAAGCAACACCCTTGTCAAAGTACACGGGGTCACTAGGAACGAACCGAAAACCTATGTCATATGTTATATAACAATACGGCCACTTACCTCCCATCCTAAAAAGTATGCAAGTAATAGGAATTAACATGTTGTGAACTGTTGGCGATTCTGAGACAAACTCATGTGATGTTCTTCTATAAATCCTAAATATGGACACACATTTGTAATTTGAAGGAGCTCCTGAGACCGACGGATGATAGAACGGATGAAGAGAGAGAGGGGGCGAGAGAGAGAGAGAGAGAGAGAGAGAGAGAATCTTTGTGTGTGTGTTAAGAAAACCTGTGCTGACACCACGACTTAGTGTCGGCGATGATCATCCAATACATGTTAGATTTATATTTAAGACTTTAGTGATATATATATATATATATATATATATATATATATATAAATATATATATATATATATATATACATTAAAAGTTAACATATAAACGCTTTGGTCAATTTTCTCCCAAAGTCGATTAAAATAGAGAGGATATGAATTCTTCAAGGATGTAGTTAGCTGAGTGCATTAAGGATTTTAAAGTTCAAAGGATTGTCAACAGCTTTTTTACTGCCAATTGTGAAAAGTTTTACGTACCTTGTATCCACACACAAGAAAATTTAAGTTGGTTGGTTGTTTTGTTTTACGGCGTATTAACCCTTTTCGGGTCATTTAACGCCGAATTAAATCATTTTGATTAAATTTTCAAACAATTCGGTTTAATACAGCTTTGTTTACACATTTAAATGTCAAGACAATTCTATTTCAAAAAAATCACATTTGCATATATACTGTTTTTTTTTTTTTTGTTTATACAGAATTAATTGGAAAATGGCTAATTTCTAATAATTCAGTTTTGTGTTATTACAGCTTTGTTCTATTTGATTCATTGATAGGACCTTATCAGTTGCTACCGCTCTGGATCAGAATGAACCTTGGAGTGATGCCAATAAAGGAGCAAACCGCATTCCTCAAAGCTCCAGGATTGTAGGAGCCTCACCATCAGATTGTTTAGTGTCATATCCAGGATACTCGTTGTTGGGTGAGTCGTACTCCTCTGCAGAGATGCAGTCATCGTATTCTACAGCCCCAGCTGACTGGGCCTGAACATTTAAGTAATGTACGGTACCAGTGGTTGTGAAACGACCTTCATAATTTTCGATATATCGATTGTTAGATGGATACCAATTATTGTCATGTATATATCTTGTTTAAAAGAAAACGTACGAGTAGGATTTCAAATGTACTCCCATCAGTTTATAAACCTTGACAATATTCCAATTTGTAAAGGAGTTGATTTATTTTTTTTTACTTTTTCGTTTTTCTTCTTGACAGATGTGTCAAAAGAAACCTCGATGTCCAGCAGCAAGAATATTTATTTTATTTACATTTTAATTTATTGCTGCATGCAGTACGTGACAGTATCTTATATGCTTCATAAGGAAAATAGAAATCGATTCTATTAAGAAGAAAAAAAAAGATTTACATTTGTAAAATGCCAAAAGCTTTTTCATATTTTGGCATTTTAATGTAATTTGTTCCATTCTGGAGAAAGTGACGATAGATTGATTTTTCAGAACAATGGCCCTGATATGTCTAAACACCAGAAGGTCAATCAGATAAAAAAAAATGTGAACTTGGGAAAAATATACCACTGAACATATTGTTAGATTTGTTCTATTGCTTTTTTTTTCCGGGCAGGTTTTCAGAAAAGTTTGTATGAAAGCTCACATATTCATACGTACGGATTATGTAGGTTACATGTTGGTTTCGGAACTACCGTCTAGACGCCTTATCGCAGAGCATTGGTTAGCAAACTAGATAAATAGAATTATTGCGATTTCGCATTTTATTCGGCGCCACATATCTGTGTCCTGTCAAAACTGATAAAGCTTAGTAATATTTACATAGCCGTGTTTATTGTGCTGCACACATATGCAAAAATTAAAAAAAAACGACTGCTTATTATTTATATTATTTCTTATATATTCCGATGTGTTTTATGTATAAATCCTTATAATACATTCACGTATTTGTTTTGAGTATGGATTTACCTAGCTTCACTGGGCTCAGTCGGATGGTACAATAAAATACACAGACTGGATCTCTGCTGACGGTTAAGACCCCTCTAAAGAGTGACCTGTGGCCCAGTTAGCTGGGGCTTGAGAATACACCGACTGCATCTCTGCAGACGGGTAAGACCCCCCCCAACACATACCGAGAGTCCTGGATATGACACTTAACAATATGGCGAGGCTACAGTAATATTGCAGTTTTTGAGAATGCAAATTACCCCATTATTGCAATCTCTCTCAGGTCCACTCAAACCCGCAAAGAGTAGCACTTGATAGGGCTCTACCAAAGAGTCAAATAAAATTAAACTTTGTACTTAGGCTAAATTGAATTGTTTGAAATAGAACTTTTTTGAGATTTAAACTATGTACTTATGCTAAACTGAATTGTTTGAAGTAGAATTCTTTTCGGCATTTAAACTGCATACTAATGCTAAACTGAATTGATTGAAATTGTGTACTTATACTAAAATGAATTGTTTGAAATAAAACTGTTTTGACATTTAAACAGTGTATTTTTCGCTAAATTGAAATTTTTAAAAATAGATCTGTTTATATGTATAAAAAGGATTTGGAGGTGCCCGTGGTGTCATGGTTATCGTCGCAGGAATTGGACACGGCGACACGAGTTCAAATCCTGGACTGATTGCATTTCACATAGCACTAATACCCTTGGGAAAGGTATGAATCCAATTATTCTCCCTGGGTAAATAGTAGGGCAGACTGTTTTCTTCAGCCTTGGTGAGGCAACAAGTCTAGGAGAACGAAAACTCTGAATTGAAAGCTGTTAAACTCCGCTTAAAAAATTGACCTTGTGTCATATCCTGCCCGAGCGGAGGGGTTGGGTAAATATGATAAAAAGAATTTGGCATTAAATAACCGACAATGGTTGATATGGTATGAAATCCAACCAAACCCAATCATATGGATTTAATAAATATGTATAAAGATGATTTGGTATTAAATAACCTAAAATGGCAGATGTGCCATACAACCCAGTCAAACAAAACCTACAGGTTATGAGTAGGATTTTACGCTAGGTCAGTGTTAAAGTGGAGTAAAAGTTATTTCAATTCATAGTCTCCCTTCTAAAAGCAGCTGTACCAAGTTTAATGAAGCTACTCTACCCTCTTAGTTACTCATGCCTAAAAAGAGAATAGTTGGATCGACAACTTTCCCAGATATATAAGCGTTATGTGAAATGCAAACCACCTCGTCAATGTATCAAACGTGGATTAATAATTAAATTTCTTCAGTCGATAACAAATAACGCATTCGTATTGTGTATGTGTAGATCTAACAACAACACATTATAGTGGAAAGTTGGTGTTCCTAAGAATTATATGATAACAACTCACTGATATGTTGATCGGAATATTCAAACTCAGTAACAACGATAACGTTTATAAGGAATAAAAATGTGTATTTAAATTAAACGGCATTTCTTTCTGAGGTAAAATGCGATAATCAAGAAGCCACATCCCACGAACAGTGATCCTGGTACAAGGCTGTCTAACTGACAAAAAAAAAAAGCTCAACTAGTAAAACTCCCACTATCGGCGCAAGACACGATCACTATACGAGATTTGGGAATTCTTGAAAAAGGATTGTTAGTAACCAGGGAAGCGACAAGTACAAACCTAAATTACAGGGCAAGCGAAATCGCTGCCCCCACCAAGAGAAGTAGGCTAAGATTTATCGAAAAATAGATATTTCTTTGATCGATTTGAAACTAACACTACACGTCTTTGGGATTTTGAGGCTAGTCTAGACTGAAGTTGTGATATAAGCAAGAAGGTGAATGGTATTTTTCTGAGACCAAGTGTCTGATTTTTCCTTTCTTTGTTTCAACTTCATCTCTTCACCCTGTCTTTGCCTTTTCCTTTTCATTAACTGCCTTTGAAACATCGCAAAGCTTCAGTGCCAAAGTCTGTATCCAATGATGTAGTTTAGTTCCACTTTTTAAGCATTCATCATATTATTAAAAATTGATATTTCAAATTTCGTGCTTATTATTCTCATGTATTTACAACAAATTTCTTTTCTCTCTGTCTCTGTCTCTGTCTCTCTCTCTCTCTCTCTCTCTCTCTATATATATATATATATATATACAAACACACACACACACACACACACACACATATATATATATATATATATATAACGAGCAGTGAAATATTTTTCTTCCACACAATGTCTTCTGTATCCCTATCAATAAACTAATTCCTTTTTTGCCAAATGACTTTTTTTTCCTTCTGACACAAGTCGAAGTTTGATTTTTTTCCGCTGCCTATCACATTCACGACTCACCCTTTTCCTTCACTTCCGGTTAGGCACATCTTCACACATATTTTATTGTTCTTCTCGTGGCAGAAATTATTTATTACCTGCCAGAGTTGGCCCAGTCGGCTGGGGCTATATAATACACCGACTGTATCTCTGCAAAAGAGTACGAATCCCTTCCTACGAGTGTCCTAGATATGACACTAAACTATCTGATGGTGAAGCTCCAGTAATGTTGCAGGTTTGGGGAATGCTGAGTACATCTTTATTACCATCGCACCAGATCTACACTGGCCTGCAGTGCTAGAAACTGATAGAGTCCTATCTATGGTTTAAATAGAACTAAACCGTGTTCTTATACTAAACTGATTTGTTTGAAATGAGACTGTTTTGACAGTTAAACTGAGTACTTATGCTAAACTGAATTGTTTGAAATAGAACTGTTACATGAATAAAAATGGCTTTGCTATAAAATGACCTTCACTGATTGAAGCGCCATAAAACTAAACCAAAACAAAAACAAAACCCGTCTGAAGACAGTCACATTTTTTAAAAATGATACTTTATGTATTTACGAAAACTTTCGCACAAGCAGGATACGACACAAGGTAATTTTTAAGAGAAGTTCAGTAGGTTTGCAGTAGGAGTTTTCCTTCTCCTAGACTCGTTGCCATTCCAAGAGCCAATCTGCTTTGCTATTAGTGAGAAGGAGAATAATTGGATTCATCCCTTTCGCAAGGATATTAGCGCTATGTAAAATGCAAAAAGGTTCATGCAGGATTTGAACTTAGTTCACCGTCCTCATTTCCTCCGATGATAAACATTACACCATAGGTGCTATAGAAATAAACATAAACGATCAACGATGAAAACTTAAGCAAATGTCTTTTTATTTCTTATAGTGCTCAACTAACTAGTTTTATGATCACTCTTTTTGTCACCAACTTTTGCTTTTTCCATACTTTCTTATTATTTAGAGTATATATATATATATATATATATATATATACACATATGCAAATATATATATATATATATATATATATATATATATATATATATATATATATATTTGTGTGTGAAGGTGTGTGTGTGTGTGTGTATTAACAATAAGAAATAATTCATATATATATATATATATATATATATATATAATTGATCAAAAATGAGTTTCACTAACGTCAGGGTTTTGTTTTGCATCGTTTTTTCAATAGCTTATCAAGATTTTTAAAAACCTTTCTTTGAAAGCTTTCTAAGATTTTTTTTTTAAATTCACATAAACATTTCTGCTCCCGATGAACTAAGGTCGAAACTAGTCTGAAATGATCAAAATAACGCGGACGAAATACACCCATTCAATTGATTACTTCTTTTAACTCTCTCTCTCTCTCTCTCTCTCTCTCTCTCTCTCTCTCTCTCTCAATCAATATATATATATATAGATAGATAGATAGAAGGAAAGGATGTGTATATACATTCATGTGAGTGTATATATCTATAAATATGTTTGTGTGTTAATGTGTGTATGTAAAACTCTTTGATGAAACATTAACGATTTCTATTAATTATGTTCTTCAGAAAAAAAAGATATGAAGTATTTTCTTATTTGAAATGGACTCAATTTTTCTTTAGTGTAGAGATATATATAAAAAAAGTAATTTTAGATACATTCGTAAACTTTTTTACTCAAAGATTGTAAGTTTTCTCTTTGATAGGCTCATACTTAAGTGGAAAATTGAAGTGTTACATTTCGATTTCCGGCATGGGTTTAAACTTTGCTCCCATGCGTCTCAGATTCGCCGCCGTCATTTCCTTCGCCATTACTTGTGGTTGCTGTCAACTGTCAAGTCTCGTTCCTGATGTACTGTTTCCACTGGAGACCTGTTGACTGCTGGATCATTCATTGTCAGCCAACTGGATGCATCGTTTTCTTCCTTGAGACAACCAGACAAAGCGTTTCAACCGTCAAAGCCAATTTGACGACAGTCACTGAGACACTTTTTCTAAGTAATCCCGTGAGATTAAGACGATGTATAAGAATCAATTAAGGAAGCCCCTAAGATAACATCTTTAGGATATGGCACAACTATATTTAGCAAATATACGCTTGAAGAGCTCCCTCAGGCTTAGAATGTACGCATTGTGGGATGAATACTCTTCCAGGAAGCATTAGCGCTATAAGAAATGTAAACAGCCTCATCCAGGTTTTGAACTTGAGACACCAAATTCACTTTCTACGATGTTAACCGTTATGGCCTTAGCACCAACTGTGAATAAATAACTCCAAATATTAAAACAGTCTGGGAGTCTAGCATGTTTAATATTGATTTACAGCAAAGAGCTCTAGTCGTCGTTTACTCACCTATCGTAGTTTGACAAATGGCCACACGTAAAAACCTCCCCTCTTAGAAATAAAATCACTAATAATGGTTTGCTCACCGAAATCATAAAACAGTATGCCAGACAAGGCTACCTATAATTGATATTTAGTTTGCTTCAGTTACTATGGTAAGTCACATGTGGGATTGCAAGTAATTAACATATATATCACATAATTGTTGATATGTATAACTAAAGCGATATCAACCTCCACAGAGTTAAAACATGGAATGATATTGATAAGTGCACCTTCATACGGAAATGTGAACTCAATAATAAAATAAGAAGTTAATTCTTCCAAGCTGTAGAACGTCTCAGAACTATTATATGGTTGCACAACTTCGTCTTTAATAAGGAGAAAATCCTTGGTGAAAACTCATCTAGGACTCTGCCTGCGTTTTTAAACAAATCCTAGATGCAGCGCCCCGCAAACAAGAAGCAATAGAATCACTCTCAAACTATTTGTTTAAACGAGCAAGACACGTTTCACACAGCTAGAGAAGTACAGAAGAACACATACGAGATGCATACGATAAGTTTCCTGACGTTTTTTCGTATGGGCACTTTTATGGATAGTACACACATGAAACTCTAGTCCCTTTTGAAGTAATCTCTTCCGGCTGCAATGCACTTTTTGTACCGTTCTAACAACTTCTAGAAGGCCCCATGGAAGTCCTCTTGTGTGAGCGTGCCTATGTCCTTCGTCACAGCCTCTTTCATATCCTCAATTGTCTCTGGGGGAGTCCTCGTGGTGTAATGGTTAAAGCGATGGACTGCGGAATCGTTGTAAGCGAGTTCGTACTCCATTCACGCTATTACGTTCACTTTCGGGCAAATACCCTTAGGAATGTATGAACCACCTTATCCTCCCAGCTATGGGTGAAATAGTACCACAACTGTTCTTCTTGGAGAATGGCTTTGGCATTAAATAACCTACAACGGTCGATAAGCCATTAAACAAAGAAACCAAACCAAACCAATCAATTGTCTCATAATGACAGTCTCTGAGCTTAGGGAATAACCAAAAGCAAGGTCTGTACTATATGGAGGCTGAGAAACTGTGTTAATGCCCATCTTGCTCAAATAGTCTGTGACAAGGGTGGAGTAGTGGAGTGATCCATTGTCTTGGTGGAAATGCTACTGACCCGATTTGAGGAGAGTTGGCTTTTTCCGACGGAATCTCTTCCTGAACTCCCTTAAAACCTCAATATAACCCTAACCCTAAATCTTTGGCCAATCAACTCTGGTGTATTAACTTCCTTTCTCCCCCTACACCTCTCATCATCCCTCATAGACTCCCTGCCTTCTTTGAATCTCTTATGCCACTCAAAAACTAATGCTCGATTCATGCAAGATAGTCAAAAATCAGTCTGAAGCATTCCATAAGTTTCTGTGGCATTTTTCCAAGTTTAAAACATAATTTTATTGCATATCGTTCTTCTAAAATGTCCTCACGTCTAGATTGCGTTTTTGAAACTCACCAGTCGTGATTAGCAAACAGGAGGGTGGCAGCGCGTGAGGGTAGTCGGGTTCAACAGGTGTGTAACCGGAATGAGACCACGTGATGAGAGCCACGTGGTCAGATTTAGACAGAGTGCAGAGAATCAAAGTCAAGCCAGAGAAACGCAGCCGATCAGTGGGTTTGGTCGTCTCTGAGGATACGGCTTGCACTGGGGTGCAAGCGTTGGTACCCACTGGCTCTCCTCTCTGAGTATATGTCTTTCTATCTATCTCTTAAACTAACAACAAACTGTGGGCTCCTTTTGAGAATAAAATGAGAGATATATTTTAAAAAGGAGCGTTTCGTTCGTTCATTGAATTTCGCAAATCATGCATGAGAGTATAAAACACAACGAATAAACGGACTTATTTGTCTTAATCTTCAAGGATTACACCACGAATATCCGATGAGAGTATTGATAATATAATGTTTAAAATTGAAAATAAATTTGAATATTCAAAGATGACCCTGGTACCAATCCTTATAGAAATACTGTGAACCTAATCGTTATAATTTGCAGAACCAGTATAAAAATCGAAAATCTAACGAATGCTGAAAAAAATATTTCTAAAATAAATTTGCATACATATTTCTGCTATTTTGTGGGGACTCTTTCGCTTGACTAAAGAGAAATTATTTGCTTGGTTTCAGGGAACTTTCTCTCAGTTAGCACCTGCAACCTCGTCAAGAAAATGTTAACCCTGGGTTTTTTGCCCATTGCTTGAGGCACCTCTCAACGGAATCTTCGCATTTTGGAAACTATAGCGCAGGAGGTTAGCTTCACAATAAAACGCGTGTGTCTCATTTTGGCTTAGAGGGAAGTAAATTAAATATCATCAGGAAATGATATTTATCCGACTTCATACCGAGCCAGATTTGACAGGAAGTCCGTGTAAAGGGGTTTGGGGCCAGTACGAATAGAGACTAATGCGTAGCAATGACACAATATATGCTTGAACCCTTTAACATTCTTCTAAATACCAACTAAAGTTTATTTGTTTGAAGACTCAACAAATAGAAATATTAAAATTAGACGTTTCTAAAGATGGCATTGAGAAAGTCAACAAAGAATTCGTGAATTTGAGTTTTATACATTTACTTATTTTGACAGCATATAAACTTGTCTGGGGTTATTTTATGCTTAGGAGTTAGAGACACGTGTTCGTTGTACATTCATATATACATGTTTTGCGTAGTAATTAATTTACTTTGGTTTGCTTTGTTTTGATTTGGTTTGATGGCATATCGACAATTGGAGGTCATTTAATTCCAAATTATTATTATACATATATATTAAATACGAGGGACATACGATAAGTTTCAAGACTTTTTTCGTATGGGCATTTACAACTGTCGTAGACGCTTGAAAATTCACTGCTATTGCTATACATCTAATGAAATGACTGACCACTTTTTCTGATTTCAGATTCAAATCAACAGCTACAGCAGCAATTGGAATACACCCTACTAAAGCCTGATTGTCACAGCTGGTGAGTTTCAAAAATGAAATCTGACACTTTAGAAGAACGATATGCAATAAAATTATGTTTTAAACTTGGGAAAAATGACACAGAAACGTATGGAATACTTCAGACTCTTTTTGGACTATCTTGCATGAATCGAGCATCAGTTTTGAGTGGCATAAGAGATTCAAGGAAGGCAGAGAGTCTGTGAGGGATGATGAGAAGTGTGGGGGAGTAAAGAAGTCAATAGACCAGAGTTGATTGGCCAAAGGTTTAGGGTTAGGGTTACTGTGTTGAGGTTTTAAGGGAGTTCAGGAAAAGATTCCGTCGGAAGAGGCCAGCACTCTTCAAATCGGTTCAGTGGCATTTCCACTAGGACAATACACCAGTCCACAACTCCATCCTTGTCACAAACTATTTGACAAGATGGGCATCAAGACAGTTCGTCACCCTCTCTATAGTCCATACCTTGCTCCCAGTGACTTTTTGTTATTCCCTAAGCTCAGAGACTGTTGTTATGAGACAATTAAGGAGATGAAAGAGGCTGCGTCGAAGGTCATTGACATGCTCACACAAGAGGACTTCCATGGGGCCTTCGAGAGATTGCTGGAACGGTACAACAAGTGCATTGCAGCCGGAGGAGAATACTTCGAAGGGGGCTAGAGTTTCATGTGTGTACTATCAATAAAAGTGCCCATACGAAAAAAAGTCTTGAAACTTATCGTATGCACCTCGTATTTGATTTTTTTACACATTTTGAAGATAACTTTTTTAAACAAGCCTGAGCTCGTTTCATGTACACAGTTAAATGGTTTCACTTAATTTCAAACTAATCAATTTTACATATGTACATTCTTTTGTTTACACACAGTCAGTCATTGGTTTAAATATAGTTTTTTGTTTACATACAGTTATATGTAAAAACAGTTATTTTTTGAAAGAATTCAGTTTTGCAAGTCAACAAAATTAAATACCTCCAAGTATTTATACATATCACTTAAAATTAAATTAGACATCAGTCATTTGTTGACTCACATATGAATGATCACACAGTTCTGTTTCAAACAATTCTGTTTAGTATAAGTACACAGTTTTTCGTTTACACACAGTGAAATATAAAAGCAGTTCATTGTGATCAATTAAGTTTAACTTGATTACAGATTTGTTTTATTCTACTTGAGCCATAGATATGACCCTAACAGCCGCTACCACTCCGGGCCAGAGAGGACCAGGGACCGATGGCAATGAAAGAGTACTCCGTATTCCCCAAAGCTCCAGCATTACTGAAGCCTCACTATCAGATTGTTCAGTGTAATATCTAGAACACTTGTTGGGGGAGTCTAACTCCTCGGTAGAGTAGCCATCGGTGTATTCTACAGCCCTAGCCGATTGGGAAATTTTTACGTAAGATGTTTGTGAAAAATCTAGCATTTCTATCGAATAGAACTTTATATCAATAGCGTGGACTATAACAAGTACTAGCACTCCGAGTCAGAATGAATATGGAAGTATAGATTTACCAATTCCTGCTCACGGGCAGGATATGACACAAGGTCAATTCTAAGCAGTGTTTAACAAGTTTCGATTCACAGATTTCCTTTCCTAGATTGGTTGCTTCACCAAAGCTAAAGAACTAAGTTTATCCGACCATTTACCCATAGTAATGATAATTGTATTCATCCCTTTCCCAAATGTAATAATACGATGTGAAATACAATCAGCCCTGTCCAGGTTTTGAACTCGTGTCATCATGTCCATTTCTTACGACTATAACTATTACACCACAGGCACATCCAAATGAATGGACCTTGGAATAGTAGCTAAAATGGAGTACTTTACATTTCCCAAAGTTGCAGGACTAGAACCTCAATATCAGATATCGTTTAGATTCATATCTTGTACACACTTTTTATGTAGGATTTACCTCTCTGCAGGGAATACTATGAACGTATTCTAAGCCTTACTGATTAGGGGTTAGAAGTGTTAAGTATTCATTAAAAATTAACTTAATAGCCTAGTTTACTAACTATTGATAATTCTATGTAAAGTACACATCTGAGAACCGGTTGCTAGAAGTAAGTTTCAAATGTTAATTTCCAATTCATTTCTTTCGTAACGAAGCAGGTTATATTCTTTGAAGAATTTTAAATGTTTGAAAGCTGAATTTAAAGGAGGTATAATTATTTAAATCATATTTAGATGGTAATGCGTCGTTTGATGGATCTCTCCATCTACTAAACATATTTTTAACGTACCTTGCGTGATACTCACAAGGTTTGCTGGAAAGTTCAAACTAAAAGTGGCCTTCAGCACTAACTTTTAAATCATCAATCTTTTTATCTCATCCTCACTCGGGTTCGCACTTGTAGGGCACCACTTCGGGGCTGAATTTGGTTGAAATAGTTATATCCGGATGCTCATTACTCCTCACAGTGCCATAATAGGGCCTCTCCTTCAGATTCGGTTTTCTGTTATAATCAGGACACCCCTTCTTTTGGTTATGTATGCCTTTTCAATGGGGACACTTAGTGTATTCGACAGGGATGATCACAATGTAGATGCAAAAAGATGAAGATAATTCAGTAAGTCGGTATCCTAATTATGAAAACAAACATTTACTTAACAGAACAAATGATTATTTCCCAAATAATCCCCTTTCTTATCAATGCACTCTATATAATACTTTTCGTTTTGTTATACAGATCGAACATAATACAGTACATATTTCAGGAACGAATTCAGTTAAAAGCAATGTCAGACTATCATTATTAGAATGCATGAATAGAATTTTAGTCACACAAGTTACTGCAAAAATATATCCCACATTTTAAACTGTCCTCTTGGTAGTGCAATGAACATAGGCAAGTAGTATTGATACTTCCATCTTCCTAATATCTTACCATTCAAGTTTTGAACATGATAACTAAAGATCCATCTTGGACCGCCCATATCTTTAACTGTTAATAAAAATGACCAAATAGCACGTCTGGGACTATATTGTACTCGTTTTGACAAATAGCATCTTGTAGTTTTTTCGGATGTCTTTATGATACATATTTACCAACCCATCCATTCGGGCCGATATGACGAGAGGTCAATTTTTAAGCGGAGTTTAACAGGTTTGAATTCAGAGTTTTCCTTCTCGTAGACTAGTTGCCTCACCAAGGCTGAAGAACCTTGTCTGTCCTATTATTTCCCCATAGCTGGAGGGAGAATAATTGGATTTATACCTTTCCCAAGGGTATTAGTGCTATGTGAAATGCAATCAGTCTCGTTGAGGATTTGAACTCGTGTCGCCGTGTCCATTTCCTACGACGATAACAAATACACCACGGATGTCTTTATGATAATTGATGAATACGTACCTCTGAATTTTTCAACCCATTGCCATGTCGAGTTTCTACAAGGAACAGCATCATTCCAACGTAAATAGAAATGAGCTCGAAAAGCTCTTTTTATTGTAAGTACAGATTCACGTGTTAAAAATGTTCATTAGCACCGATCTAAGCCATGATCGTAACTGATTCAATCTGAAAATTCATTGACAAACTATTAACAAGATTGATATATCATTACAATTTGCCCAGGTTTAATTGCGTCACATAGGAGATGGTTTTGAAAGTGGGGAGTTATTTCTCTCGCATCCTGTATATTTAATTTTTAATTTCAGCTCAAAAAGGCCATCATTTCTAATGTAAATCCTAATTTTTTGATACGATATGTCGAAATAATGTGTTTTTTTTACCATTTACACACCTGTGTAAGTTTTCTTAGCTACAGACACATCAGTACTACTGTATAGTTTCACCACTTGGTATTAAACGAAACGCCTGAAAGAACGGCCTTGAGGGAACTACACAAGAATTCAGCGTTCTGGTTTGAGGAAATCGTGGAAGCACCCTACAAAGTAGAAGCGGGAAGGTCTGTGACAATACACCCGCTGGCCGACCCTCACTGTCTCAACCTCCTAAACCATTCATGGCCATCAGATACTCTAGTGGTTTCTCTCATTTCCGGCTAGGGGTATTTCACATTTCTTGACAAATACAAAAAGCACAACATACCCGACCGGAAGAAAAGAGAACAAAAAACGCGGATTTGGATTAGCTCCAAGCGCAAGAAGGGAGATGTTTGTGACACTTTCCTAGCACTCTGTGCTTCTGTGAGCTATTGAGAGCGTGTATTCGAGCGAAATTTCCACAAATCACCAGGAACGCTGACTTATCCTCTCACGTTGACCAACCCGGCCTTTGGGTCCACAGGTCAATGCAGTCGGCTTCCCCCGACTCCCATTGACTGCTCTCTCTCTCATGCTGACTGCCCTGGTCTGCTCTCTTCTATTGACTGCCCTGTTCTCTGCTTTCTTCTGTTATCTCTGGGACCTTGCCTTCCCTCATCCTCTTCCAGTCTCTGGGTAATCTCACGCGCACATCCTTTGAGTGGGTTTCGCACTGAAACAGACAAAGGGATCCTCTGACTTGCACACACCCACACCCACATAAACGAATGCCACCCACCATGCCACAGGTCACTTACCTTTCATTTCACAAACGATCTCAGTAAAGAGAAAGACATACTTGATAAATAAAGGTGAACTCATAAATGACATTGTCCTCTGACATGGACAAACTAGTGTTGTCTGACCAGCAAAAACTTACATTCACAAAGTCTATGTGGACACTGGATGCCACACTCTCAGCAAAAATGATAGCCAATATAGACGGGTGGTGAGAGAAAGAGTGAGAATACGTCCTGCTGTCTTCACACGTTTATTATAATGATTATAAGTATTAGCAACTGGTCTGTTGGGGGTTTCTTGCTTGTTTTGTTTTGTTTTGTTTTGTTTGGTTTGTTTCTTTAAGATAAAATACTGTCATTTTTATTTATAATAATTTTCACCAAAACTTTCTTTATCTTTTAATTTTATGTTTATTTTAATCGCAAATCACAAACGTGGTCATTTTTGCGACAGTGTGGAATACCGGGTATCTGAGAAAATTAAAGAGACTCTATCAGCAAAACAGGAACACACATTCAGTTTTAGTCAGACAGGTTCAAGTAGTGAAGTTACACTTCCGATTCAATAAGTCATCATTCATTTATTTACTCACAGTTAAATGTCAAAAAGTGTTCCATTTCAAACAATTCAGTTTAGCATAAGCACAAAGTTGACTTTTATTTGACCCATAGATAGGACTCCCGCCGAGCCAGAGTGGACCTGGGAGTGATGACAATAAATGAGTACTCCGCATTCCCTTATGTTCCTGAATTATGTCATAAACAGGACACTTGTTTGGGTGAATCGTATGCCTCTGTAGAGATGCTGACGGTATATTCTACCGTCTCAACTGACTGGGCCACATTTTCGTGGAGGAACAGTCGTAGCATAATTTAACCCATAGCGGGAGAGATATAGTTGTTCATTGGGCTCCAAGTGTATTAGTATGAAAGTAAACCAAATCGTACGACCGGACATCGAATTCGTTTACTACGACGTCCCAGTCCAGCACGTTATCAACTATTTCATCCGGAAAGATCTAATTATGACACTAAATAAAGTGGGACAAAGAGGCACCCCTTATGGTTAAATTTTTAGAAAATATACATGATTTTCTACCTTGTGCTTTTGGAATCTTTATAATTGTGAATCAGCTTTTGAAAATGATTGATTGATTGATTGAAAGGTGTTAAGGCCTTGGCAACTCTTAAGGGGTTATTTTATGAAAAAAAAGGGCTCAAGATTTGCAAATATAGAACGCTTAAATTTAATTTTTTTTCCACATAGTTATATGAAAACAAGTATTCCTCTGTATTCAAAAATGTGATAACATATTTCAGACCTATACATGGGACTCCTTACAAGTACTTCTACACCGGGAATGAGTGGACCGGGTAGTTATTTCAATGTAGGAGCTCTCCACACTTCCGAGATTTCAAGAACTGAAGCTACGCCACCTGATCCAATTAAGTATCAGACCCACGAAACATATTTTACTCTTTTGAAGGGATTCTAAACTCTACGGACAGGGTAGACAGATCTATTTGACCCATAGGTTGGACACTGAAAGGAACTCCCACTCGTGGTCAGAGTAAACGTGAGATGTAACAACGAATGAACACTCAATATTCCCAAAATCTCTGGAATTTGACCCACACCACTTGATGCAATTTATTGTCATACTCAAGACCACCCTTTGAAAGGGGCCAAAAGGAATACTTCTTTATTTCTGAGAGAAAAAGATGTCTAAATTCCTGAGAACCGTGAATCGAAATTATTGATGTGCGTCTGTCTTCCACACGATGACAGTAATTTTTATAAGTCGACAGAGAAATAAGCCTGATGCATTTTTTTTCTAATTTCCATCGTTTTTCTTTTTTTTTCCCTCATTTTCTTTTATCTACTGCAATAAAAGTAAAAGCTCTGTGTCTTCTTTTACTAATAACTCTACAGTGAAACCTTCTAAGTCTCCCCCGTCTTCATCTTTTTCTTATTCTACGCCTTCTTGTAGGACTTTTCTGGTTATATTTTCTTTTTCTACCACCAGAATGTATTCTTCTTTATTTTGTTCTTTTGGTTCTCTTTCTTCTTTATATTCTATTTTCGTTACTTACTTTTCTTTTACCCTACTACGTATTTTCCTTCATTTCTTCTTCTTCTTCTTCTTCTTCTTCTTCTTCTTCTTCTTCTTCTTCGTCTACGTCTACGTCAACATCACCACCTCTTTTACACTACCGACATCCCTCTAAACTGTTTCCATGTCCAATGTGTTTGTTTTCTTTGCTTGCGTGTTTTATTGTTTGCCACTGTCCGGTTGTTTCAGCAATGAGTAATGATTGAGACAAAATTTGGATGTACATCAACGATTGACCTTTTTATTTTTGACATCTAATAATTAGCGTTTTGGAAAGGAGTTGTTTGTGTTTGCTACTCTTCGTTAGTTTGTTTTTATTCTACTTTAATATTTTGATGGGCAGGGGACGCAAAAGGACTGCACCTTTGTTGAATAATGAAAAAGTTCAACTCGAAGCTTTTTAAGAAATTAGTTGGCTCAATTCCTTACTTTCTTGCAGCCATTGATTTACTCAAAATCAGCAATTAATTTCGAACATCGTATTGGATGTTATGTACCAATTTATATCTATTCAAACATTTATCACCAAGAGTTAACAAATATTATAACCATGTAAAATATATGTTCTTATACAGGGGTTTATAAACTTTTGAAGAAACTGCCATAAGCCTAAAATACTTGAATATATAGAATGACTCCTTCAGGAGGAGAATTATAGGGACTTTAGCATATGGGTGTTCTCGAGGTGAGTTAATGTTAAAAGAATTATAAAAAAAAAGGTATAAAATATTTATCATATGATTCTGTATTTACAAGTTGCATAAAGGTTATTATTATAGGTAGTGGAATCAGCTAGCTGGGTTTAAATATTGGAAGAGGTTGTCTTCATTTCACATATCACTATTATATTTTGGAAAGGTACAAATGTAATTATTCTCGATCCATCTATGGGTCAATAGTTAGGAAGGCTGGGATTTTTACTCTGGATATTAAAACCTGTCAAGGAGAAAGAAAAACTAAATTCAAACCAGTTGTAAACCTGTTAGAGAAGGGCTTCAATAGATTATTCTTACCATGGACACGCTAAATGAGTAGTACTCCAACGACCAAAAAAACGGTTGCAGAACCTGTGTGAAATAATTTACTGATCCCAATATTTTTACGTTGGACGTATTTCTTGTATTCTTCTGAGGTTTACGTTTATCGTGAAAAATAAACTCTTTAACCGGGACTTTGGCCAAATGAGTCGAGTGTTTGTCAATGGTCCGGGAGATCGGGTTCAATCCCAGATCGAGTCATACCAAAGGCTAAAAAAATGGTACTTGATGCCACCATAGGTAGCACTCAGCATTAAAAGGTAATGATCAAAGGTAAAGTCAAGCAATTCATAAAATGGTGTTGCGCCCTCCCCTACACCTTGGTGTGGTAACTATTGAAAATGAAGCCTTCGGGTCACCCTCAAGTAAGGTCGACTACTTTAATTTTCTTCTTTCCAGACAATGAATGCAAACATATTTATGATAAGAAGTATCGGGGTCAGTTCCCGTAGCGTAACAGTTAATGAGATTAACTATGCCATCTTGCCCAGTCATTTGAGACTATAGCCACCAAACGAATGTCCTATTTATGACACTAAAAATCTGATAGCGAGGTTTCAGCAATGCTGGACTTTTGGGGAATGCAGAGCTACCCTTCATTGTCATCGCTCCCTGATTAACTCTGACCCGGAGTGGTAGCACCTGATAGGGTCCTATATAAAGGTCAAATAGAACTACACTGTAAACTTAAACTGAACAATGTAGCTTGAAATTGAACAGTTTTCACATTTTAACAACATACATATGTAAAACTGAATTGTTTGAAATGGAACTGAATAGCTCGAAATAGTAATGTTTTTGACAATTCAACTATGTTCTTATGCGAAACTGAATTGTTTGATATAGAACTGTTTATTTGAATAATAATGGATTTGGCATCAAATAACTTACAAAGTTTGATATGCCATAAAACCCAAACAAACAAACAAACAAACAAATTACGCCATCCCAGTAAGTTATTTTACTCTCCGATCGAGCTATGATGTCCACTTCCGCCTTAGTACCTTCAGGAGAGGTAGTAAGCCTCTGATTTCCCTTTCTGTGGGTTAAATTGTACCACTACTGTTCTACAATAATTAATTTCGTTTTAAATATACCACTAAGGTTAATAGACCATTAAACTAAAGAACAAAACCACGTATCGTAGATGAAGCGTTTATTCTAATAATAAAATAAAATAGATTTAATAGAAGATATGTAAACAGCCGAAAACCTTCAATAAAGATGTAGTTATTTTTAGAAATTTAAAAGGGTGTTCTTAGGAACATTGATACTGCTATATTTTTGGTTATTACTGATAGCTTGTGGGGGTTGTATGTAATTTGGTTATTTCAGTCGATTGCTCTCTAAATTATTCCCACCACAAATACAACCCAAAACTTCACAATCGCGTAAAAGAAATGGAATAGAACACAACGAACATTAAACAACAAACAATTTAATATGCATATAACAGAATATGAAAGCAAACAAAATACATGATGTGTAAATGGCCTTTTGGAAAATAAAGTTTGACAAGAAGAAAATAAATTTGTTTAAAGATGTGTGTATGTTCATGCTAACGGAGTCCGTAAATAAGTCGTTCTTACTTACATTAAGTTCATAGCGGGTTTTATGATTGTGGCGACAGCGTGTCGCGTTGATGAAAGAAAGTTTGTCGGTTTTTCTTTTGAATGTGATTCTCGGCCATCTGAAGAGAGGTCATGAACTTTAGTTGAGGAAGGAAAGGAATTTGTTGGACACAGTATTGCATACTGCACTACTGGCTTAGTGGCTTGTGGTGTTGTCTTCGTCTTTATGTTAGTCTGTGTTATGGCTCCCTAACTCTGTGTTATTTATATCCTACAGGTGGAGCAAAGAATCGTCCTAAAATCTTGGCGTGTAGACATTTATTGACCAATCAGATTTGTATTTTACTATTTTATTTTCGAGCCTAAATATTTTCTGTTAGTTCACTTCCGATCCAATTTTTCTAGAATGTTCTATTCTATGTTTTTAGCTGATTGGTTGAAAAATATAAAAATGTAATTTAAATGCTAATACGGTTTTGATCCTAAATTTCTAGAATGTTCTTAAGTATGTTTTTATTGCTTATTTTAAGACTAGAAAAAATGTGTATCCTATAAGCTTTCTTCAGAAAGATGTTTATTTAATGCTTTAACAAATTTTAATGCTGAAGGTTTTCACTTTTGGAGGCTTGGTTGCATGTTTTGTTTCATTGGAAGTTGACCTGGATATTAAAGGGTTGTACCGAGAGGTCATGTTTGAACAATGGTGCTGGGGAGTTGCCCTTTCTTAACTTGTTAAACGCAGTGTATCTCTTTATTTTACTTTACTTTCTCAATTTATTATTCCTTGGAATCAGATTAGCCTCGATTATATGTTAAGAAATAGAAAATAGAAACAAGGGAAAAATGTAAAAATATCAAAATCAAAAAGGGAGAAACTAAAAAAAAAAGAGTTTGACGTGTGCTTTTAGAACTCGCCTCTAACTTTTTTTTTGTGATTATACGGAAAAAATTTCCTTCGGAATAACACCGATTTAGAGTAAACAATTTATTATGGATAAATTGCTTATGTGATTTTTCAAGGGAAGAATCAGTTTGCAATGTTGCTATTACAAAGACAACACACCTTGGACGGTGCTCCAACCTACACGTCCGCTGAATTTCAAGTCCATGACCCCCAGCTGCCTTTGGTCTTTTTGCATTTTAGCAAAAAAAAAAATCTCTACAGTATCTGTACCGTTGGATAAAAACACAAATACAATGGTTCATTCATCTGATGTAGACTTCTGATGGAGACTTATTCGATATGGTCATTGGATTTTTGCTAGGATATACAACATCACGATATTTGTTCATATTCTGCCGAGTCTACGTACTTCGAAAGTCGTTGATTCGTTGATAGATCTCATCAAAGACAGCGGCTTTATGCTTAAAAAAGCAGAAAGCTGACGATATTTAGCGGAAACTATAATGGACTCGGACTAAACAGACGCTCTAGCAAAAAATACTTCTCGCAAATACACCAGCTCAAGCAGCATTCCAGCTACATAGCCTATAGAAAGCAGCAGCAAGAGGAATTGGCTTTATCATGAATGCAAAAGAAAGCAGAGTTCATGTGTTTTAAACAAGAAAGAGCTATTTCCGTTTTAAGTGACAGTCCTCTAAAATTCCTAGAATAATTCACATAACTCGACACCAGAATCTCATTTACTTAAAGTGATATCAACATACGCCCATCGAAAGCTTTGATTATTATATAAAAGTTATCAATTAAAAGGAAAATATAAAATGAAACAGGATTTTTTAAGTGGTGGCTGCATCACCACATCGACTCAACACAACATATACAGAAATCGCTAGATAGAAACTATACAAGAATGTTAAAAGCTGTTTTAAAGAAATGATGGAAGTAAAAACCCTGTAAACAGCATCTGTTCGGCCACTGATCTCTCATCCCAAAAAACAGCCAAGTAAGATGTACGAGACATGCTGTACACTGCTGAAGATGCTAGGAAGAATTCAGAAATGATGTTCTAAGGACATCTAAGGCACCGGTGTTGGCTGACCAGCAAGAACTTATATATGTCAGCTTTGTGCTCACACTGGATGTATTTTGGAGGACCTGCCGTTAGCAATGGATAATAGGGACGTGTGGAGTGAGAGAATCATAGGAATCCGTGTCTTCGTACCACTCGATGATGAAAATGATGGTGATGACGATAATACACGGTATCTGTATATGTATGCATATTCATATACGTGTGTGTGTGAGTATGGTCTGCTTTCTTTGTTTAATGGCATATCAACCTTTGTGAGTTATTTAATACCAAAATGATCTTAATTGAAGGACAATCGTGGGACTATTTAAATCCATAGCTTGGTATGTGTGTGTGTGTGTGTGTGTGTGTGTGTGTGTGTGTGTATGTGTGTGTGTATGCGCGTGCCTGTGCACAAAAGTTGGCTGTATTTATCTGTGAAAAAGTAGTTTTAATTTAAGATGAGAACCATATTTGAACCTGCACCGTAAGAGACAAAATCAAAATACTAGACCATACACAAAAAGGAATCATACATATAACTTTGCTAAACAATTCTTCCTCTGACAGCATAACAAACAACTTAAATAAACTCAATATCAAAACTACTTCTTTACCTTCTAAAACGATCCGCGAATTAGTAAACTCTATCCCTCAACGTAATATAATTTCAGACGCCGGTGTTTATTGTATCCCTTATAAGGATTGTAAACTTAAATACATCGGCGAAACATCTCGGAACCTTCACGTTCGCTTGAAAGAACACAAAAGAGACATAAGAATTGCTAACTCAAACAATGCATTATTAAAAAAAAATTATGCTTTCTATTTTTCTATTTGTTTTTCTTTGTTTTTCTTCCTTTCGACTCGAAATCTTTCTCGATAAACAAACGTAACATAAATTCTATATAATATTCCAAATAAGTAAAATGACGTAATCTAAAACAACAAACACTGATTCACCAATTAACCAGCCAACATTTTGTTTTACACATTTTCCGCTAGGTTTTTGTATTTTTTAACATCCATCTTTGACTTAACATCTCTAATATCACACCTCATGGTCCTGATGATAGTTCAGTGGAACCGAAACGTTATAGTGTCGACATCTCAATAAATCTCTTCATCCTATTGGATTACCTTGATATGAATTTTTCTACACAAAAACAAAACAACTAAAAATGAAAAAAAAAAAAATGATATAAGTGTATTAACTAAATACCTTCAAATAAATGTATTAAATCTTTTTCTAATAATAAGGTAATATTTAAATCTTTTAAATATTTCATATTTTAACATTAAAGCATTTCAAGTAAACGCCATATGTAGACTATTCTCAATAGTAATTTCAATTTAACTAAACTCTTAAACATGCCTTTCTAAAATATACATAACCCATCCTGTTAACTGATTTCATCCAATTATAAAAACTTCCCTACTTCCCCTATTTGCCAAACCTTCCGCACGAACAGGATACGATACAATTTTAATGTTTAAGCGGAGTTTAAAATGTTTAGATACTGAATTTGCTTTCTCTTAGACTG
The DNA here is from genome assembly GCA_963585895.1 of Sepioteuthis lessoniana. Classification (NCBI taxonomy): domain Eukaryota; kingdom Metazoa; phylum Mollusca; class Cephalopoda; order Myopsida; family Loliginidae; genus Sepioteuthis; species Sepioteuthis lessoniana. Next base: position 116,111,855 of record OY757907.1, read on the forward strand.
GCTGCCAAATCAAGGTGAATGAGAACAGACTACCCGAATATCTATCCACAGTTGGGTGGGAATAATAGTTGCATTCATATCCTCCCCAAGGATTTTAGCGTTGTCTGAAATGCGAAGACCCTCGTCCAGGTTTGAACTCGGGTTGCCCCGTCCGTTTCTTATGACAGAAACCATTACATCACGAACACCTAAAAACTTTCCCATAACTTATGATTATTTCAGAAGTGATCAAAGATCATCATCATCATCATCATCACTAAGTCATGAAGAAAGTATGGGACTCCCTCTCTTTCTCTTTCTTTTTCCTTCTCTCTCAGTCCCTAGACAGCATCTGGTGTTAGCTCATCAGTTCATCAATACTTCGCCAGCATTGCCCAGCATATTTTGATCGTCTGTTTGAGACTGGAAGCAAATGATAATACAGTGGTTGTTTTGTGGTGCAAATGTCCAGAATTTCTTCAATTCGCACGTAGTATTCTCGTATTTTCCCATTTTTTTTCTCAATGCATTTCGTTATAGTCCATGTAGTACAACCATACAATAGTAGTGACATGGCCACTGCTTGGAAGAATTTTCGATGAATTTTATCTAAGAGACCGAATTTCCATACGATCAACAATAGCCGTCCATGCCTTCCCATGCGTATGGAGTTGAGGTTTTACTGCTAATCTTTGAGAACTCATCTGCTAATTTCAGAAGCTTTCCATCAACCATAGCGATGTTGCATAACCATGACACAACTATACGTATACATATACATGCGGAAACATAATCAACAATAATGACGAACAAACACACTTCTTTAGAAAAATATACCCCTCACACTTTATTCACGAATGGGTTGCGAAAGGATTGCGAAAGGGTTGTATGTGAGAGGTGAGTTGGACACGGAACAGAGTGCAACATATTGACCCCAAGTTCCTCTGACTATAGCAGCACTTCCTTCTCATTCTGCTGAGCTGCTCAACCGGGGTCACTGAGGGCCGCAAGCCCTCTGTCTCGAGTTGATTCTCACTGCCTCGAACTGCAACTTGAACTCCAACTAACTGACTCCAAATAATCTGAATCGTCCGTGACACCTAATTATATAATTGTTTGACATCCACCTGCTTCTTGTGGGCGTCGCATGTGCATCGAATTCAACTCGTTCACAGGTCAAGATGATATCTTCGATATCTTCGACCGGATGCACATTTTTCTTGATTGACGGCTAGGTCGAGGGTCAATATGTTACAGCGATTGCTAATATGAAAAGGAAAACATTAAAATATATCAATTCAATTAAATTCATAAAAACAGATTCAAAAAATAAAATTGAATAGTATTTTTCCCTAGACAATACAATAAGTATAAAGTAAAGTAGGCGACAGGAGGTGAGGGCAACCCAAAGGCTCCGTTTTCAGTAGCTACTACACCGAGGAGTAGGGAAGGGTGCTACTTATTTCCCTGGATTGTTCCCCTTTACTCTTGATATGTACCTTAAAATGCTAAGTATTAAGCAAGAAAGTATCAAGTACCATTTTAAAGTTTTTGGTATGACTAGACCTGGGATTGAACCCGGGTCTCCCGGACCATTGTCGAACACAATAAGTATACAGTATTAATAGATTAACAAAAAAAATACATTTCAAACAAAACATTAACTTATTCTTATTTAAGTTGTTTTTTTTTTCTTCAGATTCATATATATACGAGGGGCATACGATAAGTTTCCAGACCTTTTTTCGTATAGGCACATTTATTGATAGTACACACATGAAACTCTAGTCCTCTTCGAAGTAATCTCCTCTGGCTGCAATACACTTGTTGTACCGTTCCAACAACTTCTGGAAGGCCCATGGAAGTCCTCTTGTCAATGACCTTCGTCACTGCCTCTTTCATCTCCTCAGTTGTCTCATGACGACAGCTTCTGAATTTAGGGAATAACCAAAGGTCACAGGGAGCAAGGTCTCGACGATAGGGAGGCTGTGGAACGGTCTGGATACCCATATTGTCAAATAGTCTGTAACAAGGATGAAGTTATGGACTGGTGCATATTCTTAGTGGAAATGCCACTGATCCGATTTGAATAGTGCCTGCCTCTTCCGACGGAATCTCATCCCTTAAAACATCAACATAGTAACTCTAACCCTTTGGCCAATCAACTCTGGTGTACTGACTTCCTTACTTCTCCCACAACTCTCATCATCCCTCACAGACACTCTGCTTTCCTTGAATCTCTTATGCCACTCAAAAACTGATGCTCGATTCATGCAAGATGGTGGAAAAGTAGTCTAAAGTATTCCATACGTTTCTGTGGCATTTTTTCCAAGTTGAAAACATAATTTTATTGCATATCGTTTTTCCAAAATGTCAGATTGCATTTTTGAAACTCACCAGATGTGACAATCTGGCTTTAGTAGGGTGTATTCCAATTGCTGCTGTAGCTGTTCATTTGAACCTGGAATCATAAAAATTGGTTAGTCATCTCATTCGTCGTATAGCAATAACATACTTATTTTTCAAGAATATACGACAATTCTAAATGCCCATACGAAAAAAGTCTTGAAACTTATCGTATGCTCTTCGTGTATATATATATATAAATATATATGTATATTTGAAATTTTGTATAAAATTGCAACTGATTTTATTTCCCTGGGACCGTACCTTTGTTAGAATATAAGTGTTTAGAATATTCTATTTCATACAACTATGGTAACTGACCTTAAAACATCGATTACAAAATACCATTTTTATCTAAATAAACCGATTACATTATGAATAATCACTAAAACATTTTATCGAAATACGCCAGTCATTTTTGTAGATTTTAAAGTCTTGTAATGATTTAGCTATTACTTTCTTATCAAAACTTCTCGCTGCTACATTATTTATTGTCATTTATTAAACATAATATAGTTTGGCACAAGGTCAGAAATATTGGGATTCGGTGGTACTAGATTGTCTCGCTGACTGTTAGACAATACGAGACTTTTTTAGGTATATATCTGGAAGAAAACCGTATGTGGTAGCCTGGGATGAATGAATTCACTATTCAGTGATAATTAATCATTGAGACAAGCTTGTTGACCATTACATGATGATGGTGTACGCACGCGTGTTTCGGTTGTTGCTATTATATGGATATTATTTATTCATTTTGATTCATTCATTTATTGTTTTAAGGTCACATTCTTTATTTTTTAATTCCCGAGATGCAAGTTATCCTGAGGAATATGTATAAAAATTTCTACTAATGGTCTACAAATCTATCTAGCAATTCGATAATGCAAAAGATTCTTAGTTTTGGTTCATCATCATCATCATCATCTTCAAGATGTGCCAACATCACGGATATATTTGACTCCCCACTCTCTAAAATACACCGACTGCATTTAACCCTCTGCAGAGGGTTAAGACCCAACGTCAATGAGTGTCCTGTTATTACACTAAACAATCTGATGGTTAGGTTCGAGTAATGCTGGTGTTTTGGGGAATGCTGAGCACTTTTTCGTTACCATTACTCCCCGGTCTACCCTGTCCCAGAATGGTAGCACCTGATAGGGCCCTTTCAATGGATTAAACAAAACTAAACCGAATCCTTTTGCTAAATTGAATTGTTTGAATTAGAAATGTTTGACTAAATAGAGTAGCTTGAAGTAGAAATATTTTAGACACTTAAACAGTATACTTACATTTAAACTGCGTATTTATGCTAAACTGAATTGTTTGAAATGGAGCTGTTTTTGACATTGAAACTGTACTTACGTTCAACTGAATTGTTTAATATAAAACTTTTTTGACATATCATCATCATCATCATGTCATGCTGCCAGCACGGGTATCCCTGACCCTCTCTCACCACTTCTCCCTATCGTTCATTGCTTCTGGCAAGTCCTCTGGGCTATATCCCATATCCAAACATAGCTGCTGTATGTAGGTTCGAGTTGGTCGTCCTGCTTTTGCTCGGCCATATGAGGAGGTCCATAGGAGTAAATCACTTATGAGCTCATCCCTGCTTCTCCAGCAGTGTCCTGCATGTCTGGGTCGTCTAACTTTGATAGTTTTTTGTGATAGGAGGTAGGTGGCCGTACAGTTGGTGCTTTGTGGGATATTGCCTCCAGGACTAGTTCAAAATGGCTCGCAGCATTCTTTTGTAATTGCCGTCAAGCTTTTTCTCCAGTCGTTTAGTTTGCATCCATGTAGTGCATCCATATAGCCGTATTGAGGCGACCGCTGCTTGGAAGAAACTGCGTTACATTTTATCGGTCAGGTCTGACTTCCATATGACCAGCAGCTTATCGATAGCTGTCCTATCCTTCGTTATGTGCGTGTCGATGTCTTTTTCGGTTGATGAGACACTGCTTCCTTGCTAGGTGAACTTGTCTACTAGTTTCAGAGAGCTACTGTCTTGTGTGGAGAAGTCACCTGTTTGATTAAAGCACATGTATTCCATTTTCAGTGCATTGACATGGAGGCCAATGCCTACCGCGGCTCGATCCAGTGTATGCATTAGTGTTTCGGCTTGGGCGAGTGTATTTGCCAGAATCACTATATCATCGGCGTAGTCGGCGTCGGTAATTGTTTTTGCGGGGTACCTTCTGCTTCTTTTCTTTGTCAGCTCGAAGCTGTTTTCTTTGACTTTATCAATCGATGTTCTAAGCACGTAGTCTTGAAAGATGATAAAGAGGTATGGGGCTAATGTGTCCCCTCGCCGTACCCCTGCTACAATATCGAAGTAGTCTGTGTCTCCACCCGGAGAACGTACTTTCACTTTGGTATTTCTATAAAGAATCATTATTGCTGCAATGGTCTCTTTTGGCATGCCGTATGCTATTAGGATTTGTTCCATCTTCCCTCTGTGAATGGAATCAAAAGCCTTGGCAAAGTCGACAAATAGTATTGGCGCCTGTAGGTTTTTTGTCCGTACGCCTTCAAGGATTCTATTGATAGTCAATATTTGTGAGGTCGTGGATCTATTTCTTCGGGAGCCATTTTGGTTTTCCTAAGAAAGTTGTCATTTTGGGTTCTATGTGGGGGAAATTCCAGGGGAAATTTCAACAAACCCTGCAGCTTTCCTATTTTTAATTTTTCATCGTACTGAGTCGAGTTCTTCTTGAGTAAACGGTCCTAGTTAATGTCTAATTGCGAACTAATTATTCTGTTGATTGGTTCATGTGTAAATTTTGCTGGGTTTCCTAGTAGATTCTCGAAATGCTGTTTCCACAGTTTTATTATTTCTTGTTGATTTGTAGCTTTCAATTAGCTTTGGCTGTGCTCTTCGTTCAACTCACTTCGTTTATCGTTTAACGCGCTATCCCAGATTGCCTATCTTTTCCTGAGTTTCTAATCTTATCTATCTGACTTTGTATCTGTTCTGTCTCTTCTTTTAGATATATGCTTGCAAATTAATTTTGTGCCTTTTTTAGTTTCAGGACATTTGTGTTCGTTGGATTCTTCCTATTGCATTTGGTGGCAGTTTTCACGTCTGCACGTTTTTCTCTAACCACTAATGTTTCCCATAGGATTCTAAATTTATTTTTAGGTTTTGTTGGAATGTATTTCGCTGCTTTCTCGAGGTGTGCGTTGACGAAATTTTCATATTCGTCATTTGGTGTACCTTTTTCTATCTTTTTCTGTTGTGCATCGAATCTGTTTCTCAATTCTAACACATATTTATCTCTAATATCCCTGTTGTTAAGAAAGGCCCAGTCATATAGTTTGATGGTCGCTGTTCGTGTGGCGTTCTTTTGTAGGTTTAGTCGTATTTTTGCCGTTACAATTCGGTGATCGGAGGACACACCCTCGAAAGAGGAGTATGCCTTGCAATTCATTGCCATATTTATCCATTTCTTGTTTATAAAGACGTAGTCTATCAGTGCTTTATTATTGTTCGTGTATGTGAAGGTCCATAATATTCATTCCCTCTCTTGAACTTTTCTATTGCGGCATGTTAATCTATTTTCTATCATGAAATCTATTAGATGTTGGCCATTCCTTTTTAATGTGTTGTGTAGGCTATATTTGTTGTTTCCGTTTTTCCCGATTTGGGCATTCATGCCTCCGCCAATGACTAGAACGATGTGTTTCAGAATGCTATGCTCTAGAGATGATAGCTCATCGTAGAAGGCGGTGAGTTTAGTTTCTTCACTAACATTGGTAGGACTGTAGCAGGAGATGATTGTTGCTCTGGGGTTGCCATTAAAAGTAGCTACCATCATCCTAGGTTGTATTCTCTCTATGCTATTAAGTGATTTTAACGCTCTTGGTCCTATAAGTATGCCTACACCTCCTATCGTAGCATTGAAAGAGTTTTTCCATGCTGATGCAGTGGCTAGCGTTCATCCATTGCCAGTATCGTGATATTTGATATCCTCGCTGTGCCTGTATCTGTGTTCTTGTATGAATATTATGTCTATGTTCCGTTCAACGGCCGATGCTGTCAGCTCCGGTAGTTGACCTATTCTAATTAAGGTTCTAACGTTAAATGTCGCTATTTGTATTGTTTGTTTGCATTTTAGTAGTTTTTGTTGTTTGAGCTCTATAACTGATTTTTCGAACTCTGAGGCCAGGGCTCCAACTTCAGCAGGAAGCACCTCTTTTTACCCGCGCGAAGAGTAATGCAGTTTATATATGTGGGTTGAGTGTGGGTCATGGTTATCTTTATATGGCTGTTTTTATTCTCATTTATAGAAGCTACCCTTGTAGATGAGCAGCAGTAGTTCTCTAGTCGAACTGACGATCCTGACCGTTGAGAAGCGAGATTCATTCGTGCAAGACCAAGTTAGGCATTGCGTTAGGCGGTAAGAGGGTTTATTCGCATACCTTTACGTCCATCATACCTTTTCGTCCATCCCATGGGTACGTAAAAAAATGTCCATTCTTTTTTTTTCATTAAGTTTAAACTTAGTTAAAGACAAGGACTAATATATTGATAAAATATGTTTTTCTTTTTCTTCTCATCACGTTCTCTTTTCGTTTCTACCTTTCTTTTGTTTGTTTGTTTTCCCCTGTCTTCTGAAATTGGTCCTATAATGTGTTTTGGTTCCACTTTTTTTTAGTAAAATAGAATATCACGGTCAAAGATGAATTCCAGGGGGCACATGCATATTCTTTCATAGCTAGCTTTGTCGTTTACCGTTTTGTCATTTATGGATTAAAATATAATTTGTGTAGGCCTACTACTTGGTAGGGCGGGGACTGGTCAGTATAAACTTGTCTTTAAGTCTTAATTTAGAATGTCAGAAAAATTTTACAAAATTTTTAGGCTCTTTTGTCTGTAAAATGACGCTTGTACACTATATGTGTTTTAAAATTAAAGGTTATTTTACCATAAATCCAAATTTGATATTTTAACATAGTCAAAGGTGCTAACATGTTTAGTGAAACTTTCTTTTCTAAAACTTTAGAATTCCTACAGACACCCATAGTAGTTTAGAATACTTTTGTGATTTAACTGTGTGTAAACATAATCTATACTTATATCAAACTGAATTGGCTTAATTAAAACTGTTTGAATAAAGTGAATAGCTTGAAATTGAAATGTTTTTGACGATTAACTGTGGACTTATGCTAAACTCTATTGTTTGAAATAGAACACTGCATAAAAATGGATTTGGCACTAAATAACCTACAAAGGTTGATATCCTATAAAACCCAACAACCAACCAACCCTCTCTCTCTCTCTCGCTCTCTCTCTCTCGCTCTCTCTCTCTCTCGCGGCATTCGTCCGTTTAGCCACCGTTCAAGGAAAAAACTCCTCGACGGCACCCACCATACACACAGAGAATGTATCAGTTAATATTGGTCAGCAAACACTGCTGTGTCCATGTGTAGAAGTCAGTATGTGAACGGTGCTTATAAGATCATCTTTACTTCTCCAACAGTGTCGAGCCCAGTCGGCTTGGGTTGCAGAATATACCGAGTGCATCTCTGTAAAGTAGTAAGACTCCCTCAACAAGTGTCATGAACATGACACTAAACAATCAAATGGTGTGGCTTCAGTAGCGCTGGAGCTTTGTGGAATGCAGAGTATCTCTTCATTGCCATCGTTCCCGGGTCCACTCTGTTCCGGAGTGGTAGTATCTGATAGGGTCCTATGTCTGGTTCAAATAAAACTAAACTGTATTTAGGCTAAACTGAATTGCTTCAAATAGGACTGCTTTGACATTTAAACTGTGTACTTACGCTAGACTGAATTGTTTGAAATAGAACTGATTTTACGTTTAATTGCATTAACAAAAAACTGTACTTATGCTTAACTGAATTGTTTGAAATAGAACTGTTTTACATTAAACTGTGTATTTATGTTAAAGGGAATTGTTTAAATAGAACGGTTTTTACATTTAAACTGTGTACTTAAATTGAAATGAATTGTTTAAAATAGAACTGTTTATATGTAAAAAAAACGGATTTGCCATTAAATCCTTCCAAAATTAGTTAAAAAAAACTACAAAAAAAGCAGCCTTCTTTTCCTGCAAGCCTTTTCTTAGAGTTCATTTGGTTTAATCATAGCGTAGAAGTTGACACGGTTAAAGTTTGGAAGAAATCAATGATTATTTTATCAGAGCGATAAATTATCGGTATACCCTGCAGAAAACCGTAAGCATGTAGCACCTAATGAGGAAGAAATTTGCTACTCAGTAGTAACTAACGAAACGGGACTAATTTGTTGACCAATAAACCATTTCTAAATGCGCACGATTTTTTCAGTAGTTTTTATTTGTTTTAATTTGGTTTGTTTCTATGTATATCAACCGTTGTAGGTTATTTAATCCCAAATCTTGTTTATACCTCTCTCTCTCTCTCTCTCTATATATATATATATATATATATATATATACAAGTATCTATTATTTGTTAATATTTTGTTTATAAAACTATTCATTTATTTGAACACAGTTAAGTGGTTCCACTTATCCTTATGTAATACTAATAATTCAATTTAGCCACACTGTTAAAGACTTTCAAGTATTACCATTTAGCACAAATAATTCTATTTAACGTTATTCATATGTTTGTACACCGTTAAATGGACCTACCTATTGCGATGAATCATTAACAATTCAAATAAACAGTCATTCGTTTACACTTATTTAGAAATAGTACTCTGACTATTTATCAGAGTTCTATTTCTAACATTAAAATTTAATCTAAGTCATTCGTTTGAACTCAGTTTAAATCTCAGTTCTATTTGACCTATAGTTATTTGTTTGCTCACAATTTAAAAGTACATCAATTCTATTTGATCTATAGATAGGACCCTACCACGTGCAACCAATCCGCATCAGTGGCGATTTTACTTAGTTGTCACTAATTTCCTTTCTGACGTAGAAGATGGTCTCTTGATTCATTTATTTTTAATTACTTTTTTTTTTCGATGAACTTGTTATTCTTACTTTTAATCGTCTGAAATATAAGTTATCCACATGAATCTATGTATGCTTTTGTATAAAACACTTTCGCAGAAGAACAATTTTGGTGTATGTATTTTGGTGTAAGGTATTTTGGTGAATGTATTTTAGCCTTGTTCATCTTTGAAGTCAAAGTACTAACTTTACTTCAGGCTTTTTTTTATTATTGTTTTTCGCTTTTTCTTTTTGTTATTTTTGGCCAGCGGCCCACTGCCATGCGATGGAAAATCACCTCTAAAATCTATTCGAGTAATTTGCAAAGACATTTCGACCAACGTCTTTCAGGCTCCGACTGAATAATGGAATTCCAATGCAACAATCAATTGGTATTAACTAAATCTCCTCTCCACAAGACAGACTGTCTCTCTTTGTGCAAAACAACCACATATTCTTATTTGTGGTCTTTGATTTTCTATTGTCTTTTTTTTCTTTTTTCTGTTCTTTAGCGAGGGTTTTAGAGTCGGAGAAATAAAGAAATGATTGTGTTACATAGGTTACGACTTTTTGTGGAAAGATCAGCTGATAGAATCAATAGATGTGGCAATGAAGGTTGTTATAAAAAAATGGCCAAAAAAGCAGACAGTGTAATAATTATTTGCCTAAATCAGCACGTTGATTTGGGTTCAAAGTAAATATTGTGATAGTGAAAAATAACGAATAAGAATAGAAAAATAAGGACACATGTAGTCACAGGTGTTTTCACGGTTATCTGCATAGAAAATGGATTTGGCCAGCCAAGATCAAATTGTAATAGTTTAATTTTCCACTAATGCCCGTGAACAGATCACTTATCCAACCTGCAATGGATAAATAAGTACTTATTTACCCATCCCCTCTGCCACGAACAGGATGCGACACAAGGTTATTTTAAACGGATTAAAGATGGTTTGATTTTGGAGAAGACCTTTTCCTAGATTTGTTGCCTAACTAAGGCGAAAGAACCCACTCTACCCAACGATTCAACTATAGCTTTCATCTCAATTTAAATTTTCTTATTTACTCAAATATTTGTAATATTATCTTGATTATTTATTATTCGATGAACCATTATCAAGCCTTGTTTCTTTTTTACTTGAATTCATGACATCAAAATTTCAATTGCTGAATGCACACTATCAATAGTAATATTATTGAGAGATTTTACCGGATAAAGCATCGTCAATCATAATTACTTTTTACTAGTTTTGATCTCAAATTTATTTCAATTATTTTGTTAATATTAATTGTATTAATAATAATATTATTATCTAGAGTTTTTATTAGATGAAGCATAATCAATCCTTATTTATTTTTTATTGATATTTATTTCATTTTCATTTCCATTCCTTTCCGTTCTCTAGTATAATTTTTAACGGCACTTGCGAGAAGTGAAAAGTAAACAACCTCGTCAGGGATTCGAACTCACGTCAGGGATTTTATTTCCAAAAACGACAATAGTTAGGATAAGCTCGCTCTGGATAAATCAATAGATCGGTCTGATATCTCTATCTTTGTTTTTAAAGTAAAGAAAAACTCTAAAATTACATCTCTGCTTCCTTTTCATTACATTCACTTATGACAAAGCTTTCAAATGTAAAATGGTCCAGTCGGCTTGGGCTGCACAGTACACTGACTGTATCTTTACAGAGGTGTAAGACTCCCACCGCAACGAGTGTCCTGGATATGACACACAGAAATCTGATGTTGAGGTTACAGTAATGCTAGAGATCTAGGGAATGCGAAGTACACCTTCATTGGCATCATTCCCAGGTCCAATCAGCCTCAGAGTGGTAGCACCTGATAGAGTCTTATCTATGGGTTAAATAGAACTTAACTGTGTACTCATCCTAAACTGAATTTTTTTAAATCAACTGTTTTCACATTTCACTGTCTGTAAACAAAAAAATGTACTAATGTAAAGCTGAATTGATTAAAACAGAACTGTTTTTGACATTTAAACAGTGTACTTGTGCTAAAGTGAATCTCATGAAACAAAAAAAAATGATTTAAATCGGCTTTAAATGACCCGAAAAAGGGTTGATATGCTGACCAATTAGAAGTAAAAATAAGACAACAATAAAAAGAAAGTGCATCAATTGATTTCAATACCAAATTTACAATGAAAATCAAATGTTTTATGAGGATATGAATTAATGAAAATGCCCACATATGTATGTGCACACACACACACACACACACACACACACACACACACACACACACACATATATATATATATATATATATATATATATATATATATATATGTGTGTATATATTCACCCACGAATCCTTTTTTCCTGAAGAGATAGATTTTTCCCTAAGACAAAGGCAAAATCAGTGCTAATGGAGCAGAGCTATTTTACCACCACTTTCAGGAAGGTTTCCTTCCTGTGAAGTCCATATATTTAACTGGCCTTGTATCACATTCCACCTCAGTTTGGATAAATATCTATGCTTCAGAAGTATGAGAGTACAAAAATAGCCTTGTAGTCTCATTCTGGATGGTAAATATTAAGTATGTAAGAACTTGCTGCCTAAATGCCCATTATATATAGGGGGATTCACTTGTCATTTATGGATCTCGGTGAAAGTTGGTGGGGACAAAGACCAGACAAAGAGATGACGCCATGATCGTAGAAAACGTCCAAGTCAGAGACGTGGTCACGAAAAATACAAGTCCCTTTATTATTGGTACTTCAACCGTTTGATCGGTCTTGAAAAAAGGTGACGAGAATCAGTTTTATCCAGTCGATAAAAGAAAAACCTCATTGCTTTATAAATCGTAGTTCGTACTGTGACTTGATTTTGAATTTTGAATATCACAATTAATATATCCTCAATTATACGATATCTTAACGATATCACTCTCCAGTTTCTCTATGCAGGAAATTTGGGTCATTCTTTGTTCTATATCAGTTACTAAGTGACTGATCCACTCCAAAAATCCCTAATTCTCACGTATAATTATTTTTGGACCTAACGCAATAGCTTCTCTGATTGATTTTTCAAAGTAGTAGGTATATAGAGGACGAAAATAGTGGAAGTTCGAGGAAAAGGAGGAACTGAATATAAAGAGGGAAAGAGTAAATGAAAGAGTTCATTAATTAAATGAAAAGGAGGCAAAAACGATTGTTTAGTGAGAAAGGAGGTCAGACATATAACAGAGCATTTTAAAGAGTTCTGAAAATGTTAAAGGAATGAAAAAGGGTAAATATGTTAAGAAGTAGGTTAGAATTGAAAGTATGAAGACGAAGGGAAAAGCAGTTGTCGATGAGGGAAGTCAGATGTTAACAAAAAGTGCAACAAAAGAAAGAAAAGTTTAAGAGGTGACAGTGAAAAACAAATGGGTGACTCGTTGTAGAATCGTTTCGATAAGAGTTCAATCCTCACTGGAAACCGTATACTTGTAGTCTTTTACCAGACGGAATTTTGTTTTTAAGCTAGGTGGTGGCAACAACGCAGATAATTCAAATAGGCAAACACCGGTGTTACATTTTTGGTCCTCTCTAAGTTCCTAGTGAAGAGGTTTCGAGACGTAGATGTGATGAAAAGGTTGTCAATTGACCCTGGTAAAAAATGAACGGAAAAAACACGCTGGTAAAGCTTGGGATCCCCGATTAATGATATGTTACTAATTTTAGCCAACCTTCTCCGTGTGTTTCCAAAGATTATCCTCTTGAAAGAATGGAAACTCTTCATTTCCGATGGTGAAAATTGAATACTCTTAAAAGTTCTTATACATTTTTGAACAAAAAACAAATTTCCGTTTTGCAGTGCACCAAATACTATTAAAAGACTTGAGCTTTCTCATGTTTTTTCTTTGACAGTCCCGATTGACCTCTGACCCCGCATGTCTATTAATATCTTTCATTCTTCTGCTTAGGATGTGACGGTGGAGATAGGGGGCTACAAAAATGCCCAGAAAGATAAAAAGATGGTGTTTGGTTTCTTTGTTTCATGACATATCAAACCTTCCTGGATTATTTTATACCGACTCCATCATCGTAGAAGGAAAGAAGGTGCACTATTAAACCCGTTCTTTTGGGGATGAGGGGCTTTCCCAAGAATATCTGTCCAAAATAGAACATAATATCGTGACTAGATAGCGAAGCTATTACGATGTCACTACGCAAGGAGGAGTCCACAATACATTCAGCACAACTATTCCAGTGAGTGTTCTATTATTTGAAGCACCTCAGAAATTCCCTTTTAATAAAATGTGAAGCTACGTCGTCTTTCCCTTTTAATATCATCCACTTTCTGAAATCTTGTCCCCTGAGATAAGTCTTCTTTTCGATAAATAAGAAACCGTTGCCCATATCTTGGTCGAGTGAGTATGAACGTTTTTCGTCAAAAACAGCTGATGAAAAAGTGTCGAGGATTAATACTGATTAGTCTAGCGATCAATTCCTTACTATGTCAGTTCATCAACATGCAAGTATCTTAGATAAGTCGTATATATAAACATTCTAATTTAGAAATGCATCACAAAGTTTATTGCGTCGGTTTTACTTTGCCGGTTTCAAGGTTTATTTTTTATAATTCTCGTTTTTTATTTATTTTTGATTCTATTTATAATTTTAGTTTTTTCTGATGTTGGAGGGTGGGGAGTACGGTTTTAAGGTAAGATCATACTCCCCTTAAAATGAATACATTTCTTTCTTTTTCTTTTGAGAGAAATTAGAATTAACTTCTTTACTATGAAAGAAAAATGAAAGTGATTTAATTGAAACTTTCAAAATAAGTTATGGAATTTCTAATTATGGCAGAAATATTGAAAAGATTTCTACTCGAACTGGAAATTCAATTTCAAGACTGATTTCAAAAACTAAGTTTGCTAACCAACTGGATTCTTTTGCCCATAGATAATTTATTTTTGAAAGAAATTATCTAATCTGATCAAAGATTGCAATAATGTAAAATAAATTGAGATTTCAGAAAAAAATGAACAAAAATTTAAAAGGATATTTTAAAAAATATTCGGAAGAATTATTCAAGAGCATTTCATCTTTATATAGATATTATATTAATTAGATATCATTCTATATTATATTATATTATATCAATTGTGTATATGTCCAGTGCAAAGTTTCTTTTTAAGGTTGATGCGAGAACATAGTGAAAGAAAATTCCTCGTGGCGCACTGGCTAATGTGCTGAACTGCAGTCTTGAAGTAAGAGTGTTCGAACTCCAGTTCCACTCTTATGTCCATTTTCGAACTATTACGCTCGGTAAAGGTATAGACTTCTTTGTCACCATCTATGGGTAAAGTACTATCACTTCTGTTCTTCTACAAGGGTTTCTTTGACATTAAATAACCAATGAAATGTTGTATGCGATTAAACAAAAAAAAAAAAAAAAAAAAAGATAGCTAAAAACGTAGTTGCTCAAGCGGCATAACATACAAACCATAAGCAAATACTTTTTTTCTTCAAACTTATTTATTTAAATCATAAATGTTCGAAATTTAAAAGGTGCAAGAGAAAGAAGGAACCATGAAGAGATACTGAGACAGAATCCAACAATATAGACAAAACAGGACATTCCAAAACAAAGAAAGAAAATTCTACCGGCAAAGAGGGGAAGAATTGACGAAAACATACTAACAACCGGATGCAAAGAAGGCAAAAAGATTTTAGAACAGAATATGGGAACGGGGACATCATAACAAAAAAGCCGAATGGATAAAAAGCCTGGGAAAAATTGTCGCTTATTCTCGAAGAAAGTCCTAATGTGTAAATAAACCTTTATTCACTCAAAGCAACACTAAAAACATACCAAACTAAAAAAAACCGAGGTCTTGATGGCATACATGGATTCTGGTTTGAAAAAGTCATCCACCATAGACTGTTCTGAAGATATGAGGCTTTCACTGGGGCTAAAAACTCATGGAGAATATGTTACATTTCTTTTTTCATAGAAGAAAATGTAATTTTTCTTTTCTTTACATGTTTTGAGAAAAATTAAAACAAAACTTTACGATTGTCAAAATAAATGGCAAACAAGCTTCGGGGTTTGTCTTTGTGTTGACCATTTTAAATCATGATCATGTTGGAGTTAAAAGATCAGAACTTTGGTGTTTGTTTTGGTTAAAGTAGAAACAAGGAATGTGCTGGGACCCTTAATTAGTGATGACCTTCTGTTGTGGTTTGATTGGAAAACGAATGAAAATATGATACATGGAAGGGATACTTTTTCACAGACGTAGATCTGCACATTTGATTGGCTGAGCTGTCAAAAAGTTGTAAAAGTATACAAAATGATCTGTGATTGGTTAGCCAATAGGGAATGTTTGTTCACAGGGGAATGATTTATAAAGATAGATGTTTTGAGGGTAAGATGAGAGAAGAGATGCGATGACCATACCAAAGAGTATAAGAAAATTAATGTCTCTTAGAACTAAAACCTCTCCATCAAAAGGTTGACTCACCGAAAAATTGAATAAGATTGAAAAACTGCACCAGCAAAATACCTCAATTGTCTGTTTTTCAAAAACAACAAAACAGACAATTTCTCTCCCTCCCTCCCTCCCCCTCTCTCTCTCTCTCTCTCTCTCTATATATATATATATATATATATATTATAATTTTTACGCAATTGTGTTTCAATCAATAATTATTGATTGTTAACGGAGAGTTTTTTTTTGGTTTGTTTTTGAGTTTTCAGTACCCAGGCAACTTGCTCAAGTGAACTACACCGACTGTCAAAAAAGTTTTAAATAGATTGCGCCATTATCCATTTGTGGATCTTTTAAACACAAAATGAGCATAGAGGAAGCTGAGAAATAAACTATCTAGAAACGCATGTGGTAGTCACGGAACCAAGGCTATCATAAAGTACCATGACACTGGCTATCAAAATGAACAGACGCTCACAAGAACTTAAGATACCTGAACGGATGACTAAAGGAAAGATCACCCTGATCCTGAAAGACACCAAAAAATAACTACCCCAAGCAACTATAGACCAATAATATTCCTACCGATGACGTGGAAAATGATTACGTTATAAATTAGGGAGGAGATTAACTATTTATTGATAAGCTACCAGTTGTTCCTAGAGGAAGAGGAAGGATGTTGCGCAGGAACTAGAGGGACAGGAGACCTACTTTATATTGATAAACACATACACAACGACCCTAAAACGAGACGAAAAATCAAGCAATTGCTTGGATTGACAAGAAAAAGGCAAACGACATGGTTCTCAAAACTGGATAATACACTGTCTCAGAATATGCCACTTGCAGAATAGAGGACTTTGCTATCCAACTGACCACAGAGTAAAATTGACAGAAATTGAAAAGAAGGATAATTACCTTGACCTTGCTAGGGAATTGAAGAAATTGTGGAACATGAAAGTGACAATTATACAAATTATAATCTGTACTATGGGCGTTGTATAGCCATAATACAAATACAAGCGGAAACATAATCAAACATAATTTACGAACTTCAATGAACGAACTCACTCACTTCTTTATAAAAGATATATCTCACACAGTTTTTTCTCGAAAGGTTTGATGTTTCTGTGGTGTGTGAGATATTGGTGGGGGTGGGGACAGACTGCTATATTGACCCAACTTTTCTCTTGACCATAGCACGCTGTGTTATCTTCAGGAACCCACTAAACACTTCTTCTGCATCTTGGCGGAGGTTGCTCAACCGAGGGTCACTGAGGGCCACGACCCTCAGTGGGGCATTCTCAGTCAGCAAGCTGCTCTCACTCAGGCTTTCCTGTTTCAAACTGACTCAACTGCCACCGGTATCTGCCTATATTCTTTCATAACGCCCACTTTCTTCCGCTTCTTCTTCCGCTTCTTTACACAGGTGCATCTCTGATTGATGGCGCAGTTAAGGGTCAATATATAACATTGGTACAGTCAATAAAAAATTGATACAAGGATTGGAAGTCTTGGAAATTAGAGGACGAGTGGAGACTACCCGAGCTACTGTATTTTTGAGATCATCCAGAATACTGAGAAGATTCCTAGGGACTTGAGGAGACTTGCTGTCACTCAAACTCCAGTGAAAGACCATCCGCTTGAGCTAATGTGAAAATTTCTCGAGGAATAATAATGATAATATGTGAAAAGCTATAATGAGTGAATAATAATAATAATAATAAGCTGGATAATACAGTGTCTCAAAATGTACAAAATATCACATGAAGTCATAAACTTCAACGAAAAGACCATACAAACCTGGCGAGTGGAGCTGACTGCATGAGGAAGAAGCTTAGCTGAAACAAAGATCCTAAAGAGGGATTTTCCAGGGAGATGCACTATCACCCTTACTATTCATAATAGTCACGATGCCACTTAACCACATACTCAGAAAATGCATAGCCGGATACAAACTTAGCGGATCCCAAGAGGAGATCAATCACCTAATGTACATGGATGACATTAAACTATTTGCAAACAATGAAAATGAACTGGAAACTCTCATACACGCCGTTAGAATATACAGTCAGGACAGAGAAATGGAATTTGGCATTGGATAATGTGTCATGCTCGTCATAAAAGTGGCAAACAACATATGAATGACGGAATGAAACTACTAAATCACGACAAAATTAGAACGCACGGGGAAAAGGAAAAAGAATATCTCAGGAGAACTAGAAAACTACTCGAGACAAAGCTCTCCAGCAGAAACCTCATCAAACGAATAAACACTTGGGCTGAACCTCGTTAGATATTCGGGACCCTTTCTCTAGTGGACCAGAGATGAACTTCAACAAATGGATCAAAGAGCAAGAAAACTAATGACCATGCATAAGGCATTACATCCCAGAGACGACGTTGACACACCAAATGTATCTAGAAAAGAGGGAGGAAGAAGACTCACTAGAATCAAAGACAGCGTTGACGCATCGATACAACAGCTCGAAGACTACATAGAAAAACACGAACGAGGACTAATTACAGCCATCAGAAAGGATACGGAAAACATGATAGACGATAGAATGACAGCAACTAGGAAACAAAAATGAAAAAAAAAAAACAACTGTATGGCCGCTTTAAACGACTAATAAAAACATCTCACACTAAAAAACCTGAACTTGGCTAAGAAAAGGAAACCTTAGGAGAGAAACAGAATCTCTCCTAATAGCAGCATAGGACAACGCCATAAGAACCAATGATATCAAAGCGAGAATAGATAAGACGCAACAAAATAGCAAATGTAGGCTATGCGATGACAGAGACGAAGCGATCAATCACATCATAAGCGAATGCAGCAAATTAGCACAGATGGAGTATAAGGCGAGACACGACTAGGACGGCAAGGTGATCCACTGGGAAATACTAACAAATGGTATAAACACAACCCAGGAGGTGCCCGTGGTGTAATTGTTATCGTCGTAGGAAATGAACACGGCGACACGAGTTCAAATCCTGGACGAAACTGATTGCATTTCACATAGCACTAATACCCTTGGGAAAGGTTTGAATCCAATTATTCTCCCTCCAGCTATGGGTTAATAGTAGGACAGACTAGGTTCTTCAGCCTTGGTAAGGCAACTAGTCTAGGAGAAGGAAAACTCTGAATTCAAACCTGTTAAACTCTGCTTAAAAACTGACTTTGTGTCATATCCTGCCCGAGCGGAGGGGTGGATAAATAGGATAAACACAACCCAGCACCTGTCCTAGAAAAGGACTCACATAAAGTACTATGGGGCTTTAACATACAACCGGTCACCTAATCCCGGCCAGAAGACCAGACCTTACAATAATCAACGAAAAGAAGAGAATTGGCAAAATTGTCAATTTTGCTGTCCCGGCGGACCACAGAATAAATCTGAAGGAATGTGAAAAGAAAAATAAGTACCTCGACCTTGCTAGAGAATTGAAAAAGCTCAGGAACATGAAAGTGACGATTGTACCAATTGTGATTGGTGCTTTTGGCACAATAACTAAAGGATTATTATAAGGCCTGGAAGACTTGAAAGTTAGCGGACGGGTAGAGACTATTCAAATAACAGCATTGCTTAGAACGGCCAGAATCTTGAGACGAGTCCTGGAGACTTGAGGAGACATGCTGTCACTCAAACTCCTATGAAAAATCATCAGATAACATTGGTGTGAAAAACTCTAAAGAAGTAAATGACAATAATAATAATAATAATAATAATAATAATAATAATAATAATAATGAAAAACTGAAAAGCGGAATTGACAGTGAGACGAAAATGTTTAGCCAAGGCGAAAATCCAGATAGGTATATTCCAGGGAAATGCACTATCAGTATTATTGTTTGTGATAAAGATCTCCCCATTCAGCCAAATACTCAGGAAATGCACAGGGGGCACAAACAAATTGCAGGAAACGATTAATTACCAAATGTACATGGACAACAGCAAACTGTTTTCCAAAAAATGAAAATGACTTGGACTCCCTATTATAGGCATGGATGTTATACATTTACGATGTAGGGATGGAATTTGACATAGGAAAAGGTGCCATGCTAATAAGTGAAAACGACAAATGACGGAAGGAACAGAGATATCAAGAAAAAATCAGAACACTCGGAGAAAGGAAAACTTACAAGTACTTAGAAATATTGGAAGTGGACACCATCAAAAAATCGGTGATGAAAGAAAAAAAGAAAAAAGAGCATCTAAGAGGAAAAAGAACATCTAAGAGGAAAGAACTCTTAGAAATGGACCATAAAACAAGAAAACTAATGATGATAAAAAGAATTTGCATCCGAGATATTACGTAGATGGGCTGTATGTATCAAGGAAGAAGACTTGCCAGCATTGAAAATAGCGTCGATACATTGATACACCGACTCGAAATGAAAAGAACAAAAAAGGCTAATCAAGAAGTTCATAGTTTAGTTCTAGTTAACCCTTAGATAAGACCCTATCTGGTGCTACCACTCCAGACCAAAGTGAACCTGGGAGCAATAGTAATAAGGGGTACTCTGCGTTCCCCAAATCCTCAGCATAACTGAAGTCTCATGATCAGATTGTTTAGTGTCATATCCTGGACAGTCGTTGGGGGAGTCTAACGCCTTTGTAGAGAAGCGGTTGCTGTATTACGCATCCCCAGTCAATTGGGCCAGGAAACAAAACTGTGAAATTTTATCAGACACATCAACGTTGAATAAATGCTAATAGTTTTTTTTATATCAATACATTTTTTACTTATATTCAACCGAGTTCAAATCTTTTGTATTTCTCATTGCGTTTATACTTTTGAGAAAAGGTATGCATCAAACTCTTCCGCCTTTCAGCTATGGATAAATGGTAGGACAGCCCAGGTTCTTTAATCTTGGTATGACAGCCAGTGCAGAAGAAGGAACCTGCTGAGTTCAACCTCGTTAAACTTCGACAAAACTTCTCCCGTGTCAGATCCTGCTCGTGCTGAAGGGGCCATGAGATGGATGCGACACAGGAGAATTTGGCTATATATATATATATATATATATATATGTGTGTGTGTGTGTGTGTGTGTGTGTTTGTGAGTGGGGAGAGAGAGAGAGAGAGAGAGAGAGAATAGAGTAATTCTTAAGCCTGCTACGTAATGACCAAAACATTTCCCACTAATAATTAAACTACGGCCTAAACTTATTTTAAAACTATAGTTGTGGGGCATTCAATAAATCAATTAGTCATCAACTCACAAGTAAATAATTGTCCAACGAGCTTACTTTCTTAATGATATTGTTAATCATAATTTTCCGATTATTTCCACCGAATTTCGGGCAAATTTACTGAGTTTGAGTCCAAGTCAATATCTCTTCAAAAAATTAAATTTCTCTATTTTTTTGTTTGGTCTTGACCTTTTGACGATTTCACACAGAAACGAAGTAACATTTCTAAATCATATGTTTTGTGATTCTGAATAAGAAGCTGACTTGAATAAACAACGAAATATTGACGAAAATTAACAAAGTTTCATATTTATTTTAAGTAAAAAAAAAGCCAACACCATCTTTCTCGGACAAATCCTTAAGCTATTTTTTTCTGTTTTTACTTGGGGTGTTTCCGAGCAATGATAAATAAAGTACTGGTCTGCGTTCTCGAGGTAAGCGGATTATAACTTCTGTCGCCCAATAACGTTCACTTTCAGACTTATATCCTCATGAAAGATATGAAACCCTTATTTTCCTCGCTATGCGTTAAATAGTACCAATGCCTTTCTTCAACAAGGATAGATTTGGCCTTAGATAACCCACGAAGTTTGATATACCATTAAACAGAGAAACCAAAATTATTGTTTTATAATACTTTTTTTTAACAATTGTTTTATTTTGGTGCAAAATGCCTTTAACTTTCATATAGTTTTTAAGGATGACACTACTTTATGCGTCATTATCAAAGTCATCTAAACTTACTTATAATCAATTTGGGGCAAACGTTTCTGATGCGATTAATGACGAAACCAAAGTATCATAGTAAGTGCATGTTGATCCTATTTACCCAACCCCTCCGCTCGGGCAGGATATGACACAAGGTCAATTTTTAAGCGGAGTTTAGCAGGTTTGAATTCAGAGTTTTCCTTCTCCTAGACTAGTTGCCTCACCAAGGCTGAAGAACCTAGTCTGCCCTACAATTTACCCATAGCTGGAGGGAGAATAATTGGATTCATACCTTTCCCAAGGGTATTAGTGCTATGTGAAATGCAATCATTCTTGTCCAGGAATTGAACTCGGATCGCCGTGTCCATATCCTGTGACGATAACTATTACAACACGGGCACCTGCATGTTGATAAAATGTAGAACCTTACCAGCCGTGAAATCACCAACAGTGTTTTCACTTATTGGTTAAAGCTTCCTTTTTAAAACTTTATCAAAACAAATATATTTTGAAAAATATATTCCAAAAGAATTAACGAAGAACAAAATGAAATTATACAAGTCAGATGGTCATTTACGGGTTTTACTATAGTTTGATACAAGGCTGGACGTGTGATTGATTCTAACGGTATGTTTAACCGATAGGAGTTATTTTTTTCTGAGAGGCTAGGGAACCGAATTTATTGTACATTCATAATTATATTCTTGTGCAGTAGTTTCTAAAGAGTTTTTGGCATACGTTTATACAGGGTGACCCCAAAAAACAGAATCCATAAACCTTTTTTATTACTGCTACAAAAATAAAGCAAAATAATTCTAATTTTGTACACTCGAACATCTGGACATGTTGGTGAATACTATGGTCCCAATTTTTTATTCACAGAATCTACTTCATATCCAGAAAAAAAAAAGAAAAGTCTACAATTAAATTTATGAATTTCAGTCAAAAATATATGGGATCTTTTTTTTTTTTGATCACCCTGTATAATATTAAGTTGATTGATTGATTGGTTATATATATATATATATATATAGAGAGAGAGAGAGAGAGAGAGAAAGAGAGAGAGAGCGAGAGAGAGAGAGAGAATATCGATAAAATATAGAAGAATATATATATGATTATAAATTTTGAGCAGTTAAAAATATATGGGAGTATCATTCCTCCAATTAAGAGCTTTTACGTATGTATATCCAATAAATGTTTCAAAGAAATTTTCTATTATATCTTATTGTATAATTTCATTGCTTTTCGGAACCCCAAAAAGGTTATCTGAGTTAACTTTGTCAAAGATCTTCTTCAAATTACATTCCTGTTAGTGTCTCAGGCAGGCCTATTTAAGTTCTATACTGCTTGTCTGTATATAATTCAATATAATATCAAGTATTCCTATAAACTTCCAATAATTTGCACACAGTTGTATGTTTTCAAGTATTCCTATCTTATATTTATAATGATATCTTTTCAAGTATCAGTTTCTATCAGATAATAATAATAATAATGATAATAATAACGATAATATTGTCGACTTTGCTGTCCCGGCGGACCACAAAATAAAACTGAAAGAATGTGAAAAGAAGGATAAGTACTTCGACCTTGCTAGAGAATTGAAAAAGTAGTGGAACATGAAAGTGACTATTGTACCAGTTGTGATTGGTGCTTTTAGCACAATAACTTAAAGGATTATCATAAGGCCTGGAGGAACTGAAAGTTGGCGGACGGGTAGAGACTATCCAAATGACAGCATAGCTGAGAACAGCCAGAATACTGAGAAGAGTCCTGGAGACTTGAAGAGACTTGCTGTCACTCAAACTTCAGTGAAAAACCATCAGCTAACAAAGATGTGAAAAACGTGAATGGTTTCACGTAAAAATAATAATCTTTATTAAACAAACACTGCCTCAAAGAATGAGTCTTAATACAAATAATTTACTCGTGTTTATATGTTTATCAAATGTTCTTATCTATTATTCTTATCTAATTCTAATTATCTACAAACTTAACAATTTGCACCATATATGGAACGCTAAAAAGCACTAGAGCCTCATCTTCATATACAGGACACGCTATTTCTGTAGTTTTTACTCTTCTGCTGGAGATATTGTCAACTTTTTCTGAGCACTGTCAAAATGATGGGGTAGATATATGGGGCATTAAATAAGAATTGAAATTAATAACAATAATCTGCCAGTCTGGTTGACTAAATATACTACATAAAATGCCTATATGAGAACAAGTAGCGAGAAATTAGTTTTTACTTTTTTATTTTATATCCATTTCTTTCATAACGAAATGAGTTACCTTCTTGGAATAATATTTTGTGAACGAAATTTCTGGGAAATATGATTATTTACATTAGATTTAGATAGTAGTGCACCGTTTGATGATTCTCTGCCCCTATCTAATAAGTTTTGTTTTAAGAGCCTAGGGCAATCCTTACAAGGCTTCCAGGAAAGATTTAACTTTGTAATGATCAATTCACACCAAGCACCCTCCAGATATTTACTTAACTTAGCCTAACTTGGGTTTGCACTTGTAGGGCTCTATGGCTGATTAGTTTTCAAGACATTAGCAAAGATCTATGAGAACAGCGACTAGACGCCTTACTGAAAGGTATTCAACTTTGTTTAGTCTGACCTGAGGTCAAATTTGTGAAGCAACTAGAGAAGTTCGAACTCATAATTGTGACAATTGACAGCACGATTCGTTTGTTAAACATCTCTTTGCCGAAGTCGATACTTGATCTTTTAAATCATTGAGTGCGAATGAATTAGGTGAAATGAGTAAGAAAAGGTAAAGTTGGCGACCATAGTCGAGGATGACCCGAAAGCTTCCTTTTCGATAGCTACTACACTAAGGTGTTGCGGAGGGCGCTACTCCTTTCTCTGTATTGCTCCACTTTACCCTAGATCCGTACCTTATAATGCCGAGTGTTAAGTAAGGAAGCATCAAGTACCATTTACTTGAGTCTTTGGCATGACTCGACCTGGTATTGAACCCAGGTCTCCCGGGTCATGGGTGAATGATCTATAATACTTGATTTTTAGCGAGGCTTTAATCACATACTCACTCGATCTTGTTTCGCCAAACCAAACTTGTGTGGCACCCTGGATTTGTTTGGTTGGTTATTTGGGTTTTATGGCATATCAACCTTCGTGGGTTATCTAACGCTAAATCCATTTTTCCAGCCAGAGTGGACCTGGGAGTGATGGCAATGAATAGGTGTCATGCATTGCTCAACTGAAACCTCACCATCAGATTGTTTAGTGTCATATCCAGGATACTCATGGGGTGGGGTTTTTACCCCTCTGCAGAGGAGCAGTCGGTGTATTCTACAGCCCTAGCCGACTGGGCCAGCCTGGGTTTGTGCAAGACTTTTTTACCGTTTGGGAAATCTGAATATTTGCACTTTTAAAATAGCGGATTATCATATTCAATTATTATTATGTAAAAGTAAGAAAAAGTTTATCACTCAAATTAAACGGAAAAAAAGTGCCAATAGTGAATAAATTCTTTTGAATATTACACCACTAATACTGTCACATCTGAATATACATAATCAAGAAGATTATTAATGATTTGGCTGCAAAAAAATGACAAAGTTTGAAGAGAGAGTTTTGAATAGCAACTGTACGAAAAAAATACAATAGAAAGATTGGAGGATATCCTCGTGGTGTAATGGTTAACGTCCTTGACTGCAGAATCACAGTTAGTATGTTCGAAATCCAGTAACGCTATTATGTTTACTTTCGGACCAAAACCCTGGGGAAAGGAATGAACCCCCTTATCCTCCTAGCTACGGGTTAAATAGTACCACTACTGTTCTTCAAGGAAGATGACTTTGGCATTAAATAGCCTACAAAGGTTGATATGCAAAAAAAACAAAAAACAAACGAAACCAGAAAGAGAGAAGAGTGGCAAATCTCGCTATGCATGAACCAAGAATTCCCTAGCTCAATTTAACTCAAACCCAGGCTATATTTAACAACCATTCTAGAATTTTTAAAGTAAAATTGGTGATGTCCTCGTGGTGTAATGATTAAAGCGATGGATTGCGGAATCGTATTTAGCGAATTCGTACTCCAGTCGCGCTATTACGTTCACTTTCAGACAAATGTCCTTAGGAAAGGTATGAGACCCTTTATCCTCCAAACTATGGGTTAAATAGTACCACTCCTGTTCTTCTCGGAGAATGGCTTTGGCATTAAATAACCAACAAAGATTGATATGCCATTAAACAAATAAAAACCAAACTTTTAAGGTAAAAGTTGTCATTAGTTTCTAAATTATGTCTGACTAATACATTCTTTTCGTCGTAGTTTTTTATATTTGTATTAAAAATGTAAGGTAAATAAAACTAAAAAGAAACAAAATTGTTGAAACTAACCTTATTTATAATTACAATACCATCAATAAAGTCTTACCTTTTTCGACTTATTTCCTTATTTAGTCAAATTAGTGCCAAAAGGTTAAAAGATCCTTTAACAAAATCAATTAATTTTCATTAATTAATTTTGTATTTATACTGACTTTAATGTTTTTCAATAACACTTCTTGTTATAATTCATCCAAAATTACGAGCCGCTACATAACAAAGAACATACAGACACACACATACATACATACCTATACACACACAGATACATACACACGTACAACGACATACACAGACACAGACACACATAGACACACATAGACACACACACATATATATATATATATCTATATATATATATATATATATATATCCACAATGAGAGTGATGAAAATTTCTGTTTTTTTTAAATCACCCAAGATGAATGAATTGGAAAGTAAATATTGGATCTTATATAAAGTAATTTTCTGGCGATCTGCCTGGAAAATAGACACTGATCACTTTGGGAGTTAAGATATACGCTCTTAAAAACAAACACTATTTCTTGGAGCAAATGAACAAAAAAAGTGAAAGGTCCACAAGATAAGAACCGTATTTCGAAAAGAAGATTAAACTTTGTATACTCGATTATATCTATTCTTCTTTCTGTCGTTTAATTATCTAGCACCTATTTCTGTTTTTTTTTTTCCTTTTTATTTAATTGCATTCATTAATCTGTTGGTTGGGCTATTTTTAAATTTTTATTTGTATAGCTAACCTCAAATCGGATTTCTCTAACACTACCCTGAAACGACAATTAGTCTGGCATTGTTTAAAGTAAAGATTTTTCGTAGGTAAAGTTTCCTGTTATACCCGTCGTTTTTCAGACGCAGGGATGGGATAAAGTTTGCTTGTAGTTGTAAGTAATGAATCATGTGGACTCCGGCCAGAAAAAGTTCATTGTTTCCTGTGTGTTTAATTCTGACAAGTACATCTTGACGAAAACTTTCTCAAGTGGCTCAGTGCCTCAATTTGTTTATTCTGGTCGGATAATGGCGGTGTTTCCAATCGTCGACTCCTTGACCCCCGAATGTTAACGGTTCCGCAAACAAACAGAAAACTTCGGATAACATAGTGTTAAACATATCTTGGTAAGAGCAATCATCAGACATCGACTTTTATTTAGATATTGACATAAGTTTGAAGGAGGTTGCATACGTTTGAACTTTAAGAAGCGTGCCAGAGATGAATCGTTAGCAATCTAGTTATTCACTCTTTTCTATATTCCCAACAGATGTGACCCTGGACAAATCTATCTATCTATCTATATGTCTGTCATTTATCTATGTCAGCATAACTGCTAAGTGTTCATTGTAAGGGGATCACTAATAAGCTAAATCTGATGAGTCAGTCTTCATTGGGAACCTAACAAGTGGGTTTTGGGGCCAGATCATTATTAAATGACTACATGAAAGGTTTAGATAGTTACCTGCCCAAACATTTTCATGTGATCATCATCATCATCATCATCATCATCATCCCCCTGTCACGCTGGTAGCAGGGATTTCCCTGACCCTCTCACGCCACCCATCTCTATCGTCCATCGCTCCCGACAGGTCCTCCAGGCTACACCCTGAATCGGCACAAAGCTACTGTTGATAGGTTCTAGCTGGAGTCCAAACTTTACTCGTCCATGTGAAGGGGTCCATAAAAGTACATCGTTTATGAGTTTGTCCTTACTTCTTCAGTAATCTCCCGCATGTCTGATTTGTCTAATTTGAACGGTTTTCGTGATGGTTAGTAGGTGGCCGTACAGCTGCTGTTTTGTGCGATGTTGCCTCCAGGACTTGTTCAATATGGATCGCAGCATTCTTGTATAATTACCGTCAAGCTTTTTCTTCATACATTTAGTTAACGTCCACGTAATGCATCCATATAGCAGTATCGATACGACCGCTGCTTGGAAAAAACTGCTTTTTATTTTATCAGTCAGGTCTGACTTCAATATGACCGATAGTCTATCGGTAGCTGTCCATGCCATTGCTAGTCGCGTGTTGATGTTATACTTGGTTGACGAGATGCTCCTTCCGATGATGGTGAACTTGACCACTAGTTTCAGAGGACCACTCTTTAGTGTGGTCATGTCGCCTTTTTTATTAGTTCTATATTTCCTAGGTGTCATCTAAGATTTCCGAATTTGAAACGCTTACTAGGTAGTTAAGTGCTTGTGAGTATCGGAGATAACTCTAAGACAGTGACACTTTACAAATACAAAGGAGGCTTTTGTAGCATAACAATTACTGTTGAAGGAAATGGACTGAGAAACCTGAGTTCTATTCTTGGGCGATATAGTTTGCATTTTACTTCAGGTTTGTAATCTTACAAATGGCATGAATACATACCTAATACCACTAGCAACTGATAAATAGTCGTGCAGAGAGAACCATTTAGTCTTGATGTGGCAACAGAAGAAATGCAGAAAAACTCTGAATTCAAAACAGCTGTACACCACAGAAATCATTGACCTTGTGTTGCATTCAATCTGGCGGAAGCATTTGGTAAGCACATATGTACAATACTCGATGAGGATTGTACTCAATAAACCAATGATAATTTGTGAGACTAACTTTTTAATTACTTCACCACAGCGTGACATATTTGTCGATCAATCTATCTATCTATCTATCTCAATCAATTGATATATTTCGGCCAGTCGATTTATACCTTTAGAGTGTAAATCTTAGTCGTAGCTGATTTTATCTTCTTTGGTCCCGACGAATGTTACCGGAGATCAAGAGGAGATTAAGAGATGACCACGATTTCTTTGGAAAGGAAGAGGTCAGAGACGTAGTCAAATAAAAAATACCAACCACTTTATTTCTATTTTTCAAACCCTGTCTGGACCAGTCTCAAAAATAGGAAAAAAATTGGTATTTTTGAGACGATAAAGGAGTTGCTCAATTGTTGACAACACCTAATGGATATTAAAGGCAGCCCCTTGCTCAGAAATATAAGATGTTTCTTGCATTCTACCGGTTAATAACTGATTGACTGAGTATTTTTTTTAATACTGCAGGATATTGATTCTCTCATCCACCGCTAGAGTTCCCGTAATTAGCCTCTTCTGTTAATTACACAGCCGGTCACTAAGTTATCCAGAGTTGAGAGGCGTCCACTAAATTTCAGAGAATTTTAATATGGATAATGTTCTGTTGATTAATTCATTGACTGACTTTAAGGACACGTCAACCCATCTAGGGTTATTGTATTCATAGAGGTTAGAGAATTTCGTCTATTGGGCATTTGTAGATTAAAACCATCCTATCTAGACGAAAAAAACATGCGCGGCACAGCAGGAGAGGCAAGGCCCACCATAAGTGATGTTCTCCCAAGGATTCCTTCGAATAAACCTGCCACTGATGGCCGACCAGCAAGAACTTAGTCAAAACAGCTTAGTGCAGACACAGGACGTAGTTTGGAAGACCTGCCAAGAGTGATGGATGGTAGGGACGGATTAAGAGAGAGAGAGAGAGAGAGAGAGAGAGCGAGAGAGAGAGAGTCAGTGACACCGTGCTAGCAGCCTGACTTGATAATGATGGTGTACATCGGTTTTGTAGTTATTTCTTAAGAGTATGTTTTGCACACAATTATATGATTTCAAGTAAAGTAATTAAAGTTGGCGACCATAGTCGATGGCAACCTGAAGACTTCTTTTCCAATAGCTACTACAATGAGTTGTTGGGTAGGGCGCTACATTGAGATCTGGGTTGCTCCACTTTATCCTTGATAAAGCTGACTGTTAAGCAAGGACGTATCAAGTACCATTTTTGAGTCTTTTTTAGTATGACTCGACCTGGGATTAAACTCCGGTTTCCAGGGCCTTTGTGGAACACTCTACCCACTTGGACCAATGGGTCGATCATGTATTTCTACATAATACTAGTAATTTTCTATTTAATAAAACTCATTTCTTTTGAACACAGTTATGTTGTTTCATGTAAATAATATAGTAATATTTTGTAAAGAATTATAGTTTCTATTTTCTATTCTTGATACAAATGATGTACAATTATATCGCATAAACTTCGAATCAGATTGTCCTGAGTATATTACTAAACTATATCTAATTTTTAGATCCTAGTTCTGGTGCTCTTGGTAGTGCTGAGTACTCCTTCATTAGTATTATTCGTCGGTCAATTCAGAGCCGAACAAGTAGTACGTGTTAGGGTCCCATCTATGAATCAAATAGATCTGTTTAAAAATTATTTGAATTCAAATGACCTGTGTACGTTATTCATAAACCTCAGGGTATAAAATAATTCTTGACAGGGTGACATAAGGTTAAAATCAATCAATCCAGGTCCATGAGGACTTGGGAATAATAACAATGAAGGGGTACTCCGTACTGACCAGAGCTCCGTACCATTATGTGCAGTTTAATATCGTACCTATGACACACCCTTTTTTGGTAGGGGAAGTTTTATATTTCTGGGGAAGATACTGTAAGCGGATTTGATGCTTTGCCAGCAAGGCAATGTATAAATTCTGAGTAATTTAATTTTTATTAACTCAATACTGTAAGGCACAGTAAAAAATGATATTATGTTGAAAAATAAAAATTCGTCGTATGCAATAAAAGCTTAATTATTCATTGATAGAAATACATATGTGGCTAATGATCAATTTTCATTTTTCAACTTGTCTCGTTGTTATTCTCCATTTTTGGCGGAATTAAACTGTCGGTGATCCAAGTTGATACATGAGCTGCACGTGAAGTTACCGAATTCCCAAAGGTAAACGGATCATCGCCAGAATAAAGTTCAATAAAAGAGGACAAAAAAGACAAACCATACAAAGTAAATTCGTTAGCACCAGTTGAATCAGAGGAATTCTAACTTTTTTTTATGTTTATTTATTCATTTATTCTACATAGCGACACATTAAAGGCATCAGCGTTGGGGATTGAGTACGCTCAACTAAAGACCTGTTTGCTGATCGTATCACCCTCATGGGACGACAGCTGTGTGTCCCTAGGACAGAAAAGGATAACGCACGAAAGAAAAAGGTGTTAAACAAACGAAATTCATTGGAAGTGTTTTTTTTTGTGTGTATGGGGGTTATATCTTCGTTTTCCTTCTTTTTAACAGAGTTAAACAAGTGACATTGTTAATTTTTGAAAGCAATTTAGAAAGTGATTTTTTTAGAAATCCAATTAGGCCTATTACCATTTGATATACGTTCTATTATAACTTTCCGTTTTAAGTGTAAAGTTGAGATAAGATGATATACGTCGATTGAAATGCTTTTTGATATATATATATATATATATATATATATATACGTGCTCGATGTGCTATGGTAGCTAAATTTAAAAATGTGCATGGAGACCCGGGTTCAACTCCTGGACTTGGCTACTTGCATTTCTCGTGGTGCTAATACACTTGGTAAAAGTATGCACCCAAAATATTCTAGCTAGGAGTGAATAATAGAGTATGTTGATGTCTTTGAGTTTGGTATGGCAACTAGTCTCAGAGAAGGAAACCTCTGATTTTACACCTTTTAAATTCTGCAAAAAAATTGACTTTGTGTCACATCCTGCTGGTGAGTGGCAGCTGATTAAACATTTTCATGTGATTGTTATTATTACTAGGTCCCATATATTGTAGTGTCTTAGAATTTCTTTACTCCTACAGTAGTTGGTCTTTTCATCAGTAGTTTTTTTTTACACCAGTTTAAACTGGTGGCCTTCCACTGAAGTCTTAGTGGCATCAACTCTCCTCATATCTCCGGGTATCATTTCAGGATTTTATCTGATCTTAAAAGTTCTCTCGTCTGGATGGGCTCGATTCTTCATCTTCTCTCAAGTTCTTTATGTCTCTTTTCAGGCCTGTGGGAACCATTCCAAGTATACTTCATAAGTTGGTGACCCCCTCGTATATGTTTCATTTTTCTTCTCTTAGGCAAGATTCAAGCGTACTTCATTTTTTTTTTTTTTTTTGCATGTTTAAATTTTTTTCACTCAATGGTCAGTACAGCAAAATCGACTTCTTAATTATTTCTCGGTCTGGTCTTTTGACTGGGATTGTGTCATCAAATATGGTTTTGCTTCTCTGTTTAAGGGTATATCACTCTTTGTAGGTCATTTAATGCGAAAACCATCCATGTAGAACAGAGTAGTGGTGCTATTCTACCGATATCCATGGCGATAATGGATTTCATACCTTTTTTAAGGGCATTGCTCCAAAGATGAAGATAATAGAGTGACTATAGGTGGAACTCGCTTACACAGATGTCTCAGACCAGCAAGTTAGCCACAATTCCAAGGGGACTCTTCACTTCATTGGGTGATCAGTTTGTATCTCAATGTCTTAGAGAGTTTAGAGGGTCACATCTTTTATTATTTGATTCTGATTCGTACATATTCTATTTTTCAGCATTATCAAATTTTAACATTCTGTAGAATTCCCATTTACCCATTCACTCGTGCCTAGATTTGGTATATTTCGTTTCAGTTTGCTTCATTCACTTCTGAAGTAATTAACCGTTTCCTCTCTGCCACCGTTTGACCCGCACTAGCTATTTTTCTGCGTTTTCTCCTATATAATTTTTTTTTATTCATATGTTAATAACGTGTTTGGTTTGGTTTGGTTTATTTGTTTAATCACGTATTAATATTCATAGGCTATTCAATGTCAAAGCCATCCTTGTAGAAGAGCATTAGTTATACTATTAATTCATAGCTTGTGAGATATGGTGTTCATAGCTTCTGAAAAGTATTTATCCAAAAACTAACGTAATAGCACGAACGAAATTTGAATTTGCTTACTACGATGTCGCAGTCAGGCATGTTTGCTACTATGCTGAAGAAACTCCCTTACTAACTGTAGACACTTTATTGTTGTAGTTTAAAGAGAAAAGATCTACAAATCTTTTGCACTATTCTCAGTATCACCGCAAATTTAAGCAGCACTTTAAATGTGACCGTCACAACTTTTTCTTGATATTCTAATTCATGTAATCTTGGTATTAATGTGGCATTGTGGGCAATCGAAAGACTGTTAAGCAGGAGCGAGATAAAAAGGTTCTTCCAATTAAACCAAGGCATCTGATCAGACAATAAAATGAAACTCCCACGTCTTATTTTCCGCTGTTACAATTTCATATAAAACAGCCAAATAAAAGGAACCTGAAATGTGGTTTCTCATTCAAAAAAAAGAAAAATTTGTTCTTCAAAACATCGTCATTCCCCAACTTCGATAGGAGGCCGATTTTGCCGAGCTACAAAATATGGATCTTTATTCTTTGCTCTTCCGTTACTAACTCACTTTTTTCCATTGTCTCTAAGTTTGATTGTATCTCATTCCTAAAACGTAAACTCACGCAATTGACCGTTGAATCTCCTATCGGTGACGCCCAACATCGAAAGGTGCCAGGCGCGTTGGTTTTAGGTTATAGGAACACCACACTTGAGATTTTAGCACGATTAATAAAATTAAGAACAATCTAAAAAAAAAAAAAAATTAGTGCAAATGTGCTTATCATAGTTCCGTGTTTCATCTAGTTCTAACAAGCAACCATCTTCGACTGTTAATAGAGATCGTAGTTCCAAAATCGCTGAATAAATTTGGTTTACTGTTCAATTTTCTTTACATTTTGGCGGGAACAATCTATTGGCACACACACACACACACACACACACACACACACACACACACACATATATATATATATATATATATACACATATATATATATATATATAGAGAGAGAGAGAGATGGAAAAAGAGACATATTATATATATATATATATATATATACACAACTCCTAACTTGTGAAGTCTTGAACATCTGCTCTTAATTTTAGTCTCTGTTGATTCAAAAAAAGCACTTGCCTTTTAAAAGTCTAATTCAATTACCTTACTTTTATTGAAATAATGAACGCAAATTTTCCCAGCAGATGGGGGACTAGTTCTCCTTACTATGAGCATATCCCATCGGAATATCAAACTTCACACTAACTTGAAAACCTTCAAATGATTAGGGAGACTAACAAACTACTTTCGCGCTTCTATTGACCAAAACAAACCCTGTATTTAGTGATTATATTATTGAAAACCTAATGTAAATTCCCCATGTGATATGTCGAAAAGTTTTAGATGTTTTTCAACTCATTTCTTTGTTTTTCCTTTCTTGTTGATTGGTTTTATGTTATATTCTTTACAGCAATAAAACGCAAATATTGTTGAAATAAAAAAAGGACATATGTTCATATCTTATGAATCGGCACAAGTTTAAATGACTGCGAAGATCAAGTGTTGTCAATTAAAGTTGGCCAACAGCCTCGAAAAACGTGATGAGTACCTTCCAGGTTTTGAAAATCATCATTCATAATATTGAAAAGAAATTAATCCACATGTGGTAATTTTCATTTCTCTTTAAGTAGTTTTGTGACAAATAATACAGTGTTACGTACAGTCAGCAGGATTTTTTTTTTCTTAACTTTTGCTTGAATACCTAAGGTGGATCCAATTGAGACTGGTGAGCAACTTGAAAGTGTACAAGAGATTAAAATTCGGCTCTGCTGACGAATGGTCTATGCATAAACTACAATATTACCGAGAAAATGAAACTGATAAAATTCTCTCGGAATTTCACATAAAAACGTATCACTAAATCTCACCCAGAAAACAAGACATAGTGTTAATCAAAAAGATTAAAACCACCCGCTATCGTGTGGATTTTGCTATAAGAGCGGACAATAAAAGAAAGTAAAAATATGACAAGTACTTGAATCTTGCCAGAGAACTATAAGATCTATGGAAACAATAATATGACGACGATATTAATTGTAAATAAAGCCTTCGGGATTGTCCCGAAAGTTATAGAAAAAAGACTGGAATAATTGAAAATCAAAACAAAAAGCGGAGATTAAAGGAGGAATCACAATTATGTTAATATAAGCTAGAATATTTAGAAGAATCCTGGAAATCAGAGAAGAATCGTTTTTGCTTAGACTTTATAGAAAAAAGCACTTATTAGTGCTGGTTTGAAAAAATTGCAAGGAATAAAATAATGAAAATAATAAATTCCTTTTATGCAAATAAATATATCTTTCTCTTTTCAATAATATACTTTGGATTATAATGCAGTGAGAGCTTTGATTATGACTGAAAGTAGTCATTGAATAACCGTTATTTGATTTGAATAAGACATATCTGTTTTGATGAAGACTCACTGAGAGGCCATGAAGATCAATTTCAAGTTAGATATTATTTGTAGAACTTATAATTGATTGAAAATGAATGTATAAATAAAGTGTTCTGTAAGAGTATCTAATAATAATATCCTTTTGAAGTCAATGATGATAAGTTTATGTGTGTCCTAATAGGACATGTTGATTGGTTACTTTATAGTCTGTGACTTATTTGCGTCCTTTAAAAAATCCGATCATTATGATATAGATTATTACGTAATTGTTCTAAAGCATGACGCAAGTGAAATACATAAATGGCTTGATCTGAAAAGCGACCTCTATAACAATCAAAAATTTGGGTGTCCCAGGGGCAACTAAATACCTTTGATATTTTGTTTTGTTAATGTGTTTGTTTATTTGTTTGTTTGTTTGTTTGTGTGAGTGTTTTCTGGGTCGATTTTTTATTTTCCTGTCAGCTCTGCAATATAAAAAATTTTTTATCTAACGGTGAAAATTTGAATACGGTTTTTGGTGACTGCCTTGTGAACGGTGACGGATAGAAGGAAATATTGTCAGAATGTTTGGGTCAGTCTGTGTGGTTAGCTAGGATTAGTTTAGGACCATGATTTACAGGGATAACACTCCCTTTTCTTCTCTCTAACAAACCCAGGGGCCTTGTACTGTATTGTGTATAATTTTTATATAATAAATAAAAATAAATCAATCAAAAACTTGGAAAATTATAGTAAACATCCAACAAAAAGATGATATACATTATTTTGTGTGTGTGTGTGTGTGTGTGTATTACTTTCTTTTTTGTTTCTCTATCGATTTAAAATGCTTCTTTGTTAGCATTTGAGACAAAAAATAAAAGAATAGAAAATAGTCTACTGACAAAATGTGAATGTGCTTAGTATTGTAGAATATTGCTCAGCTGGGCAAACAACGAAGGACACGTTGGTATATAAAAATATAATCTATATTCTTATTCTTCGACTGTGACGTTTGAGTGTAGTAGGAATACAGTCAGAGAGAGTTCGTACATATGTTTCTTCCGTGGCGGGGATCCTTTTTGTGAAGTAGTACGACTGCCGGAGAACACACACGAGGAGCTGATAGGTCTGCTTGAGTGACCACCGGGTCTCTCCCCTTCGCTTAAGTGACCAGCGGATCTCTGCCTTCAGTCCAAAACTACTGACCTTATATTGTCTTTTCAATTCCCATGCGGAAATATGAACCTCCTCTTCGCCTCATGTATTTTTGCTTATGGCTAGTTATCGGAACTTACGTAATTCGGTATTTTTATTCCTGTAATTTTTTAAAATCTTATCTACGAACGGAAATATCTGTCACGCTATCCAGAGGCAATAAATTATATTCTCGCCATCATATTTTATATTTCTCTTTCCTGTGAAAACAACTTTGTCAATGTTATCTTGCGACTGCATTGAATCTGCTAAGTTCATCGTCGCCAGCTAAGCTAGTATATTACAGTATTTTTTCTGACCGATAAATACATACACACACACACACACATACACACGCAATGAAAATTATAAAACATCGAATCTTTTTTTCTTACTAGGGAAACAATGAAACAATAGCTCTTCTTCAGACTAGGTCCAAAGTGTCTCAGTGCTTGCTATGCTTACCAGTTGATTACAATGCACTTTGACCTTCGATTAGCCTCTGTGCATATCCTCACTCTGTCGATTCGGTACGCTGCTCTTGGTTTGAGTTGAATTGAAGCACGCAAGAGAACGTTTTTGTATTTTTCCAACGTTGCTGATTCTAAAAGACTTTCTGACGTTTACTGTGTTTTTGTCTTCATATACTGGTGCTTGTTGGACGAATAGAAATATATTTCACAAGCTTAGGTAAATCGGTTAGAAAACCAAACAAGCAATAAAAAAAGGGAAAAAATTAGTATGTAGTTTGTTGATACGCGTGTTATATAGACTGCAATATTGTTTCGATTTGTAAACTGTCCCTAGAGTGTCTGGTGAAGTTGGTATTAATGGAGCGCTTGAATCTGATGATCCCTGGTCATTTTCGTTTATTTTTAGGTATATGAAAGTAACAGGATTATAAAGTTGGACGTGAAAATTTATCTTGATTAATTTTATGTAATAAGAAAAATCTGATGGTAATTTTATTTATTAAATTTTACTCTTTACAGAAGAATCTATCTATCTATCTATCTATTTCAGTTTGCACACATCTATTTCAGTCTGTTCATATCTATGGCAAGCTGGACATTTGTCTCAATCTGTTTCTATCTATCTATCTATCTATCTATCTATCTATCTATCTATCTATCTATCCCAGTCAGTTCATTTCCATTTTAGCGTTTTCATATATTTCTCAGTATGTACATATCTGTCACATTGTAATCATATCTATCTATCTATCTATCTATCTATCTATCTATCTCAGTCAGTACATATCCAGTTTTGCGTTTTCATATATTTCTCAGTATGTATTTATCTGTCACACAGTAATCATATCTATCTATCTATCTATCTATCTATCTATCTATGTCAGTTTGTATCCGTCTCAGTCTTCATATATCTCTCTTGGTATCTATCTATCTATCTATCTATCTATCTATCTATCTATAATAAGTACATATAAATCTGCGTCGTATGACATTCTTGATGTTCCAGTTTCCTTGTCAACATCTACGATGATATTCAGTGATCTGTATAAGATGAAGTTATTTTTTTAGATATAAATACACAATAAGTTAAAGTGAATCAATATAAATGTTTGTTTTTCAATGCAGCTTACATGTATGTGCACCTAAATTAAGCTTACGTACGATAGTACAATTGTCTCTTTTATGATTCCAAGGAAAATATTCAATCTATTCCGTGATATCCAACAACAAAAACAATAACAAAAAGAAAAGAAAATTAGAAAAATAGAAA
Source organism: Sepioteuthis lessoniana (assembly GCA_963585895.1). NCBI lineage: Eukaryota > Metazoa > Mollusca > Cephalopoda > Myopsida > Loliginidae > Sepioteuthis > Sepioteuthis lessoniana. Next base: position 116,150,011 of record OY757907.1, read on the forward strand.
CCCCCAAACTATTTCAGTTGTGTACTTAGTTTCTTCATAAGAAAGAAGCGCTGTCAACTTTTACACACACTTAATATAACCATGTGTCTCGGTGAGTGTCATGCATTTGAAATATGATCAAATTATCTTTCATGTATATTATCTTAGTTGTTGACGTTTTTGTTTAACCCTTTTTTTGTATATTTTTTTTTTCTTAAATTTTGATAGTTTTGATGTGCCCGGTCCGCATTTTGATTTCCATTTGTTTACAACTAAAGCTCGAGCTTTTTTTTTAAGATTCTTTTCTTTTCTTTTCTTTTATTTCTTTTCACGTTCTAGTTTTTGCACTGTATTTTCATCATCCCGAAGCAATTCCACCCAGATAATATGTCTTCCCTTCTTTTTAAGCCATCTGTGCTTGACAATTCCGACCCTACCTTGTATCACTGCCAGATAATTTGATCCAATTTAATGTTTTGTATGTGAAAGAGAAATTATATAAAAAAGAAAGAAATCAATGGAAGCAATGTATGAAACACGCAAACATTTTTTTTTTTTATATCATAATAGGAAGAAGAACCAAAAAGAATAAATATTTTTTTAAATGCCGAAATATTAGAATATTTACTTAGAAAGTAATTTTAACTTAATTTCAACCAATTGGCACTCACACACACACACATGCATACAGGCATGAGCTCATACACACCTACCCCACCAAACACAAGAACACACACACCAAGACAAACAGACACATACACTCCCATATATATAAATAAATAAAATATTGCTTATGCATATATATATATATATATATATATATATATATATATATATATATATATGAAATGGAGAAAACGTTCTAAAAATGTTTCTTCATGTATCAGAAATGTGCTTGATAGAGCCAATAAAGTAAGGTAATACCTAAAATAAAGTAATATCTATTCACGCCCTCCTAAAATTCTCAATACTATTAGTTTCAATCATTTACAAAAAAAAGTATCAACATCAAATAAGACATCCCTTGTCTCATCTGAGGAATTTATTTTCATATTAACGATATTGTAATGTAATTTAGTAGACATTATATATACATATATATATATATATATATATATATATATATATATATATATTAAAACGGTAGGTCCATAAAGAGATTTGTATTTTTGAGAATCTATTTATTTATTTTGTTCTTACATACGTGTATGTTTCCAGCTTGTTGCTGTCCTCAGAGAACATATATGACACAAGGCCTTGATAATGGGGTATTCAATGAGACTTGAACTCATCCATGTTTGCAGTTTTGGACCGACAACAAAAATTATATGTATATATTTATAATTTCTTTAAAGAAAAAAAAACAAAGACTGTTTATTTTAGGATTATAAATGTATTTCCATCCTGTTTTGCGTTTCTGATGTAAACCAAAAAAACGAAGAAAAATATAACAGGACTTCTTCAGATCTTATGGAGAATTGAAACAGAATAGACACTTGGGGGAGGGAAAGGAAGAGAGGTGAGGAGTTACCTCCTCGTTTATTTGAACTTCCGTTTTTTTTTTGTTTTTTTTACCTATTTATTTTATTTTCAAAAATCTTCTGTCGATTGGAATTATGGTAAATTAACTTTTTTATCTATTCTATTTATTTCGATAAATAACTTTTATGTGCTATGTTAATGTAATAATTTTTTTGTAAGAGCGATATTAATATTTATATTAATCTCGATTCTGTTTACTCAGTTACCTATTTTTTCCATGTGCGTATATTGGATACGTTTTTTTTCCTTGTTTCACAATTTATTTCTATGTTGTTGTTTTTTTAGATTAGTCTATAGTTTAAATTTAGCCTTATGTCTACATCTAGCTATTAATTCACTTCTCTTATTTAATAACTTTTCAGGCAATTTATACATCATTATTTGTATTTTCTCTTCTAAGCACAAACTGCATCTACCGTCAAAATTATTTGGAGTATTTGACTTTTTCAATATAGACCATTCGATCTCAGGAGTTAACCCTTTGTTTTTCAAACACCAGAATTGCTTCGATAGTGCCGTATGGTGTTTTAGATGTTCGTGGGAGAAAGTATATTTTGAGTACCTCTCTTTCCATTTCGTGGACGACAAACCGATATAAGTTTTTTTATGCGTTATATTCTCTTTTGGGTAAATTATTGCTTGATATATTACATTATTTAAATTACATAGTCCATTCATAGGACAATTGTCTGGGGATTTACAATTACATTCTTTTTTTATACGGTTATTATTATTATTATTATTATTATTATTATTATTATTATTATTATTATTTTTATTATTATTATTATTATTCGATCCTGAAAATCTTTAGTTATATTTTTATTATGACTCTACCTGGAAAATTTAAATGTTCAGCTCTTGAATGATTTTCTTGTCCTGAAGGAATTACTCCCAACTCAGGTTTAACTGGACCGAATAATACATATATATATATATATATATATATATATATATATATAAGTAAAATTGCCAACCGTAGTCGAGAGTGACCCGAAAGATCCCTTTTTAATAACAACTACACGGTTGTGAAGGGTAGGTGCTACTCCTATTTCCTTGATTGCTCCTCTTTACCGATAGTACCTTATAATGTTGTGTGCTAAACAAGAAGGTATCCAGTACCATTTTTTGAGTCTTTGGTATGACATGACCTGTGATTGAACTCCGGTCACCTAGGCCTAACAAAGAGAAATTGATGTTTGTGTTTACAGATGAATTTAAAACAATATGTACTACTTTTTCCATGCTAAGTAATCTCATTTATTTAAACATGTAGATTTTTTAAATTTAAATTTCAATTTCAAAATTTGCTTACTTTTAATTGTTCCATTCTATCTTCATATGCTTTCTACATTGAATTGTATGATGTTTAAATCTTTCAAAATCTAATATTTAAACTAATGTATTAGCACTTACGATATATATATATATATATATATATATATATATATATATATATTCAAATATTCTTGCTTGTAAATTTAAATATTTTTATCAACTTTTGTTCCTTAAGATTGATTTTTTCCCCGGATCATAACATTTATTTCATTTTATACCTTTATTTGAATATCAATGTTCTTCTTTTATTTAGAATTTTTTTTAATTATTATTTATAGTTGTCAATTTTCTCTTTTTTGTATAGATTATACTATTTAAAAATATTGTTATACCCATCATCATCATAATCATCATAATCATATGGTGCTGCGAGCACGGATTTTTCTGACTCTCTCTCTCGTCAATCGTCTCTATCATCCATCGCTTCCGGCAGGCTCTCTAGACTACATCCTGTGTCCGTACTGGGGAGCTATTAGTTAGATTCTAGATGGTCGTCCAACACTTGCACGTCCGTTTGAAGGGGTTCACTGGAGAATGCTACTCAAGAGTTCTTTCTTACTTCTGCAGCAGTGTCTCACGTGACTTGTCCATCTTATTTGGTGGGTTTAAAAGATGGAAGGTCGGAGGCTGAACAGCTGCTGCTTTGTAGGGTCTTGTTGCCGCGATTTGTTCAGTATAACTCGTAGCATTCTTATGAAATTTCGGTCTACCTTTTTATCGATACACCATGTGGTGCATCCATATTGTAGAATAGAAACAACCGCTGCTTGGAAAAAAGCGTTTTATTTTATCGGATCGGTCTAATATCCATATTATCGATAACCTATCGATAGCATCCCATACCTTCGCTAGTCGAGTATTGATGTCATTTTCAGCAGATGAGGCGCTGCTTCCGAGGTAGGTGAACTAGGCCGCTAATATCAGAAAACAACATTTAGTGTAGAGATGCCTCGTTTTTTTGTTTTTTTTTTATTAAAGCTATGTACTCTGTTTTGTCTGCATTGACATGGAGAACAATGGCACCTGTTGCCGGCTTCAGACTATGTTGCAGGAATTCGGTTTTACAATATCGACATTATGCATATATTTTGTTGGAATTATATCCCATCTTATAATTCATCTGTTTCTTATCTTATTTTACATATTGTAATAATACGATTGACTTTTTGAATATTTGCTATTATCATAACATTTTCTGATTATTGATTCGTATTTTCTATGTATTTTTTCAGTTACTCGTATTTATGTTATTTCCTTATTTTTGTTGCCTTCACTTGTTACATTTTTTTATATATAGTACGTACACATTTATTTTGTCGCAGGCATCTCCGATTAATTTAGTTACATAATATGCTTTGATTATGTGCTTTATTTTCGTTATTATAAGTATTATGATACTTGTTAGTGATTCTTGTGTTCGTTGTATCTGCATATCAGGAATTTACTCTATTTTTCTTATATCGGGTACAATGTATTTTTGGAAATTGTTTGTCAATTATATTCAGGAACGTTTAATGTAAATATAGAGTTTATGAATATCATTGAATTGTGGACTAAACACTATCCTGTTTTCCTTGGTTCATATATATATATATATATATATATATATATATATATATATAAAGTTAGGGCTCATTGGTTAGCACACACTTAAATGGTTTCAATATCTCTATGTACAATAATCAATTTTATTTGTTTTCAATTATTCGTTTGTACCCAGATGGTTTCAATATTTGCTAACACTGGTACTTCTCCTTAATATCAATAATTCCTTTGCACACATTTTGATAATTTCAAGTATCGCTTCCAAACACTAATACTTCTTCATGGTATCAAGTATTGCGAACTGATACTTATATCTGGCTTAGTGGGTAGAGTGTTTGCCCATGACCCGGGAGACCAGGTTTCAATCTCAAGAAGAGTCAAACCAAAGACTCAAAAGATGGTATTGGATGCCTCTCTTCTTACACTCAGCTTTATAAGGTTCGGATCAAGGGTAAAATGGAGCAATCAAGGAAAAACTGTAGCATTTTCTCCTACACCTCGGTGTAGTAGCTATTGAACAGAGGGACTTATGGTCACTCTCGATAATGGTCACCAAAGTTTTTACAAATAATTCTATTTATTAGTAATTGTTTGCACACAGTTAAACCATTTCAATATGATAATTTTATTGAATATTAAGCAGTTATTCGCATGTAGTTACATGATTTCAAGTTGTGTTATTTAACTGGTGTAATTCTATTAATCAAGTATTTCCATCTGCAAAGAAGAATGTGCACACAGCTACATGGTTTCAAATAACTATTAATATTAAAGTCTTGTAATGAGTAGAGTGTTCGCAAATGGTCCAGAAGACCGGGGTTCAATCCCAGATCGAGTCATACCAAAGACTCAAAAAGTGGTATTTGATGCTGCCTTGCTTAACAGTCGGTATTATAAGGTAAGGATCAAGGATAAAGTGGAGAAATCCAGAGAATGGAGAAGTGCCCTCCTTTACACCTCGTTGGGGTAACTATTAAAAAGGTAGATTTTGGGTCACCCTCGACTAAGGTCGCCAACTTTACTTAATTTTACTTGGCGTATAGATGAGACCGTAAGAGGTTGTACCACTCTGGGTCAGAGTAGTAATTTACGAGGCACTTTGCTTCAATGTGGCACTAAGCCAAACGAAGGGGGCACCCAATAAGACTCGAACTCATCCGTGAAGGTTTGCTAGTCTAGTTTGCTAACCATTACACCACCAGAGTAGATCTGAGAGTAATAATAATGAAAGTTTACGCTATATTACCCAAACTCCAGGACTGGAGCCTCACCATCAGATGCAGTTAAATATCATACCCAGATTCAGTTTCCATTATTGCTTTTTCAAACTAATCATTATTTTAATGCTGATAATCTGTTTGCACACAGTTAAATGTTTTTTTTTTTTTTAAGTATTGCCATCAGATGTTAATCATTCAATTTATTAATAATCATTTTGTTTGCTCACAGTTTAAATAGGTATGGTTATTTCACTCCAAATGACCGTGAGCCACTGCCTTCTCGCATCTAAAAATGTTAAAATAGTGTTTGCTATTTGTTTGTCTCAAGTGAACTTAAGCAAGTGACAATGGCGACTCCCTCTTGCTAATGTCTTAGCTTTTTTTGAGAAACAATCAGCTACAACTATGGTTTGGACCGGTGCACTCCGGTAATTTTCAATAAAAAATACTTTGTAGATTGGGAGGATTTGTATTTGCTACACAGAGAGCCTTTCTCACTTATTTCAAGGTACGTCGGAATGATTCAGTTCCGGATAGAACTTTTAGCCTAAAGGATTATCCAAAAATGTATCCAACGTAAAAAAATGAAGCGAGAAATAGTTCGACATTGGCTAGATAGAGCTACTATTGTTTGTCTTATTCCATTTGCATAACACGATTAACAGTTTAGATATGCGACTTATTTCTCTCGAACATAGAATAAAAACATGTCTAAAATTATAATACCTGTTTTATTCTTAATAATGTCTAGCTATTAAGGAATATTGTTTGGTCAGTATCATATGAATACTTTTTTCTGGCCAAATTTCTGGTATGTCAGTGACACAAGGTCCTGCAACTTGTCAGGCCATGATGATGGAGATACATTTTTTTTCTTTCAGGTATTAACAACTAATAAACATATGAAGCTTCGTCATAATTTCGATCACTGTCAAATATTTTTGCTGAAAAACTAGCATTATAAGAAACGACCCCGAGTAAAACATCAGTCTGTGTGTGTAGTTTAGTTGTGTTTAATGGCTTATCAACACTTGTGGGTTATTTAAAGCTTAAACACGCACACACTTATATATATATATATATATATATATATATATATATATATATATATATATATATATTCTCATGACAATATTCTATTTCGGTTGATAGCGTTTCGTTTTAAATTTGTACGATGTCAGCATCTCAGTTAAATCCAACAATACGTTTATGTAATTTTTGCAACCTTATAGAAAACCTAAAAACTTTTTTTTAAAAAAACAATCTTTACACTTGCAAATTACCCATGGTGATGGCCTATGAAAAGTCCGAAAGCACTCGGGACAATTTTGGTAAATTCATCAACCAATTCCAACCTAAAACCAAAACTCTTGTCAGGAAATTTGAAAGGATCCTAATAAAATTATAAAGACAAAAGGTGTCTTTATTATTTAATCAAACATGTCAAAACGAACGACTGCCTATCCCCCTCATCCACACCGAGGGTATCTTCTTGTTGTAATAGTTAAAGCGCTGGCCTACGGAATCATAGTGAGTGAGTTCGAACTCCAGTCGCGATATTACTGTCACTTTCGGACAAACCACCTTGGGAAAGGGATGAATCCCTTACCCCCCACAGCTAAAGGTTAAATAGTACCACCACTGTTCTTTGTCATTAAATAACGTCAGTAGGTTAATATGCGATTAAACAACAAAAAAACACGCACAGATATACATATATATTTTGCAAGCGAATAATTTATAGGTAACATTATTTTTAAACAAGCCTGGGAAAATATCCTCCCATATGATGGGAATAAGATTATATTCGTCGGCTTGTATTTTTTCTTTATTTATACGCATTACAAACCGAGCTTAAAGTGTAATGACTATCAGATGTAGTTTAGTATCATACACAGGACTAGGTTTTACATATTGCTTTCAAAAACCTCCCCAAACCCAACGCTCACACAGACACTATTATTCTGTAATACCCTATGACAGTTATTTTCTGAGAAAAGTAAACAATGTATAATACGCATGAAATAGGATTAAGAGATTTTCCCAGTGCAGAATGAAGTGAAAGTCTACATAGAAGTAACCAGGGGACATTAAACCACTGACCACAGGTCAAATCCTGATTGAGGCGTTTTACTTCGCTTTTATAAGTAAGTAAAATAAAGTTGGCGCCCTAAGTAGAGGGTGACCCGAAGGCTCCCTTTTCAATAGCTACTACACCAAGGTGTAGGCGAGGGCGCTACTCCTTTCCCTGGATTGCTCCTCTTTACCCTTTAATGCTGAGTGTTAAGCAAGACGGCATCAAGTACAATTGTTTAGTCTTTGGTTATACTCGACCTGGAATTGAACCCCAGTCTTCTGGACCATTGTCGAAGACTCGACTGATTAGGTGAATGAATTCATACATCATTTCGCCAGATGACTTAAAAAGAAGACAGGAAATATCATCCATGTATAATTGCTTCATGATGATGAAAAAATAAATTGAATGAAACTGAAGAAGAAAGAAAAAAGAAACAATAAAGAATAAACTTAAATGTAAGAGAACTTATGCAATATTTGTAAACAAAGTATCTAGCAAAAAAAAAAAAAATGAAAATGCACCCTGGTCTTTAGAAAAATATAAAAAAATTCAAGAAAAAATGGCCAACTTGATTCTTTGATTTAGTTGCGAGACTAGTACAAGAAAATGGTCTTTTGTTGCGTCCAGCATGCGGTGATAAATACACAAAAAACTACGCAGAAATTCAACGCTCAGATCGTCTGACACAATTTTTGATAGAAAACAAGATCTACGACAACTATTTCTCTATGTTTTGTCGACAGATAAACACTATATTGTCAACGCAAACTCATCTCCTATGAGGGTGAAGTTAAGCGTGTATAGGCTGGAATATCAAATAAGAAAATCTAGTGAACATCTCACGTTAGTTATATAATAATAACAACCTGTTGACGGCAACCAGATCTGGTTAATATTCATAAAACAAACAAACAGAAAAAAGCTGGTGTATTACGCAAATCTTCAAAGACAATACTCGCAAAAACTCTAAACTTAAACAAAGGACCCCTTTAGATAATGAATTTTAAACCTGAAAATTCTTACCTATGCCGAGTCAGCCCTAAAATAAATTTATTATTATTTTATTTGTTTTTCTGACAAAATATTACTTAATCATTAGTGACTGAATGTTGTGAAATATTTGTTTATCGTATTCTACCAGTAATATCACTTGTAATATCAGCAACTAGTATGTTATATTCAATTAAAATATCAATATATTTATCCTGTTAATGTTACAACTCACCCATCTAACATCGTTCGTGGTATTTCACAGGTATCTTGCTTGTAGGGATGCCATAGACAGACAAAGTTAAATGAAACTCTACTTTGTATTCGTTTACTACACAAGTCAGTTTGTTGTTTGGTTGGGTTTTATGTCATATCAACCTTTGTATGTTATTTAATGACAAATAAATTTTTATAAAAATAATCAATTGTTTCAAACAATTCAGTTTAGCGTGAGTAGACAGTTTAATTATCAAAAACATTTCTACTTAAAGCAATTCAGTTTATACAAACAGTTCTAATTCAGCCAATTCAGTTTAGTATTAATATAGATTTTTTTACACACAGTTAAATCTCAAAACAGTTCTATATTAAACTATACAGTTTACTGTAAGTAGTGTTTCAATGTCAAAAACTTTTCCATTTTAAACAATTCAGTTTAGCATAAGTACGCAGTTTAATTGTCATACATATTTCTATTTCAACCTATTCAGTTTAGTCAAACTTCTAATTCAAACAATTCAGTTTAGCATAAGTATGCAGTTTAGTTCTATTTAACCCATAGATAGGGCCCTAAAAGGTGATACCATTCCGAGCCAAGGGGGACCTGGGAGCAATGGCTATGAAGGAGTGTTCTGCACTCTCTAAAGCCCCAGCATTACTGGAACCTCACCATCAGATTGTTTAGTGTCATATCCAGGACACTCATTGTGAGGGTATCTTATGCCTCAACAGAGGTGAAGTCCATGTATTCTACATCCCCAACCGAGTGGGTAATACACGCGTCAGCATGTGGATTTATCTCTTTTCTCGGGGCTGTTTTGGTTCCCTATGAAAAACTATCACTAACTTTTTTAAAAATTTCCTTCAACTTTATTTGTACTTATACAACCACAACTACATACAGAGTATAAAGAAAGTTGCGCCCACTTATCACCACTTATTCACACCTACTCGAAATTTTTCCTGCTCAATCGGGAAAAGCGTTTAGAATACGCTGACTGTATGATTGGAAAAGAGGTATCTGATAGCGTTTGTCAAGTTCTTGAGATCTGAGGTGTGTAGAGTAATTTTTCATTGCAATTAGTCCGAGGGTCACCCTGGACATTAAAAGTAGTTCGGTTTGATTACGTTTCATGACATATCAATTATTTTAGTTAATTTAATGCCAAATTCACTTTATACGTATATATTAAATATATATTATTTGTAAACACAGTTTGTTGATAACGTATTTTAAACAAATATAAGTTCGTTCTATGGCACACAGTTAAATGTTCCCAGAAATTGCTAAGTATCACTAACAAATCAATGAGACATCAGTCATTTTTTTATACATCGTTAAAGGATCAAACAGTTCTATTTCTAACAATTCAATTTAGCACAGTTTAAAATTCAACCTTCTGTTTGATCCATATCTAGGATCATATCTGGTGCGATCACTTCTGGTCAGATGGGATCTGGGAGCAATGGAAACGAAGGAGTGATACACATTTTACAAGCTCCTGCATTACTGGAGCCTCACCATCAGATTTTTCGGGTCATATAAGAACATTCCTTGGGTTGGTGGAGGGTATTATACCTCTGCAGAGATGCAGAAGATGTATTCTACAGCCCCTGCCGACTGGTCCCTTGTCAGAGGGGTAGTACCTGATAGGGTCCATCTATGGGGAAAAAATGTTTTAAGATTAACCGTATTCAATAGGACAGCGGGGAAAAACGTTTTAGAAAAAATACACCAAAATATTAATATAAATGTACAATAAATGCGATTATCTTACCTTTATACAATAACCTGAGATAACTGAAATAAATCTAACTATCAGTTAATATTTTCTATTGTTTAAATTGTAAAAAATGCCGATACATTTTGATGCAATCTAAAATTTACGAACGTCAGGACACAAAACGAGCAATTGGATATTTCGAAAATATCATTTCATTCAGTTTTAAATGCGTTAAATATTATGTTTCATAGTTTAAATTAGTTTTCAATATACTTTATTTATAGAATTGAATTGCATACAGAATAAGATATTTTGTAAAGACATTTGCGTATACTAAGTAAACCGTGGAAATTTCACAGGTCCATTAATTAATGAATTCTCGAAATGCAGTTTTTCAACTGATTTTTCAAAGCTATCAACATTCAGTTACACTAAACAATGATTTTCTGCATTGACAACATATTCATTTAAATGATATAATGTACACAACGTTTTACAAGGATAGATTTTCCATTCTTAAAAGGCCCTAAAATATTCACAAATAAACAGAGAATGAGTATACGGGGCTCATTAAATGTTTCCAGACTTTTTTCGTCTGGGCACTTTTATTGATAGTACACTCATAAAACTCTAGTCCACTTCGAAGTAATCTCCTCCGGCTGCAATGCACTTCTTGTACCGTTCCAACAACTTCTGCAAGGCCCAATTGACGTCCTCTTCTGTGAGCCTGTCAATGACCTTCGTCACAGCTATGGGTATAGTAGGACAAACTGGATTTTTCAGCCTTGGTGAGGCAACTAGTCAAGGAGAAGGAAAACGCTGAATTCAAACCTGTTTAACTCCGTTGAAAAATTGACCTTGTGTCATATCCTGCCCGAGCGGAGGGGTTGACCTTCGTCACAGCCACTTTCATCTCCTCAACTGTCTCATAACGACAGTCTCTGAGCTTAGGGAATAACCAAAAGTCACGGGGAGCAAGGTCTGGACTATAGGGGAAGGAAGTATCTTGATGCCCATCTTGGTCAAATAGTCTGTGACAAGGATGGAGTTGTGGACTGGTGCATTGTCCAGGTGGAAATACCACTGACCCGATTTGAAGAGTGCTGGCCTCGTTCGAGGGAATCTCTTCATGAACTCCCTTAAAACCCTAACCCTAAGCCTTTGGCCAAACAACTCTGGTGTATTTACTTCCTCACTCCTCCCACACCTATCATCATCCCTCACAGACTCCCTACTTTCCTTGAATCTCTTATGCCACTCAAAAACTGATGCTCGATTAATGTAAGATGGTCGAAAAGCAGTCCGAAGTATCCCATACGTTTCTGTGGCATTTTTTCCAATTTAAAACAGAATTTTATTGCATATCGTTCTTCTAAAGTGTCAGATTGGATTTTTGAAAATCACCTGCGGTGACAATCAGGGTTTAGGAGGGTTTATTCCAATTCCTGCCGTAGCTGTTCATTTGAACCGTGAATCATACAAATTTGTCAGTCATCTCATACGATGTATAGCAATAACATACTGAATTTTGAAGGGTCTACAACAATTTTAAATGCCTGTATAAAAAAAAAGTCTGGAATCTTATTGAATTCACCACAAATTAGTAACTTAAGCGCACACGCACGGCTTGTTAAAAGTTATTCAATGTTTTGGTTTGTTTCTTGTTTGTTTCATGGCATATCAATTTTGTAGGTTATTTAATGCCAAAGCTATTCTCATAGAAGAACAGTAGTGGTACAATTTAACCTATAGCTGGGAGGATAAGGGGTTCATACCTTTACCAAGGGTATTTGCCTGAAAGTGAACGCAATAGCGCGACTGGGGTACGAACTCACTTACTCCGATTCCGCAGTCAATCGCTTTAACAATGACACCACGAGGACACCACTTCAATGTTTTTGGTACATGGTAATTTACGCCACGTCTAACACGTGACCGAATCAGGTCAAGCCGTTGGAGAGATCCACTGTGATCAGTAGTATTGTTGTAGGTGGTGTGCAGACACGTTGTGCTTTGCTTCACTCCGTGGGTAATTTGAAAACCACAATAGAGTTCGAAAGTAACTATAACAACACGGACGAGACGGAAAATATTTGTTGTTCGAAAAGTGAATGCACAGTTGATCATATAAAAGTAACCTGATATTTCAAGAAATATCAGGTAACGAGAACCTCGACGATTAAGCAAGGTTAGGTAGACCTTAAACCGTGGATATTGTAACCACCTTTTAAGCCCTATCGGTAAGTCCGAACAGTAACACTCGGAGATGATCGGGTGACATCACCAGCGAGTGGATTGTGCCTCGCGTTGCCAAGATATTACACAAGTTTTGTCTCTTCCTAATATATATATATATATATATATATATATATATATGTGTGTGTGTGTGTGTGTGTGTGTGTGTGTGTGTGTGTATAACTACTAAGGAAGAAATGGTAAAAGAAGACAAAACAAAAGAAAACGTCATAAAATTGGATGATAAAAAGCTCATTTATATTTAGAGAAACAAAATCTCTAATGAAAAAGTCGGAAATACGTACTTGCATAATTCCAAAGTGCTTTCAATTTGGCGGTTTCTTTGAGGGCCTTTCATTGCCTTTTAATCTAAGAGCGTTGTTTATGTTTCATTACAACGAGATTTCAGTGTGTTTGGAAATCTGTTAAACTGTCTTTATCGTTCATCCAAACTTTTTAATCTTCCTCCAGATCTCTGCAAAAATCTTTCTGCGGCATCTTTCGTCTGTCCTAAACCTTTATCTCGAAGTTCTTTTTAACACAGACTTTCTTAAGACAAAAGAACAATCATATCAACGCACTAGGTGTCTTTTAAATTGGCGTTTTCACTTTGATGTCTGTTTAGAGTAAATGTTAGTTGTTTTTTTTTTTTTGTTTTTTTTTTTCAACTTTTGGTTTTTGTTAATTTGTTGCTTAATTTTAAGTCATGTTCTCGAAAGAATTCTTTATTGTTTTGTTTTTTGTTTTTTGTTGGTTTGTTTTTTTTTTTGTTTTGTTGATTTGCTTCTCATTCTTTCTTCTTTATTTCTTTCTTTATTCCTTTGTTACTCTGTTCATTTTACAATTATTTTTTCTATTGTATAACTTTTTTTAGTTGGATATCTCATGCGATATAATGGTTAGCAAGTAAATCTACCCGATTATTATACGTAAGTTCGATTCTTCAAGGGGGCTTCATATAATTGGCATTATATCTAACGTAAATTTAATAAATGACAAATTCTTCGTGTTACATTTTCCATTCTTCTAATTCTTATTTACACACCACCGCCTCCATGATCAATTTTTCAGTAGATTACTGCTGGTCTGAATTCAAGGATTTCCTTCTAGAACATTTGTTGGTCGATTTCTTTGTTTGATCGTATATAAATCTTCGTGCACCATTTAATTTGACTTGCAAAAGGACAGTAGTGGAACAATTTAATCTATTACTTGGGCATGGACAAATGTTTCATGCCTTTCGCAATGGTATTAGTCCGTAAATAAAAGTAATTGCATGACATAAGTTCGAACTCGCTTACTACGATTTCACACTCAAGAACGTTAGACTCCCCTCTCTCCAAGACCCTGTTGCAGTATAAAGGTTAAAGAGTCCAGGTTTCTTAACTATTTACTCATAACTTGAAAGACATTCTGAAAAGAATTCGCGCGAAATGATATGCAAGCAGTTTGGACCTAAATTCGAACTCGGTTCGTCGGGCCCATTTACTTAGACAATAACGTTTGCACTACGCTACTCTATCATTTCTACGCTTGTTTTTATCTTCCTTAATTCATTTTTTCTTCTCACACTTTCCCAACTTTTTTTTTTTAGAATTTTCACCCTTGGTAAATTGGCTCCTATTTCCTTGGTCTTCTTTGTTTTAATTTTCATTTTTTTTCCTTTCTTTTAATTACTTTTTCAATTCTGTCTTTCTATTTGTATCTACGTCCGTTTCATAGCTCACTTTTTCACACCGACCTTATCACCCTTTTTCTCCATATTTTTTTCTCT
>OY757907.1:116169656-116192156 GCA_963585895.1 Sepioteuthis lessoniana
TAAAGAAGAGATTTAAGAAGGAAGAAACAGATTAGAGAACAAAGGAAAGAAGAAAAAATAAAGTCCCTTAAAGAAAGGTAATGATTGGGAAATATATCAGGAGAAAATAAAGACATACTGAGGTAATCATAAGGAACAGACAATGAAACAAAAAAGAGAAGCGGAAAGATAGAATGCAAGAAATAGGGAAAACATGAGAAATGAAGAAGTAAAGGAGAAAGAGAGAAAGAAAAAAAGATGAATTGAAGTCAAAATTAGGGAAGAAAGAAATACTAATCAACAAACAAAAGAAAAAATAATTATTTAAAAAGATAAAAAATAAGAAAAAATCAGGATAAAAAGAAAAAAATACTGAGGTGATTACACAAAGAAGAAAAGTGGGAAAATATAATACAGGAAAGAAGAAAAAAATTAAGAAAAGTATAAGAACGAAGAAAAGAAAGAAAGAAAGAAAGAAAGAAAGCAACATTAAAGAGGCTATTCAAGGTTTATATTATAAACTTATAAGAAAAATTTAAAAATACACTTAAAACCAAAAAAAAAACATAATAACTCAAACGCGAGAAAGACATTTAAAAAAAGAAACAATAATAAAAAAGAAGGAAAAAATTGATGTGAGAGGATAAAAGACAGATGGCGAGAAGAACAGATGGAAGAACAAGGGGAAAGATAAAGGAAAACCAGAAGAAATAGAAGAAAGAAAGAAACTATTTTTCTCTTTTGAACTTTTCACCTTATTTTCCTGTTATCTGCATTCAAACAGCTCGCCAAGCAGCCAGCAACAATGGAAACAATATGTGCGTTCTTGCTGTGTCCCCCTTGCACCGGATTCGACATGAACCACCTTAGACTTCTCTTGCTGACCCTTACAGCTACGGACAAATGACCACCAGCAAATTAGTAATACTCTACCCACTACCCTAATTATTTCTCGACCATCTGCTTTCTTTCGATCACTCTGTTGCCTCCTCCCTGGCGACCAAATGTCCTGCATTGTCTCAGGCATCTTTGTGACCAGCTTCGTAACCCTGCAAGAGAGGCGGCCCAACAAAAACCTCTTGATAATCTGCGAAAGCCACTTCACGCCGCATTGTTTAAACTGCTAATTTAAATCCTCTTTTCACATAAGAAAACCTTTGGCGTTATTCTATTTTTATTTTTCGATTATCAACTATATATATATATATATATATATATATATATATATATCACTGTACTCTTTGGGATCATAAAGTTTGTAAGAATATTTACTACAGTTGAAATGGATTATTAAAATGATCTGCGATATTGATTTTATAAACAATGCCCTACAATACGGGATTCCTTTCAAAGAAAGAAAATATTAAGTAAGCATTGTTTTGTCTTGTGACTGGATTTAAGTGAGGCCACAGTGCTGATCAAACTCATTCAAATGATACATGTCTTGTCCTGGAGAAGTCACTTAGTAAAGTTTGCCACAGGGCCCTGAAGTTTTGGTTTCTTGTTCAGAAAGGATGAATTTGCAGTGGTATTCAAGCCTACCTCACTTATCATTATAAACCGCGATGTACCTTCTAAAATTATGTTAACATAGTTTTCGTTCAAAGCTAAAAGTAATGATCCGCTTTCGAAAATCGAATTCAAAACTCAATCATAATAAACCAACTCGATAAACAGCATGAACAGGTACCCGTCTATCTTGAGAGTGGAGGCACATAGTATTTGTTCCCATTCCCAAGACAAACCAAAATTTAAAACAGAAGTTTGGGATGAAGAAAAGTAGAAAACTAACGATTTGTGATGAAAATAAAGTACAAAATAACGATAGAGAAATATCACTGTTAAAACATGAAGTAAATGTACGGAATTACGTATATATAGGGCGTAGATACCTGTATATATATATATATATATATATATATAGATAGATATAGTCATCGACAGACAGATCTGTTTCGTTCTATCTGAACTCACCAGTGTGGCTAGACAGTATCTCCTCGTAGCTGGGATCGAAACCCGGTTGACTCAAACGCCAAGCCAAAGCTTCTAACCATTTAAAAAGCGATGAGATACTAGCTACGAAGTACATTTTAAACGGTTATGAATCACAATTACTATTGTTTACATACATCCGTTCAACGGCCGCCGAGATCTCAATTCAAATACGAATGCTTCATATATATATATATATATATATATATATATATATATATATATATATATATATAATTTTAAAAATGGTAGATATATATATTCCCAAATGACATCTATGCAATTAAGCTAAATATGTTCCCTTTGAAAAAAATAACTTTTCCTCGACTTTAGGCATTCTAATTAATTCGGTGTCAATATATTTTAAAAAAAGGCATTAATTTTAATCTTGTGAATAAACTTATGAATGTTTCAAAATAATCGTTTTCTTGTATGTATGTACGTACATATGTATGTATATATGTATGTATGTATGAAGACAATTTGATAACAAGGTTATCCATGTATATATGGATGCGTATGTATGGGTGCATGTACGAATTGATATATTCAAACACTTACATAGAGTATCAAGATTGAAACCTTATTTACCGAGATAAAAATGAGAAATAAAGTAAAATATCCATTTCTTAAAACCTGACACTTTGGGCTTTCCATATTATTGGAAACTCTTCTTCGATAGGGTGGGAAACTGCACCATTCTATTCCCTGTAATTTGCTCTGTTTCCTCTGATCCCGTCCACTTGAAATTAATTTTAATTTTACGAAAGAAAAAAAATTACTCATCTTGGTCTGTGGATTATAGAAGCTGATTTACTTGCGCAATCCTGTTTCTGTAATACAATTGCGGAGGGTTTTTTTTTATATTATCATTTTTCGTTTTATATATCTTGCCTTTCGGTTTAGTTAGGCTGAGAACCTTTCACTTAGTGCATGGGTTAGTTAGTGCATGGGTTAGTTGAGTGCAAGTGTTCACGAGCGGGGTGGATGTGACAATCAGAGATGTCACAATAAAAATCCCAGATTGGAAATGGAACCGGGGACGGGATTGACGTCACGCTCGGTAGCGATGAGGATTTGGGGGATTTGAAAAAAGCGAGGCTAGACGACTTTGTGCGCTACGGGCGCCGTGCGTTGGTTGGGTGAGTGGAAGTTGAGATTCGGGCTTGGACGAAGCAAGTCGGTTTTCGGAGCTCGCCGAGGCCAGACCAGTAGTTTGCGACGGGGGCCGCGCGTGGTGGGGTTAGATGGAAAAGTCAAAATAGAAAGAAATTGTGTCCCTCTCTCTTCATGTCGAAAAACCTTAAACTCTAAAAGGTAATAAAAGGTTTCGTACCTGAACTAATTTCGTGTTTTTCGGATTCCAATATCTTTATGAACATTATGTCTATTTCACATATCCGTATCATGGGTATATTACATATCGTCAAAAGCCTTTCTTTAAACTAGAATGATAGAGGAATGAAACTGTCTTGTCTTCATTTAGTCCTGAGATCTAGACTGCTGCCTAGACGTTATAACTTCCTCAGACGTTCCTCTGTTTCGTACACTTTCATTTAACTTTAAGATTTTTTTTTAATTTGAAAAGAATATAAAGATCCAGTCACGATAAATTTTGATCGCACATTGTATGTATTCATTTAAGATTGAATTTGGAAAGCGGAGTTTATTGAATTTATTTTCACTTCAATTGCCTCTTATGATAGGTCTTGTTTGTGTGCTTCAAAAATTCTACATTGTATCAGACTAAACTAAACTAATTTTTAACTGCATGTATATCTTTGTTCTTGTGGTGGGTGTTTGATTGTTTTCTTGGTATGCTTCATAAAATATTTCCTATTGGAAATATATACGAATATGAAGTTGCGTCCTGGAAAAAATCAATTTTCTAATTACTATAAAATACATGACAATTGTCAAACATTTCATTCCAGTTCTGCACCCAGCGAAGATTTATTTCAAGAAATGTTCATTTCTTCTTCTTCTTCTTTTTCTTCTTCTTCTTCTTCTTCTTCTTCTTCTTCTTCTTCTTCTTCTTCTTCTTCTTCTTCTTCTTCTTTTTAAAAATTAGTTTTCATTCATCGTTGCATTAATTTTATATTATTCATCATTTTTTTCATATGACTTAATTCTCTAAGGAAATGGACATAGTGCACCACTTTCAAAGGATTTGGAAATGTATGAAACAACTTCAGCCACTATCTACGGCAAAATTCTACGCCAAACTGGGAATTTCTAGACGTAGGACAAAATTCACAGTAATAAACAAAAGAACTTTTACGAGGGTTCAGGTGGTCTGCATCTTTTAACAAATTGTTTGTCCGTCAAAAAGCAAATCTTTTTTTATCTATCTTTCTTTGACAATTTGCTAATCGTATTAATTATTACACGTTTATTATCTCATTAATTATAATCGTTATATGATTATACACTTTTATAATTATAATTACAATAATCATAATCTTTTAATCATCACACTTTTTTAATCTTAACAATTTTAACATATTCTTAACTCGACATCATCATGTCACATTTTTTCTTCCACTAAATATCAAGCTTTTGACGGGATTCTCAATGTTGGATAAAAATAGTAGACTTGTCCTAATTTCCGACTTCAATAGGTACCCTAAACTGTTAGGCTTTATTAATATCTGTACAGGATCGGTTTGGTTTAGAATATAATGATTTTATCCCCCGCAAACGGTTTAGACCAACCGAAAAACGTCCTGAATACTAAATTGAATCTAATGGTAGAACTCCAGTCATGGAGATCTAGAAAATAGGTAGGACTCCTTCATTACCTATACTCTTAGGAATTACTTGTTAAGGTGCCATGTAGTGATTGTTTGTTTGGGTTTTATGGCATATTAACATTTTTAGGTTATTTAATGCTTAATCCATTTTTTTTACAAATAAACCAATTCAGTTTAGCATAAGTACACAGTTGAAATGTCAAAAAAAAAATTTTATTTCAAGTAATTCACTTTAGTCATACAGTTCTAAATCAACGAGTACAGTTTCTATGAAGTAGAGTTTTTGTTTACACACAGTTAAATGTCAAACAATTCAGATTAGCGTAAGTACAGTTTCAATGTCAAAAATAGTTCCACTGCAAAGAATTCAGTTTTCTATAAGTACGTAGTTTAGTTTTAGTGGACCCATAAATAGGAACCTATCAGGTACTACCACTCCGGGATAGAGTGGACCAGTGAGCGATGTCAATGACGGGGTACCCTGTATTCCTCAAAGCTCATGCATCACCGGAACCTCGCCATCAGATTGTTTACTATCATATCGCAGACACTCGTTAGGAGGATGTCTTAACCCTCTGCTGAGATGCAAGTGACGAAGCAAACCATGTATCGAGAAAATGGGACTTTTTAAATATCATTCGTATGAAATAATACCAAGGGAGGTCCCCATGGTGTAATGGTTGAAGTGCTAGACTTTGGCTTTAACAAGCGGTTATTTGAACTCCTATCACGTTTGGACTAATACCTTTGTGAAAGGTATTGAACCCCATATTTCCCTTGCTATTGATTTAATAGAATCACTGCAAAGACATGCAGGACACTGTTAGAGAAGCAAGAATGAACACATAAGAGACGTTCTCTTTTGAACACTTTCACATAGTCAGGCTAGCGTCGGCCGACCATCAAGAACACACCTTCAACAAGTTTATGCAGACAGGATACAATTTGGAAGACCTGCCTGGAACGATGGATTTTAGGGAGAGATAGTGAGTGGGAGAGTCAGGTAAATCCGTCCGGGAAGCATGACTTGATTATAATGACTATAACAACCGTTCTTCTACTAGGATATTTTTGGCATTAAATATTCCACAAAGTTTGATATGACATCTCAGAAAGAAACCAAATCTAGAAAGAGTCGCGTAGGAAAACTTTTAAGAAAGTACAGTATAAAACTGTAGTTGGTAATACTGAATAAAAGGTATGGCATTTCCTTGAGATATAAAATAACCTTTAACAGGTTTACATGCTGTTACAATGAACCAATCGATACTTTTTTTTGTAAATATAGGATTCTATCTTTTGTCGTGCTTTTCTTTCAAGTCACTCTTTCATTAAAACTTCCAAGCATGGATTAATCTGTAACTAATATACAGTTGAATGATATCAATTTAGTATATAACTTACATCACTAGAGAATATGTGTGCGAGTAAAAGCTTGTTAATCGTTGTGCTTTATTAAACTGTCTTAAATATAATTCGAACACAAAACATTATTGTATCAATATTTATACTTCACTCTCGAATACTGCAAAAACTTTTTAATAAGACAGTTAAATTACCAAAAGCAGTATATCTAAAATTATGATGTATATACGATAATGAAATGTCAGATATTTGTGGGTGTTTTCGGAAATGTGAAGTAATCGATAAATTGGATAATCAGATGCCAATAATGCTCGTTAATTAAAAATAATCACAGCAATGATCGTTATGTTATTCTCAATTAAATTAAGATATCAAACAAAACATGCTAAATCAACACCGATGTTTTATTTGGATTTAATTAGAGAGTTTTCTGGAAAGCAGTGGATCATGATTTGGATATGGGATAATGAGTTCGTTCCGTCTTGGATTCACGAAAAATATTATTCTAAAAAGAAGATATTTGCTTCTCATTTTTAACTATACATTACAAATGAATAAATGGACATCCATGCGATTAACTAGTATCGAAAAATAATATAAATAGGACACTCAATTATTATTATTCAATATATATATATATATATATATATATTAGAGATGAATATATTATTTCTTTCTTAAATGTTCTTGATTAGCTTTACGTTAATATCATAGTCAGGAGAAGTGATTCTCTTGCAAGTAAAAGTTGTTTCTTTTTCGGAAAGTTCTTAAAACGATTCTTAGAAGAGTTGAGATGCAATTAGAGAAACAACAAAAAATCAAATGTTTGGGGAACATTTTAATTCGTTGAATGATTTATATTTTCTAGTATCCAAGTGTCTTTTATGGACGTTTAAATGACACCTAACACTGAACGCTCCAATTAGAAGATATATTTTCAACAAC
This sequence comes from Sepioteuthis lessoniana, assembly GCA_963585895.1. Classification (NCBI taxonomy): domain Eukaryota; kingdom Metazoa; phylum Mollusca; class Cephalopoda; order Myopsida; family Loliginidae; genus Sepioteuthis; species Sepioteuthis lessoniana. The sequence goes on from OY757907.1 coordinate 116,176,691, forward strand.
AGGTGTCTTAAAATTAGATGTGGATTTGAATCGAGCTTTGTATGTGGGATATCATTCATGCACACATATATACATATATATTAAAGTGATATTATATACATAAAAATAAATAAATAAATATATATACATATATGTGTGTGTGCGTATGTGTGTGTGTGTTAATTGATGTATATTTAAATTATAATCCCTCAAATACCTTGCTTAAGGTGAAATATATTCTCTGATATTAAGCGTTAGAATTTTTTTATATTGTAAATTTTGAAATTAAATAGTAAAATTTTTTAATTTCCATCTGATGATCCAGTTAACTAGAGGGTGAAATATATTTATAATGAATTTTATCTATCGATTTTCCTTGAGATAAATGATATTATTTTTGTTCTGTGGGAGATTTCTTCCATAATGTTTTTCTATATTAATTAGCCATGCATTGAGCATTCTATTTGAATTATTCCTTTTAAGTCTATTTACGGACATAAATGTGGTATATATATATATATATATATATATATATATATATGTATGTATTTATATATATATATATATATATATATATATATATATATATATTAAACACGTAAACTAATCTTATGAAATCGTTTTAATTTTATTTCAATAAAAGGTGGATTGGTCAATCTGCTCTTCAACATTAAGCTAAACGAAAACGATTTTTATAGTGCTCATTTTTATTGACTTGTTCCGCATTCCAGAGTCTTAAACTGTATCCATAGATATTTGGCTGCGGCAATATGATGTATGTATATTTGGTGTAAGACAAGTTAAATGCTACCAAATTTTAGAATAAAACTAAGTTAAGCAATAATTTCAATAGAAGTGTAGCAATTGATCAAGCAGGGGCAAGTTGTTTATGTTGGATGAGTGCATACGATAAGTTCCCAGACGTTTTCGTATGGGCATTTAAAATTGTCGTAGACTCTTGAACATCCAGTACGTTATTGCTATACATTTTATAAGATGACCGACCAATTTATATGATTTCAGGTTCAAATGAACAGCTACAGCAGTAATTGGAATACACCCTACTAAAGCCTGATTGTCACCGCTGGTGAATTTCAAAAATGCAATATGACACTTTAGAAGAACGATATGCAATAAAATTCTGTTTAAAACTTGGAAAAAATGCCACAGAAATATTTGGAATGCTTCAGACTGCTTTTGGAGCATCTTGCATGAATCCAGCATTAGTTTTTGAGTAGCATAAGAGATTCAAAGAAGGCAGGGAGTATGTGAGGGATGATGGTCGGTATGGGAGGAGTAAGGATGTCAGAACACCAGAGTTGATTGGCCAAATGTTTAGGGTTAGGGTTACTATGTTGAGGTTTTAAGGGAGTTCAGGAAGAGATTCCGTCGGAAGAGGTCAGCACTCTTCAAGTCGGCTCAGTGGCATTTACACCAGGACAATGCACCAGTCCACAACTCCATCCTTGTCACAGACTATTCTAGCAAGATGGGTATCAAGACAGTTCCTCAGCCTCCCTATCGTCCATACCTTGGTCTCTGTGACTTTTGGTTATTCCCTAAGCTCAGAGTCAGCTGTTATGAGACAATTGATGAAATGAAAGAGGCTGTGACGAAGTTCATTGATACGCTCACACAAGAAGACTTCCATGGGGCCTTCCAGAATTTACTGGAACAGTAATACAAGTGCATTGCAACTGGATGAGATTACTTTGAAGGGAAATAGAGTTTCATGTGTGTACTAGCAATAAAATGCCCATATGAAAAATATCTGGAAACTTATCGTATGCACATCGTGACTAGTGAAAGAGTAAGAGGGAGAGCAAGTGTTCTAAGGGCCAATTTCCTGATACAGTCTGTCTCCTTGTGTGTGTAGGAGGTATTGGATTTCTTTATTTTTCTTCCCTCTTTAGCATGACTCATGCCAAATCTCAACGTACCAACTAATAATTTTAAATGGAATATCAATATTAATGTTTTATTGAATAGCGGAGCAGTGACGCTATTTTAGTCGTTGCAAGGCGGGAATAAGGGGTTTCATGCTTTCCTCATGGGTATTAGTCCGAAGGTGAATGTAATGGCACGACTAGATTTCCAATTTTCGTTCTTCGGGGCCAAAATCCAGAACTTTAGCCATACTGTCACGGGGACTCCCCACCAACAATAAAGATAGGTAAATAGAAAACTCAGTAGATAGGTTCGCTGCTATTAGTATATAGAAAAACAACCCTGTTTCTTTACTAAAATTGATCTCGAGCGGAGTAATGGTTAACAAGCTAGACTAGCAAACTTTCACAAGTGGGTTCGAGGCTCATTGGACCCCATTCATACGGCCTTGTTTCACACCTAAGCAAAAAGCTTAGTAAATTACTACAAAAGTTGACTACTTAATGTCCTTTTTAAATTCCAATAAGTATTACATAAGTTGATTTTTGAATTTTTTTCGAACAAATGTCAGGTTAACTATTTCTAAAAATGCTTTTTAATCAAACTGATTTTCTACAACAAGAAATTTTGCAGAACATGACAGAAGCTGAAAGGAGCAGTCGCTGAAAATTAGTCGTAAGGTTAAAAAAAATGACGAAACCCATTTAAATGTATTATGTTCTAATGCAATTGAAACATTTGGTTTTATTCTTTTCGATTGCAAAAAGGTTTGGAATCACTAAATAGTTAAAAAGTAGGTGAAATAAAATGAAGAAAATAACAAAAAAAAAAAAAAATCAAACTTCACTCAAAGTTGCTTATATATTTGTTTACAGCTTTTACTTGAATTATTGTTATTATAAGTATTTATAAATTAGTTGTATCTGATGTTATCAGTATGAGCTTCAAATGTTAGGTCTATTACGTTCACTTTCGGGCAAATACGCTTGGGAAAGATAAGAGCCCCCTTATCAACCTAGCTATTGGTTAAATAGTATCATTACTGTTCTTCTAGAAGAATAGCTTTCGCATTAAATAACCTACAAAGGTTGATATGCCATTAAAAAAGAAACCAAACCAAATGTTAAGTGTATAATGGGATATCATTAAACATTAATAGTACTTGTAGTACAAGTAGTAGTACAAGTAGTAGTAATATACTCAAATTTCTAAGATGAAGCATTGTCAATACTATAAATCTTCGACAAATTATTTTATTAAATCTTTGTTACTTCATTGCACATATGCATGGCACTGAAATATAATCAAATTTGAGGCTATTTTTCAAGCGTCCAGGAAAGTGCCGAGTGAATCCTTTAATACAATTATTCCTAGGCACATTCTGATCCACATTGGTGTCGTTTAGTTTGGTTTTGTGGCATTTCAACCACTGTCGATTACTCAGTTCCGAATCCTGTTTTTATCAATATATTAAACATATCATTTGTAAATATGTTTTGTTGATACACACAGTTAAATTAACAAACAGTTCCATTTCTAATATTTCAGTTTAGCATAAGTCATTAGTTTGCACACAGTTTAAAAGTCTAAACGTTCTATTTGCACTATAGATAAGATCCTATCAGGTGCTATCACTCTGGATGAGTGTGGAACTTAGAGCGATGGCTATGAAGGGTTACTCTTCATTCCCCTAAGCTTGACCATTACTGGAGTCTCACCATCAGATTGTTAAATGTCAAATCCAGAACACTCATTAGAGGGGGGGGCTTATCCTTCTGCTGAGCTGACTGGGATCTCTTATCAAGAATATTAGTACCTGCTCAATCCTGGCTGTCAGTATGACTTGATGTTGATGATGAAGGTCCAATCAGAGGGTCAAATGGAACTGTTTAAGATAATGATTGAAAGGATTTTGAATTTTGTTTCCACTAAAAAAATTGGTATTGCAAGTAAGTATTAAGCATTTACATGTATAAAATGATACATCTATCCATTGCGTAAAATAGAAATCTATAATTGTCAAATTAATTTTGGCACAAAGATATTAATAACGCCCAATCAGTATCAAATTCACTCAAGTAATATGGTAGGATAGCCTTTTAACAATAACATCAAGAGAAGATTTTTAAAATCCATACTATAAAGAATTTCTCATATAATTAGTTCATATTTATTGTTCTTCATCTTTTATCAACAATATTTCCTCCCAGATTTTTAATTCGTATTTTTACGTTTCAGCAATGTTCCCTTACAAAGCAACTGTTTCTTTGTTTGTTTGTTTTTTAATTGTGAGTCTTTCTTTCTTTCTTTCTTTCTTTCTTTTTTTCTTTCAGTCCCCCTCGTATTTTGATGAAATTTGACGTTTCATTTATTGTTTATTTCTGTCTTGTTAAATACAACTTCAGTTTCGAGACTTTTTGAACGCACCTTTCATTTTGAAAAAAAAATAGCGTTTTATTGATTGTTCGAGAGTGAAGCTGTATTTACCTAGACAGAAATGATCGATTGATAAACGTTTATTTTCATTTTATTTCTTGTAATTTTTTTTTCTGTTTTTTTTTAATAATTTCCTTTCTTTTTTCTCGATTATTATTTTCTATTTTTTATTTGTCTTCTTCAAGGAAGTAAGGAAAGAAAGAAAGAAAGAAAGAAAGAAAGAAAGAAAGAAAAACACACCGAGGAAAAGATTAATTTTTTTAAATCTGTTCTTTTTATCATTATAAATTTAATAATCAACATGATAGTTTTATAATTTCCTTTACCTAAATTTCAAGTTTTTAATAATCAGTTTGACTTAGAATGACACAAGGTTAAAATATGTGTGTATTAGGGTAAGGAAGACTGTGTTGCACTAAATATTACATCAAGAGAAATATTTCGTTCAAACTAGTTATACAAATTTCTAGGCTTTGTCAAGGCTTGAAAACCAACCACTGTAAGAGTGTTTATCAAATCCACTAATGACTATAAATAGTATGTTGCACTTCTTACTAATTTCAATTATATATTCCAGTGTTTCTTTAGTTTCATTTCAATCAGTATTTCTAATCATCTTTCATATCCGTCATCTATTATTTCTGTTTTTCTTCTTTTCATTGTATGCATATTTATTGTGCCTCATATTTCTTCTTCTTCTTCTTCTTCTTCTTCTTCTTCTTTGCTCACCTTTAACTTTTACGATTATTACTATCTCTGTCACCACATTCTGTTAGTTTATCATGTCTCCTACTCCAATGAAAATCAAATTCATCTTTTTCTTTTCTTTCTTTCTTTGATCATTCTCTCAGATGATTTTTACTATCCCATCATCATCATCATCATCATCATCATCTCGCCTTTTTCATCTTCCACCACGACCCAGCCTCACATTTTTCTTCCACTCTCTCCTTCAAATAATTCGCGAATTAATGAATTTATTCACTCTTCAAATGAAGCGAGAATGTATTCGGTTGAATAAGTAAGAGTGAGTCAACCAATCACGGCGTCAATTTGCTAATAATAAGACGAATTAAAGCAACGAAGGGAAACAGATAGATGGAAAGAAAGACTGACTTAAGGTCCGGGACCGGCTGATGGCCAAATCGAGGGAAGAGACACTCAGAAAGGTCTGAAGGGACAGATGTCCAGACAAAACTAGAAACGCACTGGCATGCTTATTTGTAGAATAATGATGGGCTATAGAGGCGAGCAAGACGATTTCACATCGAAAATGGCAAATAATGTAGACGGTGACGCGATGGTCACGACGGAGACGATAAGGAAGGTAAATGTGATGCTGAGGATTATAATAATTCCTCACATTTTGGAGAAAGCAAACATGAAATAACAATTATTACTAACGAAATTATAATAAAGACGTGATACAAAGTAACACAAACCCTGCCGACTGGGGTTGTAGAATACACCTAATGTATCTCTGTAGAGTGGTAAGACTCCCCTAACGAGTTTCCTGGATATGGCTCTAAACAATTACTGAAGTTGAAGATCCAGTAATACTGAAGCTTAAGGGAATGTGGAGTAACCCTTCATTGACATCGTTCTCAAGTTCACTCTGGCTCGGAGTGGTAGCACCTCATAGGGTCCTATCTATGGGTCAAATAAATATGCTAAACAGAAGTTTGAAATTAACTACAATAGTCGATATGCCAAAAAAACCAAACCCATCAAAACCAAATTAACACAAACTTATATATATATATATATATATATATATATATATATTTCTTTAAGAAAAAACAACGAAACCAATCACAAAGGATTATAAATTTATTTCTGTTACGCATTTTTGAAATTTCCAAAAACACGAAAAAAAATTAACAGGACTTCTTCAGATCTTTTTGATAAAAAAACTAGAATAGACACATAAGAGTGGGAGGGGATAGAAGAGTGGGAGGGGATACTCTCTCTCTCTCTCTCTCTCTATATATATATATATATACATGAGGGTCATTCAGTATAAGGTAAATATTGCAACTGGAATGGACTGTTGGAAGCACTGTTTGTAGATGCACATTTTAAAAGAAAATCGATTGTGACGGTTCCTTTTCTGTCTCTAATGACTATCAGCATGACCTTTTTTCACTGGCCGCTGCACCCAAAACATTCTGTTTATCATTGAGTGAGGTGAGTGTATTTCTAGTCCGGGAACTAAATTTTTGGATGAACTTGTTGGGATAAGTCCATGTATATGCTATTTGCAAAAGCTTTTTTTTTTTTTTTTACTAACCCAAGCATTTCCGTAAACATCACACATTCTGCTGTAGATTTTTCTTCAGAGCCACCAGAAAAAGATACACACACACACACACACACACACACACACACACACACACACACACACACACACATATATATATATTCATGCAAATTCTGTTAAAGATGATGTAGCACTTTACAATTTTTAATTTTATTTTTTCAAGACCCTTTCTTATTTTTCTAATGTTGGGACTTAGATGGCAAAGGAATTGTTTCATTTCTATTAGTAAACATTTTCCAACCGAACGTTTTAAAATGAAAAGCTAAAAAAGTTCCTACTGATAGCTTCAAAACAAAACGCAACAAATAATTAAAACAGTAAAACGCAACAGTCAACTCAAAACTACACTACACCTGATGACGACCAAAAGTTTGGTCGAAAGATCTCGGGAAGATATGAGACAATTCCTTTACAGTCTTACTCCCGACACTAAAAATTGACATGTATTCTTGAAAAAGAAATTAAAAATTATAAACTAAGAGTGTTCCATCATCTTTACCAAAATAATAAAAATTTGTTGCCTAAATATACACTTTTCCTTATATATATATATATATATATATATACGAATGAACAAAAATGATAAGACAAAGAAGATAATAACTTTATTTTATTACATTATTGTTTACAACGGGTTTTCAACTTGGGTCAGGGTTAAAAGAAAAAGGTCTGTGGGAAAATATGTCCAAAGTCTTGAGAATATTTAAAAGAAGTTGATGTACCACAATGACGCAAAATGGTCTGGTAACGTAGTATATTCATTTTTCAAATGAAAACCCTTTGCAGCTTCAGATTCTTCAATTGATATCGCTTTAAATATTTGTGGTGAAGGCACATGGCTAACTAGTTTTTCTTCAGGTTACCGAAGAATGGCTTTGAAATTAGCCATGGCTGACCAGCTGATTTATTTACTTGTACAGAAATTTATGACAACCAAATTTTATTTCAAGCAGCCTAATTAAGCTTCATATTAATTCAAATAACGTTTGTCTTTAAAGTCGTTTTTTTCCATTTGTCTTCCTTGTTTTCTCATATATTGATTTTAGGTTTATATATTTTTTCAATTCTTTCTACAATGGTGATTTTTTTTTCTTTCTGTTTACACCATAACTTTTTCCACTGAAGTGTTGCTCCACAAGAATTAATTTGCTCTAACCCAGAGATTAGATTATGTATCTGCAGTTATTTTTACTAAAGTAAAATGGCCATTTTAACTTTCCAACGTTTTGTTTTTGGTCGTATGTGTAGTCAAGTAAATAAATTACATTTTTGATTCGCGGGAAATTCAAAACGACATTTTTAGTTGGTGAGTTGGTTGGTTGGTTTTTTTATAGCATAACAACCTTCACAGGTTATTTAATGGCAAATCCATTTTTATACAAAAACACATCTATTTCAAACAATTCAGTTAGCATGAGTACACAGATTTATCGTCAAAAATATTTCTTTTTCTAGTTATTCAGTTTAGTCAAACAGTTCTAATTCAACTGATTCAGTTGAGTATAAGTGTAGATTTTGTTTACACACAGTCAAATGTCAAAAGATTTCTATTTCATATAATTCTGTTTTGCGAAAGAACAGTTTCAATGTAAAAACAGTTCTATTTCAAGCGGTTAAGTTTAGCATAAGTAAGCAGTTTAGTTCTATATTACCCTTATATAGGACCCTATCAGGTGCTACCAATCTGGGCCAGAGGGGACCTGGGATCAATAGCAATGAAGGGGTGCGCTGCATTCCCAAAAGCTCCAGCATCCCTGGAATCTTACCCTCATAATGCTTTGTGTCGTAGCCAGGACACTCGTTGGTAGGGATCTTGCTCCTCTGAAGAGGCACTGTTAGTGTATTTTACACTTCCCACCCAACTGAGCAAAATAACTTTTTTTGTTATGCAAATAAACGAATGAGTTGGTTGATTTACGGTGTTGGCAACACAGGAATTTTTCATTTTATGCATTCGAAAAAATATGGTGAATTATATTGTGGGCCACAAATTGATAGCTTTATATGAATTATATATATATGAAGGAAAATTGAAAAAAATACTCCAAAATTTGGATTTTTGTTATTTCAACTTTTCTTAATACTCTCAAAATTATTTCCTTCCATAGACATACATAGATATATATATATATTGCCATACACAAACAACTCTTTAGTGTTGCTACAAGCTAGGATCGAAACCTAGTTGACTTCACGTCAGTAGGATCTTTAACCCCAAAGCTCTTGTGTCACTCAGTGTTAGCGACAGAACTTTTACGTATATATTTATTTACATATACACTAATCGGCTACTGCAGGGCTCACTTCATGAGAAGAGCTTTGCATTTAGGCGAATGTGGTCGAAGGCAATTCCTCACTTGAGTACTCAACTCACTGTGGTGGTGGGAGTGATACATATATATATATATATATATATATATATATATATATATATATATATATATATAATTTGTAAGCGAAGGGTTTGTAGGTAAAGTTTTTTTTTAATGACCCAGTGATCATTTGCTTTCATACAGTGAAATGCTTTCAAGTATTACTATCCAGTATTAATAATCCAATCAATATAAAGATATTGCCGCACACAGTTAAATAGTTTCAAATAGTACTATTTAACACTAATAATCTTGCTCAGTTGGCTGGGGCTGTAAAATACACCGACTGCACCTCAGTAGAAGGGTAAGACACATTCCCAACGAGTGTCTTCTATATAACCCTAAATAACCTGATGGTGAGGTTCCACTTATGCAGGAGCTTTAGGGAATGTAGGGTACCTCTTCAATAACATCACACACTGGTCCAATTTGGTCCTGATCTGTAGCACCTGATAGGGTCCTATCTATAGGTCAAATAGAACTAAACTGTGTACTTATGCTTTTGATATTTAACTGAACTGTTTTTACATTTAACTGTTTGTAAAGAAAAACTATACATACACCAAACTAAGCTGTTAGAAATTTAATTCGGGGTTGAAAGACACAAAAATAGTTGACACACCCTAATCAAACTAATCAACTAATGAACAAACCGACAAATAATCCTATATATCTAATAGTTTAAAGTATTGCAATCCGACACTTATAATTATAATCAACATTAATCCTTCGTTAGCACATAGTTAAATGGTTTCATGTATTGAAATATGATACTAATAATTCAGTTAAATATTGATGATTTTTTTGCACACAGTTCATATATATTTGTGTCATCTAATTCTTCTTCTAAGTCAAAATATAAATAATTATTAGAATTAAAAGCTGTTCAAAACACAATCATTGCAAGCATACAGTGAGACCTACAGTTTCACGATCTAAGTTGATCACCCGGTACAATTTCTTTAGGAAGGATTTAAAAAAAAACTTCTAAGTGTCGTCTGTTAATATCCTTTACTCTTTTCACGATTTTGAGTCTTTATGAATCTTTTTTAATAGTTGCTCAATAATCTGAATATATATATATTGGGTTGGCGTTTGAGTTAACCGGGTTTCGATCCCTGCTTCGGTAATGTAACGAAACAGCTTTGTCCGTGGATGACAATATATACATATAAAGCCATCCACAGTGTGTTTCGTTGTAATACAACTCTTCAGTGTAGCTATATACGTGAGATGCTTCAAGCTGAAATCGAAACCCGGCTGATTTTACGTCAGTCGGATATCTTATACCTGAACTATCGTCATCTCAGCCTAAGTGGAGGTTTTTTTAGGTATATATTCTCATATATGCTTATCGGTTACTGGAGTGTTCAGTTCATGAAAATAGATTTGCAGTTACGCATATATACCAATCAGCAATTCTTTACACGAGTGCTCAACTTACAGAGGGGAGCATATATATTGTCATTCACAGACAGTCTGTTTCGTTGTCTAACAACTCTTTAGTGTGGCTACACACGCGAGATGCTTATAGTAGGTATGTATACAGAGAGAGAGGGAGAGAGAGAGAGAGAGAGAGGAAGAGTGAGAGAAAGAGGGACAGGTAGACTGATGGACAGAGAGAGAAAAAAGTCGTTAGTATGTAATTATTAAATAAAACTGTTTTCCAAATTTAATCCATTATATTCGTTTCCATCGTAAGCAAAAGAATTAATTTTTTTTATGCAAAAATGAGGTCCCCAGAATCCATAAAATTTGAATTTGTTGTTTTCCCATTTTTGACCAATCAGCGTCGACATTCAGAACGCTGATTTTTTTTAAGTTACTGACGAAAATATTCAAATTCGCTTTGCCAAACATGCAGGATAAAAACCTTAAATAATTTAAGATATCTTCTCCGTTCAAAATTGTTAAAAATACACGTTTTAACCAACTAAAAACAAACAGATTAATCCACTTTTGATCTAATTTGGAGCTTATCTAAATCTTATGAATACAGTGATTAAACACAATACTTTTTAGTAGTCAAAAAAGAACCGACTTTAGTTCATTTTCGCATTTATATCTACAAAATAAATTTCAGGTTTTTTACATCATTCAATTCCTCAGAATACCTTGTTATCGGGAAAGGATTTTCTAAATGGGATAATTTTTCAACAAAATTTCCTCTCAAATTAAAGGAATAAAATTTTGTCAAATTGCAGATCCGTGTTTTAATCATCCTAATTCATTTTTCTACACACACACACACACACACACACACACACACATATATACATATATATATATATATATATATATATATATATATTTAAGAAGAGTGTTTTCTAAGATATAATACATTATTTAAATGGCTTACCGAATGACTCACAATCAGGATTTCTAAAGTAAATGTGCTTTTGTTTTAATGACCTAAGAAGTTCTTCTGTATTATATTGTGCCAATAGCAACGCATTTCAGGGCTTACTTAATATGTAAAAGATGGCATAATTTTTAAAAGTCTAATTGATTGGTGGCAGCTGTATCACTTTTTATTCGTCAATGTGAGAGGTTGATTCATGCCTCTCCCAAAGGAATTCATTCGCGTCCGTGCAAATCTCCCCGGTCCAAAACTCACTTACCGATACAATTCTCCTGGATTTAAACATTACACAACAAAAAACTATCTATCTATCTATCTATCTATCTATCTATCTATCTATCTATCTTAAGTTATATATATATATATATATATATATATATATTTACGCATGTATGTCTAATAAAGCTGCCGACTCAAAATACTTTAATACAAAAATAGAACATTTTTATAATGAAAAGGTATACTACGTTACTTTAGTGCAACGGTTATCCTTATAGGAAATATAATCGGCGACACGAGTTCAAATACTGAATATAGCTGTGTTCGTTTCATTTCACGTAAGGCCCTTGGGAAAGGCATTGATATATCTCTTCTCTTCCTAAATATTGAAAAGTTAGTTGTCTAAATTTTTGAGACGAAGCTTGTTGATTTTTATCATTAAGGTTTTTCGGACTATTGTCTTCATCTTTATTGTTATTTCCACAACGTTTCGGTCTACTCCGGCCTTCTTCAGGTGTTTGTCGAACTCGGGAACCTTCACGGCACTTCGAACTACGTCCTTTATTGAAACCACAGAGGTCGCCTGTTCTGATTCAGTTAACTATAACCGGGTACAAATGTTAAGTATTCCTGTATTGTTACTCGCCTGTAGTGAGGATTGAACCTGCAACCTCCAGATGATTGTCGCCTTAGAAGCTTAGGGGAACCAACGCCTATAATCGTTACGCCATGGAGGTGCCCGTGGTGTAATGGTTATCGTCACAGGATGTGGACACGACGACACGAGTTCAAATCCTGGACCTGACTGATTGCATTTCACATAGCACTAATACCCTTGGGAAAGGTATGAATCCAAAATATTCTCCCTCCAGCTATGGGTAAATAGTAGGACAGACTAGGTTCTTCAGCCTTGGTGAGGCAACTAGTCTAGGAGAAGGAAAACTCTGAATTCAAACCTGTTAAACTCCGCTTAAAAATTGACCTTGTGTCATATCCTGCCCGAGCGGAGGGGTTGGGTAAATAGGATAATCGTTACGCCATGTGTCCTGCAGGACAATTTAGAGTGAATTTTGGGGACTTATAAACTTAATGTTCTTATTTTATTAGAATTACAAATATTATGTATGATTTTTTACCTGTGCTCATATTCAGATTTTTGTGGCTGACGGAATCAGAACAGGCGACCGCTGTGGTTTCAATAAAGGACGTAATTCGAAGTCCCGAGAAAGTTCCCGAGTTCGACAAACACCTGACGAAGGCCAGAGTACATATCGGCCAAAACGTTGTGGGAATAACAATAAAGATGAAGTCAATAGTCCGAAAACCCTGAATGATAAAAATATTGAAAAGTTGTTCGACAGTATAGTCTCTCTGGTCTTGATCAGGTTAACCTGATCGAAGAAAAACTCTGAAATCAAACCAACTGTACTCCGCTTGAACAATTGATCTTTTCTGTCACGGAATAGTTGGGTAATTATATATGTTTCTGCTTCAATTTCAGTGGATATTTCTTCTTCTTTTTTTGCATGATTTTATGAAAGTTTTTTTCTTTTTTTGAATTTCATTACCAAACCTTTTCTTTTGACGTTGACCTGTGGTTGAAACTCAATGAGAAGATATCAAAAGAAAATAATAGAAAATTTAATAGAAATTACAAATGAATGAATACTACTTTTATCAAATATGAGTCTATGCTATCGTAAATTTCGCGTGGTGTCCTCGTGGTGTAATGGTTAAACCACTGGACTGTGGAATAGTAGCAAAGCTAGTTGGAATAACTTTCGGACAATCCCCTTGGGAAAGGTTTGAACCTACTTATCCTCCTAGTTATGGGTTACATAACAACGCTGCTGATGTTTTAGGAGGATGCCTATTGCATTAAGTAGCCCATGAATGTTGATATGTCATTGAAAAACGAAATCAAGTCTAAGTTTCATATATATGAATAAATCATAGTTTGAAGCACGGTATTTTGCACTGCTTAGTGTATATATATATATATATATATATATATATATATATATATATATATATTTGTCCGTTTTTTCGTTAAAACAGGAATGTTTGTTAGGACTTAATATTCTTTCGGTAGAATCTCCAATGTATGTTTTCCTTCATCGTAATTATTTCCTTTTATTATTCTATCGGTTATTTCCCCGATTTAGCTCTGTCGAGTGAGGACGAAACTGGTTAGGCAGCTTATCACGTTTCCCTTACCCACCTCTTTTTTTTTCTTTTTTAGATTTAATGCTTTTTTTAGATTTAATGTCTTTAGTTTCATTAAGACCAAGCTATAGGGTCTATTTGTTGCATTTAGCAAATTTCATAACTTTATATATATATATATATAGTTATGATTTTATATATATATATATATATATATATATATATATATATATATATATATATTAGGCAAGTTGATTTATTTAAACGGAACATGTCGCTTGCTTTTAAAGTATTGATTTTTAGAAGCATGATTCTACACCCGATATACTGAGAAAAATATTCCTCACTTTTAAAGTATTATTTGATATTTTGTGTATTTCATATATAAAGTTACATATGGGAATATATATATATATATATATATATATATATATATATATATATATATATATATGTGTGTGTGTGTGTGTGTGTGTGTGTGTGTATGTGTGTGTGTGTGTGTGTCTGTGTGTGTGTGTTATATTTTCTTTAAAATGACTGCCTTTGTTCAAAATATGACTTTGGTGAAAAACATTCTGCAGGGTATTCAATATAATCGCTGTTTGTTCCAATAAAATCTATGTTTTGAAGTAAAAGTAATCTGCTGCTTAATTACCGTTGCTTCTTCTGTGAGAAATTTTTAATTCTTTAGGGTAGAAAATTAATAAAAACTTCTCAATGACTAGAAACTTTTATAGTGATACATTTATGTTCAATCTTACATTACAGTGAATATATATATATATATATATATATATATATATATATATATATATATATATATATATATATATATATATATATATGTGTGTGTAAAATAGTGTATTTATTTGTAGGTCATTAATTGATTGCTTCATCTCTCTCTCTCTCTCTCTCAATATATATATATATATATATATATATATATATATATATATATATATATATATATATATATAAGCAAGTTTTTGGTTTAATGGAAATGAAAACGGGCCTCTGATTTCAAATCCATTCACATAACGCTAATAACCTTTGCAGATGTACTCATCTAAATGTTCTCCCTCCAACTATGGGTATATAGTAGGGTATACTAAGCTCTAGAACATTTTTATGGGAATCCCTCGAGGCGGAGGAAAGCTCAAAATTCTAACTTGTTAAAATTTGACCTCATGTAGAATGGTTTTTATATATATATATATATATATATATATATATATATATATACATATATATATATAAAACCAACCAGTTGGCCGTTAGTATTCGAGGGGGGACTCGAAAGCTCCTTTCAAATACCTACTAGACAGAGATATATGACAGGACTCTATTCCTTTCCCCTCAGTTGCTCAAATTACCTTTGATACTTACCTTATAATGCTAAGTGTTAAGTAAGTACGCAACAAGTACCACTTTAGTACCGCTTGAACCAGGTATCACTCTAACCATTACACACACACACACACACACACACGACATATATATATATATATATATATATATATATATATATATATATATATATATATATGTATTAATGTGTGGTTTTAATTAATTTTAGTACATGTTATATTGCGTCCGGTATATCGCAAGGCCGAAGTCTTTCAAACCACGGGAAAGAACCACTGTGTTGGTGAAATTCTTGGTAATTGGTGTGCTGGAACGTTTTGCCATAGGTTTATTCCGTGCGTGATTTGAAAGACGCTTAGA
>OY757907.1:116197156-116282156 GCA_963585895.1 Sepioteuthis lessoniana
TCTCTCTCTCTCACTCAGTAACCGTCCCTATCGTCCATCGCTTTTGGCAGGTCCTCTAAGCTGCATCCAATGTCCGCACACGGATGTTGTATATAAGTCCTTGCTGGACGAGAAACACTCGTGCATCAATGTGTAAAAGTCTATAAGAGAACACCACTTATGGGTTCGACTGTACATTTTCCAGCTGTGCCCAACATGTCTTGTACGTCTTTCTATGGTGATTTCTGAGATAGGAAGTAAATAGCCGTACAGCTGTTATTGGGGGGGGGTTCTTCCAGTATTTATTCAAAATAGAACGCAGCATTATTGTATAATTCCCATTTAGCCTTCTCTCCATGCATCTCGTTATGATCCATGAGGTGCATCCATAAGGTAGTACTGACACATTCACAGCTTGGATGAAATTCCGCCAAACAAAAATGAATTAGGATCTCCGATTCATACTTTTGTGTCATAACTAACAATTTCATATGTCTCTTATAAAATAAAAAACAAAATATTCCTATGAAACTTTAATGAATTAATCAAGTTGTATCTCAATTTTATCTCATAAGTATTAGTCCCATTTCTTTTCTATAAAGTAGACAGCTCAGTCGGCTGGGGCTGCAGAATACACCGACTGCGTCTTTACGGAGGAGTAAGATCTCCCCGACAAGTGTCTTGGATATGACATTTAACAATCTAATGGCGAGGTTCCAGTAATGCCGGAGCTTTGCGTAATGCGAAGTACCTCTTCAGTGCAATCACTCCCAGGTCCACTGCGACCAAATTTGGTAGCAAATGAGTCCTATCAATGGGTAAAAAAAAACTGTTTGATATTTAGACTGAGTGCAAGCAAATGATTTATACTAAATTGAATTGTTAGAAATAGAACTGTTTGACCATTTTAAAGTGTGTAAACACATGACTGAAATTTAATTGAATTGTTGGTGACACATAGCAATACTTGAACCATCTAACTGTGTGCAACAAAAATGAGTAATGTTGAAAAGAATTATTAGTGTAAAATATCAATACTTGAAACTCTTTAACTGTATGCTTATTGTATTATTATTAGTAAACAATAATACTAGGTTTGGTTTCTTTGTTTAATGGCATATCAACCTTTGTAGGCTATTTACTGCCAAAGCTATTCTACTAGAAGAACAGTTATGGTACTATTTAATCCATAGCTGGGAGGGTAAGGGGGTTCTTACCTTTCCCATGGGACTTTGCCCGAAAGTGAACGTAATAGAGCGACTGCAGTACGACCTCGCTTACTACGATTCCACAGTCCACTGCTTTAACCATCACACCACGAGGACACCCACTCGACAATACTTGTAAACATGATTATTTGTAAATGAATGAATAGTGTTGAATAGAATAATCAGTGTTAAATAGCATTACTTCGAACCACTTCAATTTCTGCAAATGAATCATCAATATTGAATAGAATTATTTGCGTGAGATTGCAATAACTGAAGCTATTTAACTGCGTAGAAAATATAGTAATACTAGTGTTTAAACACATTAGTTTTCACTCATTATAAATGAAATCTCTTAATTATCATATGCCTGTTAAAATATGGTCAAACAAGTGACTGATTTTAAATTTTTATTGTTACATATCAATACTTGAAACCATCAAGAAAATGTTGTTACTAGTCATATATGTTTAGTATAGATATATATAAATTGGATTTGGCATTATATAACAAATAATGGTTGATAAGAGAAAAAGCCAAAATAAACCAAACAAACTATAAAATTTATAATCAGGTTCGTGGTCTGATAATTTGATTGGCGAGAAACTGGCTGATACAAAGCACCGTTAACTCTGTTTCAATTCTCTCCTAAGATCTTCATATGCTATATTACCAATATTGATACAACAAACTACATTATTTATATATATATATATATATATATATATAGAGAGAGAGAGAGAGGAGACGGACAGACCACACACACACACACACACATATATATTTATATATATATATATATATATATATATATATATGTGTGTGTGTGTGTGTGTGTGTGTGTGTGTGTGTGTGTGCGTGTGTGTGTGTGTGTGTAGTACCGGACATTGGCCTAGCGGTTAGAGTGTTCGCCAATGGCCCGGGAGACCTGGGTTCAGTCCCAGGTCGAGTCATACCAAAGACTCAAAAAATGGTACTTGATGCCTCCTTGCTTAACACTCAGCATTATAAGGTACGGATCAAGGGTAAAGTAGAGCACTCCAGGGAAGGAGTAGCGCCCTCCCCTACACCTTGGTGTAGTAGCTATCGAAAAGGGAGACTTCGGGTTACCCTCGACTATGGTCGCCAACTTTACTTACTTTATATATATATATATATATATATATATATATATATATATATATATATGAGAAAATGGAAATGAATTGGACAGTATGTAATATATATATATATATATATATATATATATATATATATATATATATATATATATATATGTTTGTTTAGGTTGTGTTTTATCGCATATCAACCTTTGTAGGTTATTTAATGCCAAATCTATTTTTATACAAATAAACAGTTATATTTCAATTAATTCGTTTACCATGAGTGTACAGTTTGATTGTCAAAACCATTTTTATGTCAAGCTATTCAGTTAAGTCAAACATTTCTATTTCAGACAATTCAGTTTAGAATAAGAATATTTTTTCGCACAGTTAAATTTCAAAATAGTTCTATTTCAAACAATTCACTTTAGTGTAAGTAAAGTTTCAGTGTCAAAAACTGTTCTATTTTAAACAATTTGGTTCAACATACAAAAACAATTCTATTTCAAACAATTCAATTTTACTATAAGAACGCAACTTAATGTCAAGACAGCCCTACTTCAAACAATTCAGTTTAGCATAAGTACAGTGTTTTGTTCTATTTGACCCAAAGATAGGACTTTACCTGGTCAAACCATTTTGGGCCAGAGTGGATCAGGGAACACAGAAATGAAGGGATACTCCACATTCCGCTAAGCTCCACTATTACTGGAATGTAACGATCAGATTATTTGGTATCAAATCAGGACACTCGTAGTGGGGTCTTACCCCTCTGCAGAGAAGCAGTCAGTGTATTCTACAACCCCAGTCTATTGGTATATATATATATATATATATATATATATATATATATATATATATATATATATATATATATGTAATATTCTTATTTACATTTATACAATACACAATAAACATAAATAAATTAGATAAATAAATAAAACTTCTGAAAAGTAATACTGTGGCGTTTTTATCATTTTTGAAGAGCACGTATTTCTGTTTAACATTATTCGAGTTGTATTCAAATATTTTTTATGGAATATTTGTATTACAGTTATTGTTCTAAATATTTAAAATTTAACATACAAGCACCTATATTATACGCATTGTTCTTCTTTTAATGACTTTTTTCCTTTCCCCCCCCTTTTATCCCAATTGTACCTGAATGTGCCAAATCTCACATCTGATCTCAAAATGGTTTTCTTTTCATTTTCTTTTTTTTTTTTTTTCTCGAACTTGTTCTTCCTAATTAAATATCATATTCAGAAGCTACACTTGTAAAATATTAACCTATGAAAACAAAGTCGTAACGGCGTATCTAATTGGAGACAATAAAAACATTTTATCTTTGCTTTATGTGAAAAGTATTTCCACACTATTGAGCATATTTCCGTTCGACCTTTGACTTCGTCGTCGAGTCCTTCTTTTTAAATATTCGTTTTTTCTATGGAGTCATGAGGTTACTTTTAGCGGGATTTGCGTTTTATTGTCCGTTTATCGTGTCGTTAATTTTCAACTATGTCTACATCGTTAGAGTTAACTTTCTCTTTCATCGGCTGATTTTATATGCAATTTTTCTCCCTTTTTTAACTGGCAATAATCTTCACAGTTTCCTGTTTGTTCTTTTGACTATGATCTTCGTATTTGTTATTTTTAATTCAATGTTTTGTTTAATAAATTGAAAGGCTTTCCTTAAGTGTGTATTGCACATGTAATAAAATTCAGATGGAAGGAAAGATCTACACAAAAAGTGGATATAGAAAAAAAAACAGGTTATTTATTTGCAAGATGAAATAGGCAAAAAAAAAAAAAAAAAAAGAATAAAGATGATCTACAAAGGAGAAAAAGACATTCGGAGATAATTATAGAAAGAAAGAAAGAAAGAAAGAAAGAAAGAAAGAAAGAAAGAAAGAAAGAATGATATTTGTAAATAAAAAGAAAGTAGTTAGGAAACAGGGTGGCAGTAAGATAAATATAGGAAAGAACGACAAATGAACAAAGAAAAAGAAAATAACACGAGGTGTAACATTAGAGAAAGGAACGAAAGAAGGAACGAATGAAGAATATGATTAACAAGCAACGCAGAATGATGAATAAAAAGAAGGAAGAAAGTGGTTAGAGATCTTGAAGAAAAAAGAAACAAAAAAGAAACAAGTAAACAAAAGAGTCAAGGGAAAAGAAAAACGTGAAACTATTCTAAACAAGGAGAAAGAAAGAAAGAAAGAAAGAAAGAAAGAAAGAAAGAAAGAAAGAAAGAATGATATTTGTAAATAAAAAGAAAGTAGTTAGGAAACAGGGTGGCAGTAAGACAAATATAGGAAAGAACGACAAATGAACAAAGAAAAAGAAAATAACACGAGGTGTAACATTAGAGAAAGGAACGAAAGAAGGAACGAATGAAGAATATGATTAACAAGCAACGCAGAATAATGAATAAAAAGAAGGAAGAAAGTGGTTAGAGATCTTGAAGAAAAAAGAAACAAAAAAGAAACAAGTAAACAAAAGAGTCAAGGGAAAAGAAAAACGTGAAACTATTCTAAACAAGGAGAAAGAAAGAAAGAAAGAAAGAAAGAGAGAAAGAAAGAAAGAAAGAAAGAAAGAGAGAAAGAAAGAAAGAAAGAGAGAAAGAAAGAAAGAGAGAAAGAAAGAAAGAGAGAAAGAAAGAAAGAAAGAAAGAAAGAGAGAAAGAAAGAAAGAAAGAAAGAAAATGAGCAAAAAGGAAAAAAAGAATGATAGATACATAAATAAATGAATAGCGTGTAATAAATAGTTTCAGATCGGAGCGAAAGAAGAAGAAGAAAAAAGAAAGAAAGAACCAAATACAAGGAGTATAGGAAAAGGTGTAATGAAAGGAAATACAAAATTGACAAAAACGTGGGCTAATTCGAAAGAAAGAAAGAAAGAAAGAAAAGAATGAGATCTACAAGTAAGAAGAAAGAAATTAATTCAAAGAAAACATAATTAATAGTTACAGATCAGAAAAAAAGAAGAAAAAAAAGAAAAGAGGCACAAGCAAGGAGAACGATAGTTAGGGTGAAAGAGAGAGGAAGGAGAAAAATGATTTATTCAGTTAGTTGCTCCCTATCATAGAAATGCTCCAAAAATACTGTTAAAATATTATTCTTTATGTTCAATCTACACATCTTCTTACTGGTCAGAAAATGGAAAAAACGACCCAAGTTGGACAGCTATAGAAATAAGAGGAAAAAGAGACTTGCAAGAAATTTCTAGATTTTATGAGATATAAAGAGAGGAAGATTTCGAGCAAAGAAATAGACATGTTCGAATAGACATTATTATAAGATTCCTTTGTGTGTATATTCAAAAATATATCATTATATGTCATTAAACTGTCATTACTTCAGTAGTTTATAGTAAACGTAATTTGTCTCTCTTACCGGACAAACATCAGCCATACATGAAACATGTAAATCTTACAAAAAAAAGCATATATTCATATGAATTAACAGCCATTAGTGTTATCAGGAAACTTTGCAAATACACAACATACCGTAGTTGCTTGACTGACTTACTGACAAGCTGTTCTGACGATCCAGTTATCGCATAGTTTGTATATCAGTTGTTCGAAATGGCGCTTAATATGATATTCAGTTTGTATTACAGATTTATTATTTTATATTAACGAACGTGTTCATTTTTAAAATTCTGTTCATTAAAAATGTTTTTAAGCTAGATATATTTTGTTGCGGTCTTCTGGAGCAACAGTAAGTGTTATATATCGATAGTTAGGAGCATTTTTCTTCTGTATGACCGCTTTGTGGTAAAGGTTTGAATTTAAGCCCTACTGTACAAGTCAAGTCCTAGCTGGTAGTTTTTATTTTCAAGCTTAAAACGGTGACTTGTACATCGCAATTTACAGTAAGCTAAAACGAAAAATAAATAAATAAAAAGATAAAAAGCGATGAGAAGAAAGAAGGAAAATATAGAAAGAGAAGAATGTAAATTTAAAAAAAATAATTGAAAGAGAAAAAAAACAACAGAAAAAAAAAGAACGGTAAACAAAGTAGATAATGAAAATGCAGTCCACGCCTTATTTACATATAAAGAAAATTCTAAAGTGTCCAATCGGTGCAAACTGTCACGGGATAAGTGTTAAATTCTACTCAGCTACATTGACGGAAAAGAGGAGAGGTGATTTGTCATTTTTTGGTCGGGTCCACCCAATCCCAAACACTGGAATGGATAAGGTTGGCTAGAAGAAAAAAAAATTAAAGACCCACCCGTTTCTTTAGGCAATAATTCCATTAGATCTTAGATTTATAGCTTTTAACTGGCTTCGTTTTTTTTTTCGGGGTGGATAGGGGTATTTGTTTTTGTTTTGTTTTTTTCTCTGAGGAAATATGATAATATCTCCAAACATCTGCATCTGAAGGATTTCCCAATCAAGGGATTTTAGCAAAGTTCAAATGAAGGGGGAGAAATAAAATTAAAAAAAAAATAAAGAGAGTCGAAGAAACGAACTATGGAAGATGAGGCGGTTGAAATTAGAGCAAACATGAAATGAATAGAGGAATAAAGAAAATGGCTTTTTGAACAGATTAAAAGAATACAGATTAAAAGGAGTAATGAAAAAAAAAAGAACTGACTGGTGTAAGAAAAAGGGAATGAAAAAACACGGGTGGCGGTCCTCGTGGTGTAATGGTTAAAAGCGATGGACTGCGGAATCTTAGCACGCGAGTTCGTACTCCAGTCGCGCTATTACGTTCACTTTCGGGCAAATACCCTTGGGAAAGGTAGGAACCCCCTTATCCTTCCAGCTATGGGTTAAATAGTACCACTAACGTTCTTCTAGGAGAATGGCTTTGGCATTAAATGACCTAAAAAGAGTTGATATGCCATTAAACAAAGAAACCAACGAAGGCATGGACAGCTATCGATAGGCTATCGATTATATGGAAATCAGACCTAAACGATAAAATGAAACGCAGTTTCTTCCAGGCAGCGGTTGCATCGATACTGCTATATGGATGCACCACATGGACTCTAACAAAACGACTGGAGAAGAAGCTAGACGGCAATTACACAAGAATGCTGCGAGCAATATTGAGCAAGTCCTGGCGGCAACACCCCACAAGATACCAACTGTACGGCCACTTGGCTCCTATCACGAAAACTATTCAAGTTAGACGAACCAGACATGCAGGACACTGCTGGAGAAGCAGGGATGAACTCATAAGTGATGTACTCTTATTGACCCCCACATATGGCCGAGCAAAAGCAGGACGACCAGCACGAGCATACATTCAGCAACTATGTGAGGATACGGGATGTAGTCCAGAAGACATGCCAGAGACAGGTCCCACTTCTCTGCATAGGTTCGGTCGGCAATGTGTAAAACCCCAGTGGATAGAGCATGAAAAGTAAATAGAAAAAAGATACATTGATGAGAAAGAAAAAACAAAAGCAAAGGGTATCAATTTTAGAGATTATATAACCGAAATGATAAAATATAAATAATAGGGTTCGCCAGTGGTCATGGAGACCGGGGTTGATTCCTTGTTCACGTCGTAACAAAGTCAAACCTCGCTTAATACTCAGCATTAAAAGCTATGGATCAAGGTAAGTGGATCAATCCAGGACAAGGCGTAGTGGCCACCTCTATAGTTCAGTGTAGTAGCTATTGAAAAGGGTGACATGTGGTCACACATGACTACGGTCAGCTAATTTATTTAAACAGAGCAAAACAAAGAGTATATTAAAAGAAATTATTAATGAAGGGCCGGTAGACAATGACAAATAAAAGAATGGCACATTAAAAAACAATATATATATATATATATATATATATATATATATATATATATATATATATATATATATATATAAACGGGTTTCGATCCCAGCAGGAAACGTCTCGCTACAACGATACAATCTGTCAGTGGAAGATAATATATATATATATATATATATATATATATATATATATATATATATATATATATATGTTGAGGAGGTATAAGTTGTTGGAAAATGATCTTCCCATAGAGCCGATGACTGGTATTCTAAACGTTGGCTTAGAGTGTAACCGAATAATATATATATATATATATATATATATATATAATATGATATTTATATATGGAGTAATCGATGCTATTCTTGCAGATTAGTAATAAAACCTATAATATTATAGAATCAAGGAGATAAAATCCGTTAATTTCCATATGTTGTGCACAATCATCCGACGGAAATATTAACAAAAGGCTGACGAAGTGTTTCAATTGCGTGTGCTATAATCAGGTATTCTTAACATTTACATTAAAAGACCGGGAGTATGCTAACCTGAAAAGGTATTATTATAGGTGGCATTCATACGAAAAAATTAAAAGGAAATGTCTGTGTTTCTGTGTATGTATCATGACAGGTTAATGAATAATGTAAATACACTATTAAAATAATAATGACTCAGGAGAATGTAGATTGTAGATTACAATAAAGATTACAGCTAATACAGAGAATTAAGCAAAACTAAGACAAAAACTAAAGAAAACTTGGTAAATATTTCGATTAGATTACATATTTGTTTAAGGGTGTAGCTGCTGCCGTTAACTGGCTGACAAGTTAAACTGAGACATTGTACAAGGCGATATCGACCCTGGGTAGTGCTATTATGTTCACTTTCCGACAAATACCAAATGCTCTTGGGAAAGGTAGAAACGCGTATTCCACAAGCAATGGGTTAGATTTTACGACTATTGTTCTTCTATATGAGTGGCTTTGGCATAAAATAATTGATAGACCATTAAACAAAGAAACCAAACAAAACCAAACCATATTTAGAGATATGGGGAATGTGGAGTACCCATTCATTCCCACTACTCCCAGGTCCACTCTGATCCAGAATGGCAACAACTGATTGGGTCCTCTCTATGGGTCAAATAGAACAAACTATGCGTGCAAACAAGTATATGATGCTAAATTGTGACTGTTATGTAGCAATACTTAAAACCAGTTAAATGTGTGCAAAAAAGATCTCTGCTCGTTTAAGAATGTTTCCTACAAAATATGTTAAAAATAATAAATATATTTTATATATGTGAATAAAGAGGATTTAAGAATAAATCACTTACAATATATGATCTCTTATAAAACCCGACCAAATCAAACCGAGACTGGATTGCTTTAATAAGATTAAAGAACCCAGTCTATCTTACTATGTATCGATCTAATATCCTTCCCTAGGGGGATTAGCAAGTAGTGGTTCGTTAACAGCTATGTTTAGGATTTGAACTTGGCTCACCGATTCTATTTGTTATCACTTTAACCATTGTGCTATGTTGGTTAAATGTAGAATAAATCTATTTAAATAGAATGTCCTAAAAATGATGTTTTTTTTTTCCAAATATACACACATGGGAAGAATAGAACATTTAACAATGTCATGTAGTTCTTGAGCACTTTTCGTAAATACACCTGGCTAAATCGAATCGCTGCTGCATAGCTTAAAGCAAGCACCAAAAGACGTCGACTTCTATATGAACGCAGATAAAAGAAAGGCCACGTGTTTTAAACGAAAGAGTACTAGCTCAAATTTTACTGGCAAGCCTCAGAAATTAATAGTCCAGTTCACATTCTTTGAAAGAATTTACAAGCGATGTCAAAGTACGCATTAAGAAGGTGGAGACACAAATGAGTTTGTCGATAATTAGAAATATGATATCTCAGATAAAATAAAATGGGATTTCTTCAAATCTTTCAGTGGCTCATTACTATTGTAAGGATGCACCACCAATACTCTGACGAAAGAGAGAAAAAGCCAGATAGAACCTACACAAGAAGGGTAAGTACTATTTTGAAGAAATCCTGGTAGAAACACCCAACAAAATAGCATTTGTACGACCACTCCCCTCTCATCTCATAAACAAGCAAGACAAACATGACATGTCGGGCATTACTAAAGATTTGACAATAAACTCAAAAGTCATATTTTCTTGTGAACTCCTACACATGGACACACCAGTGTTGTCTGACCAGCAAAAACTTGCATACATTAGCGCTCTTCGGACACTGGATTCAGTCAGGAACACCTGTCAAGAGAGTTGGATGATAGGGTTGGATGGCAAAGAGAGAGAGAGAGAGAGAGAGAGAGAGAGAGAGAGAGAGAGAGAGAGAGTCTAGGGATCCATCCTTGTAACATGACATGATGATGATGATAATTATTAACCGACAGCTCTATTTCTTTTGCCTTACACTGCGTATTGATTCCTGTTTGTTCGTGTTTGTGTACGTTTTTGTAAATTAGCGTGTCAGTGTGCTCGTGGGTCGAGTTCTTCATTATCATTTCTCTTTTGAATGATTATAGTGTTGTTGCTGAATTGACATACCGAAAATTACAAAATAGCTAAAAAAAAAAAACGTTTATTTGTTGATTCTTTACTTGACACTGTTTGAAAAAATGTCAGATTATCTTACAACTAGTAAATGAAACTTTTTCAAAATGTTAACACAGCATTGAAAACAAATCCTAGAAATACTTTTGTTGTTGGCCGCCTCAGAGTTTATTCCCCTGGTTTTCTAAAAGAACTTTTTCATTTACAAGTTTACAATTTTTTTTGTGTCAGTTTATTTTTGCTCTTTGGGTTTTTTTTTTCTTTAAGACATGTTTGTATTCTATTTATTCTTAGTTCAAGTAACAAAAAAAAACAGCTCTGTTTTTAAAACAGAACTCATTAATATCCTATCGTTAGTGAAATCTGCGTGCTAGCCTCTTTTCTGTGGAGTCGGATTAAAAAAAAACATTGAAATTTTACTTAAATACTATAACCAATTTTCGATTAACGTATATATAAAAACTACTTTTTCCGATATATCATATTTTTAGAAAAAAATAAGCGTCAATGAATGTTGTGTTATATACCTCTAAGGAGCAGTAAGCTACTGACCGTGGTTTGGTTTCTTTGTTTTAAATGGCATATCAACTTTTATAGGTTATTTATTATCAAAGCAACTCTTCTAGAAGAACAGCAGTGGCACTATTTAACTCATAGCTGGGAGGATAAGGTGGTTCATACCATTCCAAAGGGTATTTTTCTGAAGGTGAAATATATAGCGCGACTGGAGTTCGAACTCGCTTTCTACGGCTCTGTAGTCTATCGCTTTAATTATTACACCACGAGGACGCCCCATTAATTTTACCTGGTATGGGTGCTTAAAATTAGTCTGTAAAAAAACAACTCATCACTGGAATTAACATGGGATATACAGTGATACGACTGGATATTGCCACTTTTCAATTCCAATGGTAAGACATTCGTATTTTCATATAATGTGGATTTTCCAATAATCAGATTACCAAAAAAAGTCATTCTTGTGTAAAAGTAAAAAATACCTTATTGCGTTCCCGAAAGCATAATTTGCATGAACTTATTTTTTGCATTTTATAAAGATTAACTCCGTCCATTTTTCTATTTGAGTATAGTAGAATTTAAGCGATAACTTGCTTTGAAAATCAGTTTTTTAGAGTGTTTACACTCACTGCTGCTGAAAACGAAACAAAACATAACTACGTAAACGGGAGGATTACTCTTTTGTATCTATCTATCTATCTATCTATCTATATCTATATCTATATATATTGAGAGAAAGAGAGAGAGAGCTAATGTTGGGAAAATTGTCATTTTAAAATTGACACCTCCGAAAATCTTCAACTGTGATTTTGATATGGCTCTTTTTGTTCAATCAAAGTAAATATTCAATAGCCTTTTCGTCTTATACAATCTTATATATCGCTATTTTTTGTTTATCTTTTTGATTTAACAGCTTTTTTGCTTTTGTTTGGTTTGGTAAGGTTTTATGGCATATCAACCAGTGTATATTATTAACACCAGATCCATATTTAAAATATACACAGTTCTATTTCATACAAATCAGTTTATAAGTATTGTGTTTTTTCACACATTGTTAAATGTAAAAAATAAGTTCAATTTCAAGAGATTCAGTTTGACGTAAATACATTTTCAATGTCAAAAATAGTTTTATTATAAACAATTCACTTTAGCATAGAAAAACAGTTCCATTTCAAACAAATCAGTTTACAATAAGTATGCAGTTTAAATGTCAAAACAGTTCTGTTTCGAACAATTTAGTTAAGCATAAGAACACAGTTTTGTTCTTTTTGACCCATTGTAAGGACCCTATCAGGTGCTACCACTCCGGACCAGAGTGGACCTGGGAGCGATGGCAATGAATGGGTACTTCACATTTCCGAAAGCTCCAGCATAACTGGAACCTCACTACCATATTGTTTAGTGTGCTATACGGGACACTCGGTCTTACCTCTTTGCAGTGAAGCAGTCGGTGTATTCTATAGTCCCAGCCGACTGAGCAATGTTTTTTTCTTGTTATATTTGTTTCTTTTTCTTCATCTATCATTATCTTTCAGTCTACACACCTTTTAACACAATGTTTTCAGATTAGAATAAAGATTTTTTTTAGTCTTCCTTATTCTGGAGTTATATATATAGTCTTCATTATTCAGGAGTTATATATATAGTCTTCCTTATTCTGGAGTTATATATATATATATATTTGTGTGTGTGTGTCCAATCCCACCAAAAGAGCAAGATGTGACACAAGGTCAATTTTTTAAATGAGTTTAACAGCTTTAAATTCAGAGTTTTATTTCGCCTAGATTGGTTGCCATACTTAGGTTAAAGCGTACAGTCCACTCGACTATTTACCCATTACTGGAAGGAGAATAATTTGATTCATACCTTTTCAAGAGTATTGGCATTAAGTGAATAGCAGTACTCTACAGGATTTGAATTCGGGTCACCGTGTCCATTTCCCTACGACCGTAAACAATACACCATAAACCCCCCTTGAGTTATATATATATATATATATATATATATATATATATATATATATATATCTGTTTACTTTTTTCTTTTCATCTTTTATTGATTTTATAGTTCTTCCTCTTATTTTTTTCTAAGTTATTTCTCGTCTGATAATTTTTTTTCAAAATTCTCCTCTTTTCCTTCCCTTTTTTGTTACTGTTCTCATTTCTTTCTTTCTTTCTTTCCTTCTTTCTTTATTTTACTTTTTTTTTCATTTTAGTACATTCCTTCTTCTTATCACCAGTTTCTTTTCCTCCTTCTTTTTTCCATCTTTCTTTCTTTCTTTCGTTGCTCTTGTAGCCCACTGTACATATAAATTTCTTATTCGTTCGTTATGTTTCGTTATTTGATACTATTTTTCTTTATCTTCTTTCAGTCCTTTCTTCTTATCGTCTTACTTTACTTTTCCATATTTCTATCTTTTATTCTTATTATTAGTTTCATAAATTATTTCTGCCTTCCTTTGGTCATCCATATATATTAGCCTTTTTTTTATTAAATTTGTTTAAAAAATTCTTTTGAATTATTTTCATCATCCATGTTTGTTTAACCATCTCACACTTCTTTCTGACTTGTTAGTTTTCTTATTTATTTGTTTCAACTCTTTAGTCTATTTTTGGACTCTTGTCGACATCAGTTTATTTCTTGAATGTAATTTTGGTCTTCTCCATATACTATGTTGGTTCATTTTAATGACATTTCGACTTTTCTGTAGACCTTTTTTTTTTATTCATTTTCTTATTGGCTTTTCTTTTTCTTTAAACTTTTTACGTTCTCTATTTTCGATCAACAGAGTGAAATAAAATGGCTTTTGTTTTTCCTTTATAGGTTTTTTTTTTAGTTATCCACCGACTATATTTTTCTTTTTAATTTTATTGTCTACATTTTCGGGTGAAGATAAACAAATACGAAATATTTTCCGCATTTATTGTTCTTACTCATACTTTCTTTCGTTTTTCCATAAAGTTTTTTCTTTTTTTTATCAAGATTTTTTTTCCTTTTTCTTTTTAATTTTTTTACAATATTTGTTTTATATCTACAATATGAAATAGTTTTCCCCTCTATAAATTGCTATTTTTTTATTTATATATTTATTTACTCATTTAAAATTTTTTGTCTTCTGTCTACAAGACTACATCATTCATAATCTCTATCAAATATTTGTTTTTTGCTTTCTTTTCTAATTTTTTTTTCATTTTTGCCTTTTCTCTGAAATATAATATATTCCTCAAAATCTATCATTTTTTTTGTTTTCATTTACAGTATTAACCTTCGATCTACAATAAAAGTTTATATTTTTCTTTTATCAAACACGGAGTTACAATTAAATCACCCGAGAATTCATGTTCATTCCTTTTTGAATTGCACCTGCATAGATAAAAGTTTTCTTAGAAGACAAATCATTGCAAGACAACATAAACTTTGATATTTAAACATTCTTAACATAATATTTCTTTTTTATTAAGTGTTGACAAAAATATTTTTGTATAAACATTCATATATAATAAAAGAATGACCAATCTACAGTAGGTTAAAAATCAAACTGAGACAAATCTCTTTTCAATAGATATATAAATTTTGATATTGTCAAAATAAATGTGACTGTCATAATACACACACACACACACACACACACACACACACACACACACACACACACACACACATATATATATATATATATATATATATATATATATATATATATATATATATAAATTTTGTTCCATAAAAAATTATTCATGTATCACATAGTATTATCTAAAAAAATTCTCGCCCTATAAGTGTGGCTTAGAATATACTGAATATGTTCTGCCGTGGGTTAAACCATTCATCACAAGACGGCTCTAATCTACATTTCTGAAAACTGTTTAGTGTGGAATACCCCTTCATTGCCATTTCTACCAGTTACACACTGACCCGTAGTTATAGTACATCATAGCGTTCCATCAATAGAGTTAAAACATTTGTTTAAATTGTTGGTATTAGATTCTGACCGTGCTAAAAAAAAGTGCAAAATCTTGATCAAATACACAAAAAACACAAATATGAACGTAGAATGGTAGCGATTCCTTCATATCTAGGCATAAAAAAAATCCTATTCGTATTCAAGCCGTTAAAATCGATAAATCAATCGAAACAAAAGACTGATAACTCGTCTACATGAATAAAGTTAAGACAGAATAACATTCTATTTCAAGATCATATTAAAGGTTAGTTAGCATAAAGCCTTGTAGGTTACTTAATGCCAAATCCTGTTTAGATAGATAGATAGATAGATAGATAGATAGATAGATAGATAGATAGATATGTATGTATATTAAAATGGCTTTAAATAGTCTTTGAATTTTAAATTAAAAAAAAGTGAACTCTTCCTTTCGTTCACGTCTTAGTAGAAATCTCGTGACAGACAAGCAGTGATGTGGAAATAAGTAGGGGTAGTGACCGACGAGAATTAGGTGGAAAGAGAACTAGGACGAAAAAAATTAAGTCAACTAAGTCAGGTGTTATTATGTAAAGATGAGTGGTGTTGAATAAAAGCAATGTGCAAAATTGCTTTTGTATGTACAGTAAAATGCGCTTTCCATATATATATATATATATATATATATATATATATATATATATATATATATATATATACTATCGAACCACCTGCGGAAGGCTTTCAAGAAGCTCGACAGTGGCGAACGTCGAGCTTGTAAATTCGAAGATATGTGGCGATCGTCAATTGATAGTTTGAATGGCTGCAACTCAGGGAGACATGGAAAAAAAACTGAATTTGCAAGATTATAACCGAAGGTAATGGCATGAGGAAGGTCCGTGCAAAATTAGCGTTCCGACAGCTGAATAAGGATCAGAAGGAGCACCACATGTATGTATGTCAAAAGATCACTGAGTGTCATAAAAGTGAAGCAGTTTTGCTTCGTTGAGTTTTCACTGCTGATAAGACGTGGATTTTTGAGTAAGACCGTTAAAACAAGCACAAAAGGGAATTCTTAGACGTTACCGATGCCAGAGGTATCCTCGTGGTGTAATGGTTAAAACAGTGGACTGCGGAATCGTAGTAATCAAGATCGAACTCCAGTATCTAATAAAAATAATTTTCTTACAGTTATATGGTTTCGTGTAGTGTAGTCTCATGCTAATAATATTAAAAAAACATTCCAAGTTTTCATGTAACTATTTCTATTTGATAATCAACATTTGTTATGATGATACAGTTGTATGGTTTAAAGTAACGCGCGTTAGTTGGATTGAGAGCTGACGATGTAAAAGCAGTCAACATAGAAAGATTGTGTCTCTCTCTCCTCATGTCGAATAACATTTTTATGAACATTATGTCTATTTCAAATATCCGTATCATGGGTATGTTACAATTAGACATAGTTACCTATCTGACCCAGGACAGGTTTTCTGTGGGGTCTTACATCTCTATAGGGTATACATTCAGCTTATTCCGATCCCCACCGCAAATATGATCTAATTTATTGTATCTAGTGAGAATGTATCGTTAATAGTCATTAAATGAAAAGAAGAGAACATGTTTCACAAATTTGTGAGACTGCCTTCTGTTTTCTCAAGAGAATCAGATAAAATTGAGATGCATCTGAGCCGAATAAAACTTACTGTTCTGTTTATCAATGTTTTTTTTTTTCTGATTTACGCCCATAGATACAATCAAAGGAATCCAAATACACAACGAAATGTGATAAAATCAACTTTTGCAGACGTTTTGGTTTGTTTTAGTTTATCAAATTTTATATCAACCTTTTAATACGGAAATTGTTTAAAAATAATTTCATTGGGTTTGATTTTATCAACCATTGTATGTTATTCAATCCCAATCATTTTTTATACATATTAACAGTTTTATTTTTTAAAACATACCCTTTAGCATAAGTATGCAGTCTAAACGTCAAACCAGTTCTATTTCAAACAATTCAGTTTATCATAAGTACACAGTTTAATTCTGTTTGACCCATAGATAGGACCCTATCAAGTGCTATCACACCGCACCAGAGTGGACCTTGGAGTGATATCAATGAAAGGATTACTCCGCATTTCCTAAGGCTTCAGCATTAGAAAAGCCTTGCTATCGGATTGTTTAGTGCCGTATCTAGGACACTCTAAGTTTCAGAAGATGTATTCTGCAGCCCCAGCCAAATGGACCAAGATAATTTGAATACAGTTATACGCTTTCAAGTATTTGTCTCTAACACAAATAATCTATACACTTTTATATGATCTGAAATAGTATATCTATTTACTATTAATTACTTGTTTGCGCACAGTTATATGGATGAGAAGGTTCTTATATAATACGAATATTTAAAAAAAATCTATTTGACTGCTAGATATAATCGTAAAACCTACTATCAATCTTGGTCCGAGTGGCTCTGAAAATAATGGCAAGGAAGGAGTACTCCATACTCCCCATATCTTTAGAACTGTACCCTCGCTCCCCAAATCATTTTGGTGCCATAAACAGGACATCAGAAAAAAACACAATATATATATATATATATATATATATATATATATATATATATAAAGAATTAACTTAAATCAGG
Source organism: Sepioteuthis lessoniana (assembly GCA_963585895.1). Taxonomy (NCBI): domain Eukaryota; kingdom Metazoa; phylum Mollusca; class Cephalopoda; order Myopsida; family Loliginidae; genus Sepioteuthis; species Sepioteuthis lessoniana. The sequence goes on from OY757907.1 coordinate 116,214,883, forward strand.
AAGCCTAAGTTCGAACTTAGGCTTCCTGATGATCCGTTAAGGTGAAACTTTAGTAGAAGATTTTCGACTCGCAATTTAAGTTAATTCTATAATTGTCTCCATTGTATTGTGTTGAGCACTTTAGTAATTATAGCATTGCAGCATTCGCGGAGGATTTTTTGGTTTTCTTTTGACCACTGACTGCGTACCCCTTGATTTTTTTCAAGGAGTCGGACGAGGCTGGCCTTTTCTTTCTTTTTTACCCAAAAAACTTTTTTCTTTTTCCCCTGGGCGGTGATTCGAGGTACTTTTATCTCTTGTTCCTGACCAGGTTTTTTTTGTTTTTTCCGATACCGTGAATACTGGTAGATATTAGATTAGTAAATATATATATATATATATATATATATATATATATATATATATATATATATATATATATATGTGTGTGTGTGTGTGTGTGTGTGTGTGTGTGTGTGTGTGTGTGTGTGTGTGCAGCAAGAAACTGAGAGGCAAGAATAGAATAAGAACGAAAGAGAAAAGCGAGAGATACGCATGTATATATTTAAGTATGTATGTAAGCAAAATGTACGTATTTAGCCAAGGCCTCCGCAACGCACAGGATGGGACGCAAGCCCAATTTTAAAGCGGAGCACAGCATAAATTGGATTTCTGAGTTTTTCTTCACCTGGAATAGTTACTAATCAAGGCTTAGTAGCCAATGAGTCTACTTTCTATCCATTGATAGTGAGAAGAAAAATTGAATCCTGCTTTTCCCAGGGGCATTAGTGTAAAGTGAAGCTCAATAAGCCTCAAAAAGAATTGGAACCCCTTCTACAATAACTACCAAGGGTAAGGGAGCAAATTGTTGATGGTTAATCTCCGCAGTGTATATTATTTTTATGTTCGTTATTCATCTCCCTTTTTTTATATATTCTCAAAACAACCAAAGAAAAATCGTTGAGCTGGACAAATATACTATTAATAAAATGTCTATATTCAATTCAAATTCTGTTAAGTAATTCGTCGGATAATTACTCAAAATTATCTCTTAAATCATTCCATCCTATTATTCCTGGAATCATCCAATTCAATCTTATTTTTCTACACTGTTGCTATTCTTAAACTGATTTGGCCATTTCTTCCAAAAGTATAATACTATATTAGAAAAAATGTTCTGGCAAATAGACAGAGTTTTTAAAATCTATCTTGCCATCAAATTTTCTGTTCAAGAAGAAATATCCCCAACTGGAATGATTTTTATTATTCCATTGATTATTTTGAAAGTTTTAATTTGATCACCTTACATTCTGCTTTCTAGAAAAGAAGTTAATCGTAATTTCTCTGATCACAAGCCGTAACTGTGATCTTTTTACTCTTTTTATTAGTTTTGACACTCTTCTTTGTATGCCTTCCAATCTAAATATATCACTCTAATTTCAATGCTATACTTTATAAATATAGCCACCCCCCCCAATATATATATATATATATATATATATATATATATTGAAATTAAATGTCTATCATAATTAGAAAATTAATTAATTTAACGTTTCTATTAGATAAACTCTCATTCTTCTTTCCTGTAAAGTAGTAAGTCCTAGTGTATAAATTTGGACATTCCTTCAAAGCATTTTCAGCAGGTTTATCTTTGATTTTACTATAGGCTTTTGGCTTTGTATAAATGTACACGTTTATTAAATCTGATAACGTCTGACATGTGCAACTAAATATCCATCTGCCACAGTGTAATAGCATTTTTTGTCAAAAGTAATCAATCTATTTAAAACAGCAACGTAGAGCCCATTGTTCTAAGACTGCCACTCGGTTGCCACCTAATGGAAATGAATACAGATTATGATAGTAGAGATGTCATTTAACCTCGCTCATACAAAATTGTTGGTTGGTTGTTTGGCTTTTGTGGCATATTCAACCTTCGTAGGTTATTTAACACCAAATCCATTTTTACGAAAATATTTCTATTTCAGACGATTCAGTTTAGGATAAGTACGCCGTTTAAATGTAAGAATAGTTTAATTGTGAAAAACATTTCAATATAAAACTATTCAGTTTTGTCATGCATTCATAATTCAGCTAATTCAATTTAGTATAAATACTGATTTTCTTTACAAACAGTTCAATGTCAAAACAGTTCTATAATAAGCAATTAAGTTTAGTGTAAGTACAGTTTCAATGTCAAAAACAGTTACACTTCAAATATTTCAGTTTAGCATAGGCACACAGTTTAAATGTAAGTATTTCTTAATAGCGAAAAAACATGTTTATTTCAAGTTATTCAGCTTAGTCAAACTATTCAGTTTAGCATAAGTATGCTGTTCTATTTAACCCATAGATTGAGCTCTATCAGGTGCTACCACGCCGGACTAGAGTGGACCAGGGAGCAATGGCAATGAAGGGGTGGTCCGCATTCCCCAAAGCAACAGCATCACAGGAACCTCAACATCAGATTGTTTAGCGTCATATCCAGGAGACTCATTGAGGGGGGTCTTACCCCTCTGCAAAGGTGCAGTCAGTGTATTCTACTGCCCAAACCGACTGGGCAATACACAGTGTTAAATGTCAAAACAGTTTTATTTCAGATAATTCAATTTAGCAAAAGTACGCAGTATAAATGTCAAAACAGTTCTATTTTAAACATTTTAGTTTTGCATTAATATCTAGTTTAAAAGCAAAAATCAGTATAGTGAAGGAAGCACAGTTTAGTTCTAGTAATGGCAATGAAGGGATAGTCAGCATTACTGGAACCTCGCCATCAGATTGTTTAATGTTATATCTGGACACTCGTTGGGTGGGATCTTACCTCTCAGCAGAAGTGCAGTGGGTGATTTCTATAGCCCCAGCCGACTGAGCAATTGCAAAATTGGGTTCTAATTTATTGTCAAGTGGTACCGCCCCACTAGTATTATAAGTTTCCCGCTGTAGGAGTTACGTCCTAAGTTGGTCTTCTACTGACCGAGGTTCTTTCAGAGCTTTTCTGTCTCTGCTTCTGATTCTGTCTTCGTCTCAAGATACATGGCGTCTTTTATACTTCCGCGATACCGGAAGTAACATGTTACGATCCACTATACAACGTCTAGGAAGATTGATATGCCATTAAACAAAGAAACCAGGCTATTGGTTAAATAAAACTGGTAAATCATTTACTATACATAATTGTATGCAAGCAAATAATTAATGTTACAAGGAATTATTAGTACTGGATAGCAATGATACCAAATAAGCAGTGAGCAAACAAATTCAATAATGTTGAAATTATTTGTGTTAGCTAAATTGTTGGTTGGTTGTTTGGGTTTTATGGCATATCAACCTTTGTAGATTATTTAACGTCAAATCCATTTTTATGGATATGGTTCTATTTCAGAAAATTCAGTGTATGGTAAGTACGCAGTTTAAATGAAAGTACATTTCAATTGTGAAAAACATTTCTATTTCCAGCTATTCAATTTAGTCAAGCAGTTCTAATTCAGCTAATTCAGTTTAGTATAAGTACAGATTTCTTTACACACAGTTAAACGTCAAAACAGTTCTATATTAAACAATTTAGTATAGTGTAAGAATAGTTTCAATGTTCCACTTCAAACAATTCAGTTTAGCATAAGCACAGTTTAAATGCAAGTACGGTTTAATCGTCGAAAACCTATCTATTTCAAGCTATTCAGTTTAGCCAATCAACTCATTTTAGCATAAGTATGCCGTTAGTTCTATTTAACCCATAGATAGGGCCCTATCATGTGCTACCACGCCAGGCCAGAGTAGACCTGGGAGCAATGGTAATGAAGAGGTGGTCCCCAAAGCCCCAGCATCTTTGGAAATTCACCATCAGGTTGTTTAGTGTTATACTCAGGACACTGGTTGGGGGAATCTTATCTTTCTGCAGAGGTGATTTGGGTGTATTCTACAGCCCCAGCCGACTGGGCAATTGCAAAATTGTGTTGTAATTTATATCCAGTGTAAGACATTAAACTGCATCTGATGTCTTGTAGTTCGGGGAACGTGGAGAATTATTTCATTACCATTATTTCCAGCTCCACTTGCACCTCGAGAGGTAGTGCCTGTTAGAGTCCCATCAACAGGTCAAAGGGAACAGTCCAATCATTGACTGAGGGTCAATATTATTTGAATCAATACAGCTGTGTGTACGTCGTCTATATTATGTAGGAATACTTGTTAAATAGAATTACTAATGTTAAATCACAATACATGAAATGATCTATGTACAAAAAAATTATTTATATTCAACAGAATTTTTCGTGTTAGACGGTAATACTTGAAAGCATCAGAGTTCAAACAAATGGTTTCTATTCTGTAGAATTATTGGTGTAAAAAAGAAACACTTGAAAGCATTTAACAGTGCGAATTTATATTAAATAGAATAGGAGTTTGTATCAATACTGGAAAGCATTTACTTATGTGTAAGGAAGTGAATACTAGCACATTTAAATATAATCTTAACTTGAAACTAATCCCATAATAATCATATATTTATTTTTTATTTTATCTTATCATACAAGGAATAAAAACCCGTTTATACTCTTTTCCTAATCAGTCACCAACCAAGGATGATGTCTCAGTTTCGGTGGCTAAGGTGGTACTACCACCACTGGGGCCACCAGCAACTTTTTACCACCAGATGGGGTATGAAGACAAACAAAACGAACGTTCTTTTTTAGTTTAAGTTCAAAATGATGTTAAAAGAATTTACTTTCAGATATGTGCGTAAACATCGTTATTAACGATCATTTATATAACATGTACGTTTCACTTGTGCACGTTACTTCGTGGTGCCGCGTACTTTTTATTTTCGTCGAATTGAGCGGTTTTCCTTTTTCCTTTAAAACGAGAGAGAGAGAGAGAGAGAGAGAGAGAGAAAGAGAGAGAGGATTTAGCATTGAATAACCCATTAGGCTTGATATGCTATAAAGCATTAGCAAACCAAACCTAACAATAGATAAAATGAGTGAAATCAAAGTCATGAAAACATCCCCTGAATGACAAATTTATTTCAACAAAGACAACGTTGATTTGCATTTTAACGAAGAGGACTAACTAGAATATGTCCCGTTGAAATAGGAGAATTAATATAAAATCAACCAGACAATTAGAACCGTTAGCACTTATAAAATTTTTAGAATAATATATATATATATAAATCCAAAAATTAGGGCCTGTGATTCTGGAGTGGTTAATTCCCCTTGAACATTTTTAGGGTAAAATTAAAAAAAAAAAACACTTGACGACTATATAAAATGTCTCCACCTTATCTGGTTTAACTATCTGGTTTAACTATCTCGGTCCTAATTGAAACAAGAGGAATATCTAGGATGGCAACAGCTGAGTTAATTAACAGACATATTAGGAATAAATGTAAATCATGTATGAGATAGCAATTAGTTAAACTATCTTAGTCTGTTTAGAAAATCACACCTGCTAAGAAGAAGAAACTACCACAAGAACGCAAAATTAGAAGGGATTAACCAGTAGATTAATTCCACTCCTGTTTCTTAATCGTTCTAACAGATAACATTTTAACCCACCTCTGCCCACGCCTATGAATGAAATAATTTGTAATTTGATTTCGGCCTTTTTTTTATTCTCTAATTTTTATTTTACTTTTTTATTTTTTGTTATTTCTTCAATTCTTAATTCCTTTATTTTATCTTCTGAATACGAACTGTAACTCCACATTCGCTACTCTGCGACAAGAGAGAAACATGTAAATAGTCATCTGACGAAACGGAGAGTATAGTAATATTCTCCGCCGAAATAAATTTATAATGACGACTTAACCGAGTTTGAGTCTCCATTAAATTGTACTATATATATATATATATAGAGAGAGAGAGAGAGCTTCCTCTCTGCAAGGTGTGACACAAGATCATTTTAAGCGGAGTTATTTCAGAGTTTTCTTTCTCAGGGGCAAGCTACCATACCGAAGTTAAAGAGCCCGTCTACCCTACTATTTAACCATGGCTGGAGGTAGAATAATTGAATTCATATTTTTTCCAAGGGTATTAGCATGATGTAAAATGTAAACAGTCTTGCCCAGGATTTAAACACATATCACCGAGGCAATTTCTGCAACACAAACCATTACACCAAGAACGCCTCCCCAAAAAATAACAAATATATGTATGTATGTATCACTGTCGTCGTTAGTTTATTCCCTTCTCTTGTTAGAAAACACAAATACAGACTTATATATATATATATATATATATACGCCTCACAACGGAAGGTGTCGTCAGTAACGTGTTTTGCTAGGGTCATTGGGGAATTTCGAGTCTTCCAACATCATACTTCCCTCACAAAGCAGATACTATCGGATATGATCCGACTCAGATACGCTCTCCAGTTTGCGCAAAAGTAGAAAAAAAATTGGCTATTTGTTCATTTGGACGATTGTAGACCACCCATCCACGCTTCTGATTGGCTGTCGCAAATAACCGGACAAATGCGCTGCCCTGTTAATTAGCACGTTTTTACCATATGGTTTGTTCGTAATTATTCATTTACACAGCTCCTCTCTTCCTGCCATGGACGCTGTTCTCGCCGGACCAGGGAGCCTGGCTTTGTGAGTTAGTTTTTTTTTTTTTTTTCTTTTGTTCCCCTCTCTAAAATGAAAACCCTACTATACAAATTCGACTTTTTCTAATTAACTAAAGTGAATTTATATCAGGCATCAATTTAATGAAATTGCCCAAATTACGGCGGCAACTGGAGAGTATTTTTCCTTCTACCTCATTCCCACAGACTAGCAAGAAATGAAACAAAACAAATAAATTCACTTTAACTATTTGTTAACAAATCACTTTAGTTATTTGCATAACTATATATATATATACATATGTGTGTGTGTGTGTGTGTGTGTGTGTGTGTATGTATATATACACAATTTTTAGAATCCATTTAAATTGAACAGTCACACCTACGCATACACTCACGCACGCACACACACACGTAAAGGAAAAGCTGCTTCAAAATGCCTTTAAACGTGTATGTATTGATTTTTTTAGCGGTTTTGAAATGATTTATAGAATAATTACTTGAATGACCAATGCTCGAAAATACTAAGCAATATCACCATATAGATATTTCATGTAGAAAAATAAGATATTATAAAAAGAATAAAAATCTCACCCTTCAATGTTTTACAGAGTCGATCTTCAGGTGAGCTAAAATTCAAAATAGTAATAGGTAATATACTCCCCCTCGTAGATTGAGCCCTCTAGTAAAGGAATTTACGGCCGCCACTCGCATAATGCAAAGCTCTTCGAATTAATTGAGAACTGGTATCCGATAAGGCAAAAATGTAAACAAACGAAAGCTGCTACATAATGCCTTATAATTCCCGAGCTGACGTTGTTCGCTTGTTGGCTGAGCGTTATGATACTAAGTCTAACGTAAAGTTGGGCGGGTTTCGATCCCAGCTTCAAGCGTCCTACGTGTCTAGCCACAATGTAGAGTTGTGATAAAACGAAACAATCTGTCTGTGAATGACAATATATATATATATACCACACTACCACAAAAAAGCTCAAGACCAAAAGTGTACCCAATCACAGAAGAACAAACAGGATCAAACCATACACACTTACACACAGAAGAAAAAGTGACTGTAAGTGGACACACACACACACACACAATTACCAAGAGTAAGACAACATTTTATAACAAATCAAATATCAAAGACCAATTGGGAGTAAAAACAGACTAAATATAGACACTCTGTGAAAAGTGAGTGACCTCTATATAAACACATACAAAACTGAAAACCATTTGACTTCTGGACCCCAAAACACGGGTGAGTTCAAGCCTCATTGGGAACCCCATTCACATGGCCTTCTCCAACGAAAAACTAGAAACATACACGTATTAAGAACAAAATAAATAAGAAAAATCTTAAAAAAAACCTAAACATCTTTGTGGACCATTACATTTTAAATATTATTTCTCTTTTTGGACCGACAACAAGACATTTATATATATATATATATATATATATATATATATATATATATATTCAAGTTGCGCTGATACCACAGAGTTCCACCCTCACCTCTCTCTCTCTCTCTCACTCTCTCTCTCCACTTTTCATCGGTCCTGGTATGTCCTCAAGACTGTATTCAGGGTCGGCTCTGAGCTGATGCGTGTCAGTCATTTCTACTCGGTCAGCACTGGTGCGTGCATGTGTTGGAGTAAACGTCCTTACTTCTCCAGTTGAACCCAGCATATCTTGTTCTTCTTGGATGGTTTGTTCGATCAGAGGTAAGTAGCCGTAAAACTGCAGTTTTCTGAGTAGCTGCTTCAGTTTTTTTAAGTATCACGTAGTATTCTTGTTTATTTCCCAACTGGCATTATCCCATCCATTTTGTTAGTGTGTACGTGGTTCATTCATACAGCTCTTCCGATAGAGCCACAACTAGAAGAAATATCACTATTTTATCAAAGTTATCAGATTTCCAAATCATTGACAGCCGTTCAATATAAGTCCGTGCTTTCCTAATTTGTATATTGACGTCACTTTCAGTAGATGAGATATTGCTGCCGATGTATGTAATTTGGTCCATTGCTTGTCACATATGGTTTCGTCTCATTAAAACAAATGATCACTTTCTCTAATACTACTGCTCATGGTCTCTCTCTCTCTCTATATATATATATATAAATATATATATATATATATGTGTGTGTGTGTGTGTGTAATGGGAAGTAAATGGTTGCCATTAGCGTAATGCAAGGCTGTTAATATGAATCGAGCTCTCGGTAACCGTTAAGCGGATATATGTAAACAAAAACAATTGTGATACATAAGCGTTTAAATTTCCTTTGCTTGCGCTGGTTTACTCGTGGCTGAGTGGTAGAATCTTGGATTGCCGTTTCAGCCAACCGGGTTTCGATCCCAGCTTTGGGAATCTAGCCAGTCTAAGCACACTGAAGAATTCTGATAGAACGAAACAGGTCTGACTGTGGATGAATATATGCACATAGTTACATTAATTAATATCATTTGATGTTTTTTGGTGATATTAAGGTTTGCCTTGCTTTCTATTTTTAATGGCGTTCAACATTTGAACCAACTAACAAATCATAAAATGGTATTTTATGGTTTGTTTGTTTTATTGTTTGGTTCATCGGGTTTTATGGCATCTCAAGCATTGTAGGTTATTTAACGCCGGACCATTGGCCCCGCAAATAGTTCGGAAGACCAAGGTTCAGTCCAGGTTGAGTCATACCCAAAACTCAAAAAATGGAACTTAATGCCTCCTTGCTTATAATTCAGCGTTATATGGTCTGGACAAAGGGTAAAGAGGAGCAATTCTTGGAATGTAGTTGCGCCCTCCCTTTACATCTCGGTGTAGTAGCTATTTAAAAGGGAGCCTTCGGGTCACCCTTGATTACAGTCACCAAATTTACTTTTATTTAAATCTTGTTTATGCATATATATTAAATTTATCTCTAAACACGTTTTGTTGATAATATGTTTAAATGATGTCATTTTTTTTCACTCAGTTAAATGATTTCAAGTATTTCTATCAAATACGAATAATTCTATTAGCTATAAATAATTTGGTTTATATATATGGCCTATCAACCGTTGTAAGTTATTTAATGCCAAATCCCTTTCATGCACATAAACGGTTCTATTTCAAACAGTTCAGTTTAGCATAAGTATGCAGTTTAATTTTTTTTTCTTTACCAATAGATAGGACCCTATCAGGTGCTACCGCTTCAGGCCAGAGTAGGCCCGAGAGCGATGGAAAAAAAGAGGTAGTCCACATTTCCCAAACCAGCAGATTATTTAGTGTTATATCCAGGACACTCGTTGGGGAAGTCTTCCCTCTCAGCAGAGATTCAGTTGGTGTATTCTGCAGCCTTACCCGACTGGGCCACATTATTTATGTTAACGTCATCGTTTTTGTAAAACAACAATGGTACTAATTAACCTATTCCTTGCTTATCAATGGGTTTAATGTTTTTTTAAATCCAACAGTGTACCTAATCACACTACTGGAATTCGAACTTATTTACTGCGATATCGCAGTCATGGAGGTTAGCTGCTTCGTCAGGAGGGCTACCTCAGATGATAGTTGTCTAAATTTCTAAGACGAAGCTTGTTGATTTTTATCATGAAGGTTTTTCGGACTGTTGTCTTTATCTTCATCTTTATTGATATTTTCACAACGTTTCGGCCGATAAGTACCCGGTTATGGCTAACAGAATCAGAACAGGCGACCCCCGTAGTTTCAATAAAGGACGTAGTTCGAAATTCCGTGTAGGTTCCCGAGTTCAACCATCACCTGAAGAAGGCGGAGGACATATCAGCCGAAACGTTGAGGAAATAACAACAAAAATGAAGACAATAGTCCGAAAAACCTTAATGATAAAAATACCCCAGATGATATCGAGATAAAACTAATTATAAATAATAATTAAAAATGTATCCTGATTTCGATTTAAGAAAGAAAAAATAGTACAATTTTAGAAGCAGCAGTGAATATATATTTTCGAGATATTTACATTTCTTTTAAAGGTTTTAGATTTCTATACTTTACTCTTCTTCTTCTAAAATACAGTACAAGAACACAAAAGACGATGAGCGAACAGATACATGCAAACAGAAAACTAACAAGTATTTTTTAAAAATGTATTTTTAACTTTTGTGCTTGAGATGTTTTGTATTTGAAATTGATAATATCATAAATGTCTACTTACACGAGTCTTAGAGAATATGAAAAGAATTATCAAAACCCATATCGTACGAGATGAATCAGTAGAAGCCGCAGGCAGACATTTTGAACAGCAATCATTACAGAGAAAAGGAGAAAAAATGTCTAAAATGTTTAGTGTTGTATCGTGTTTTTTTAAAATTTTTTTATTTTATTTTTATTTTCACGTCTTGTAATTTTCGAAATCATTACCTTGAGGAGATATTTTTCAAAAATATTATTTATTTGCAAAAAAAAAGAGTTTCTAAATTTGACGAAGGAAAATTTACAAGTAAATGATAATACTGATATATTCAACCACATGAATATAAGATTTTGGCATTATACATAGGAAGAATCAGATTTTTTTTATGTATTTTTTTTTCATATATATTTTTTTTTAATCTACGGACAAAATGACGCAATCATTTGATAGACAGATAGGTTGAAATATAGACAGACTGAGAGATAAATAAATTTGAGACTTCTCCCTAACACAGCACATGCACCAACATACATGCATACATACAGCCAGACATACATATGTGTGTATGGAAATTTACTAAGCTTTTTGCTTAGATGTGGCACAAGGCCACATGAAAGGGGCACCCAATGAGACTCGAACTCACTCGTGTAGGTTTGTTAGTCGAGCTTGCTAACCATTACACCACCAGAGGCGCCTTACATATGTGTGTATGGGGGTGTGTGTGATTATGGAGATGTGCGTTGGTATGGTGGAAATGCCACTGACCCGATTTGAAGAGTGCTGGCCTCTTCCGACAGACTCTCTTCCTGAACTCCCTTAAAACCTCAACATAGTAACCCTAACCCTAAATCTTTGGCCAATCAACTCTGGTCTATAGACTTCCTTACACCTCCCACTTCTCTCATCATTCCTAACAGACTACCTGCCTTCCTTGAATCTCTTATGCCACTCGAAAACTTATGCTCGATTTATACAAGATGGTTGATAAGTAGTCTGAAGCATTCCATACATTTCTGTGGCATTTTTTCCAAGTTCAAAACAGGATTCTATCGCATATCGTTCTTCTACAATGTTAGATTGCATTTTTGAAATTCACCAGCAGTGACAATCAGGCTTTAGTAGGGTGTATTCCAATGCTGTAGCTGTTTATTTGAACCTAAAATCATAAAAATTGGTCTGTCAACTAATAAAATGTATACCAATAACATAGTGAATTTTCATGTGTCTACGACAATTTTAAATGCCCATTCGAATAAATGCTGGAAACTGATCGTATGTCCCGGGTATATATATATATATATATATATATATATATATATATATATATATATATATATTTGCAGAGAGAGAGAGAGAGAGAGAGAGAGAGAGAGAAAGAATCAGACGCAAATACTTCTACCAACACACACATACACACACACACACACGTATATATATATATATATATATATATATAGCAGTTAAATTCAGTAAGAGGAGTCATCTATAGATTTACGGTGCCTTTTCTATCAGAAACTGCGAATGTAATCAAAGAATCAAAGCAGAACAGAATTTACATTACTTTCCGATACCAGTTGTTTTTTTTGACGTGGATGTGGAAAAATCTGTGTTCATACATGACACTTACTAAAAAATGCTATTCCAGTTACAAACAATGAGTCTTTTCAAAAATATTTTTTCGCGGTAAAGTGAATTTGATTTGTATATATATATATATATATATATATATATATATATATATATATATATATATATATATATATATACCATGGATCCATACATTGTAATATTGAGTCTTAAGCCAGGAGGAATCAAGGACCATTTTCGTGTCTTTAGTTTGACTCAACCGGGGATTGAATCCGGTCTCGTGGGCCATTAGAGAATTGTCTTACCACTAAGCCAATTATAGATATATACATATGATTATGTATATGTGTGTGTGTGTGTGTGTGTGTGTGTGTGTGTGTGTGTGTGTGAAGCAGGAGAGAGAGAAAGAGAGAGAGAAAGAAAAAGAGTGACTGTTTGCACTAAATGCATTAAATGCATAAATTTGTAAAGAAAACCTTATCAATCTGCGCACTTTTTATAGCCCTATTATATATATATATATATATATATATATATATATATATATATATATATATATATATATAGGTGTGTGTGTGTGCTTAATTTAAATGCATTTATCAAGGTATTAGATCTCTATGTCATTCTGTCATTCAATCCATATATATATATATATATATATATATATATATATGAGAGAGAGAGAGGGAGAGAGAAAGAGGGAAGAGCGGAAGAGCTATGTCAAATGAGAGGTGAGCAAAAAACCTTCTATAGCCTATTGTTTAATAACGACATATGTAGAGAGAAAGACTGAAAGGATAAAATATATAGAAAGTTTCTGAAATACTGGACGAGACATAAAGCAAATTTAAGTGTGGTTCATGAAAATATTAATGCTTCTATTTCAGAAGATGAAATTAATTCGAATCAGCATTTAACATTTATCTACCTTATATCGAAAAGTTAGATGCTGGAAAAATGATTTTCAGTAGAATTGCCGACTCCGCCAATTTGGGCACCCTGGGTGGTGTAATAGTTCATAAGCTAGTGTAGTTCGAGTCCCATTGGGTGCCCCAAACATACAGCCTGGTACTACATCTAAGTCGAAAAACTTAGCAAATTATTAATCCACCGAATTACCATTTAGTTGTAAATTTGTTCGTAAAACGTTTTATTATTTAAATTAGAGCATTATACATGTATTGCTTTTATAAAATCCTCGGTAGAATGTGACGTTTATGTTGGATTACAGTTACATAAATACATACATGCATACCAAGATAATGTGAATTTTAGTCATTTATATATATTACACATCGGAAAATTGTGGAGGAGTTCTATTCCTGTTAAAGTACTTTCCCTTTTTTTTTCGGTATGTTCCCATTATATCTTTCTGTGGAGGCAACCTCTTCAGGTTTTATTAAGTAATTTTAAAACATAATTACATTACCGTTTTAAGGTTTTTTTCTCATATACTCCAGAAATATCAAAAATATATATCAACCACTAAAAAACGTCGCCAATTTTAGTTAATTTCAATAATCCTAAGTATATATGCGCACGGTAACGAATTGCTTTTATATTTGCAGCTTGAAGAAAAAAAAAAGTGCGCTTCAAAATTGCAAGTGAGTAGGAAACATCTAAGTGTTGCAGAATAATGGGGCATTGTATCAAGCTAGGTTATTTTATAGATATTTTTGGCTGTCTTTTCATAGGATTAAAAGTTATTTTTACTTACTTATACTGAAAGCGAGTATCTCCATCACAAATATAAAATTCATACATTACTTCTTCTTTGAAAATGTTTAAATTAGATAATTTTATCATGACTTAAATTGATATTTCGTTGAAGACAAAACTTTCTACTCCATGTAATAGACAAAAGCATATTTTTCGTATTAAAAGAGAATTATTGATATTTATTTCCGGATATTTCAAGACTAGAATCGCTACGAATGTTTGTTTCATTACTGCACGTTTGTGGAAGAAATGGTTAAAGTGCTGGACTATAACATCGTAGGAGGTGAGTTCGATCTCCGCACACGCTGTTATGTTCACTTCGGTCTAGTACCCTCGGAAAAGGTATGCACTCCCTATCTATGGGTTTAAATAGTACCATTACTGTTCTAAGCTAGACGGCAATTACACAAGAATGATTCGAGCAATTTCGAACAAGTCCTGGCGGCAACAACCCACAAGGCACCAACTATACGGCTACCTGCATCCCATCACGAAAACTATACAAGTTAGACGAACCAGACATGTAGGACACTCCTGGAGAAGCAAGGACGAGCTCATAAGTGATGTACTCCTATGGACCCTCACATATGGCCGAGCAAAAGCAGGACGACTGGCTCGAAGATACATACAGCAGCTATGTGAGGATACGGGAGGTAGCCCTGAAGACCTGCCAGATGCAATGAACGATAGAGAAAAGTGGCCAGAGAGGGTCAGGGATATCCGTACTAGTGGCACGACATGATGATGATGATGATGATGATGATGACCGTTCTTGCACGAAGATGGTTTCGACATTAAATAACCCACGAAGATTGATATATATGTAAATAAGCTTTAAAACTAGTGTTTATGGTTAATTATCACTTCTATCTGTAAAACCACCTAGGATAATGTATTGAGACTAAAAGCTCTGATGAATCCGGTTACACTACTGAGTAAATTCCGAAGAATTGAGGAGACTTGTTATCATTCAGAATTCGAGGAAATCCACCAGTTACAACTAGTATAAAAATGACAAAATACATAATGGCTAAAATTGCAGGACTGCAGCCTCAAATAAGCAAGCTCTAACACCAGTCGCGCTATTGTGTTTTTTTTTTCCTCAGACTCCAGTGAAAATCAAACATTTTTCTTTGCTTTAGTTGGTTTTATGGTATATAATACCATTGTGTATTATTTAATGCTAAATCTTTTTTTTGAATACTAAATATGATTTGTACACACATAGATAACATTTTTAAACGACCCAGAGCTCATTTGTTGGCATACAGATAAATCGATACTTATATTATTAAGAAGACGAAAGTTTTTAGTCAATCTTATGTTTTACTGAGAAAGAGCTATTTTTTTTTACACACAAGCTTTACTGTTGTACGCACACAGGTAAATGGTTCGAAATATTCTAAAAAAATTGTTCTATTTATTATAAATAATTTGTTTGCACCCACTTAAATGGTTTAAAAATTAATATCTGACATACATGGTTTTATTGTTCACACAGTTAAATGGATTCAAGCATCGCAATGTAACAAACAATTCAAGTTAGGCCCACAGTTCAATTGTTCCAAGTATTCCATGTATCTGTAACAATTCAGGTAAACATCAGTAATTTTTTATCACAGTTAAATGGTAAAGCAGTTCTATTTCTAACAATTTGTTTTATTAATAGTAGTTATAAACCGTTCTTTCTCTGTTACATGTAGACGATGATGAAATGATTAATTACATAAAAAGTCAATGCAGGAAAGAAGCTCAAAAGGAGTACAAAATTAAGCACACCTGAATGGAAAAGGCAATCAACTTGGAATTGTGCAAGATCTTAATATTTGACCATACTACTATATGGTATATACATAAACAAGAATTTATCCTTGAGAATGAGATGCATCACATTCAATGAGATTTTTAGATAAAAACAGATCGTTTAAACCTCGCTAGAAGACAAGATCAGGTCTTATTTTGCAAGAAAAAATGAAGTTGTCCTATAGATGTTACTGTTCTGGTGAACCAGAGATTCAAAATAAATATCTGACACACATGGTCTTATTTTTTATTTTTAATTTCTTAGACCTTGCCAAAGAACTTAAAAAATATGGAACATGAAAATCATGGTGATGTCATTTGTAGTAGGTGCACTACGAATGTCCCAAAAAGTCTTGGAAAAGGGACTGAAGGAGTCTTATAAGATATGTAGAATTAATATCTTATACGGATAATTTACACAAGCTTGTAAGGGTTCGTGTATTCCTATGTAATACAAATGATTACATGGTTTTTCGTAGTTGTTGTAAACAGTTATATTGTTTTAAGTAATTACCAATATTCATTTTTAATCAACAATAACTTCAAGTAACTATTAGTAATACAAATAATTCACAGTTATATGGTCTTAGATCTTCCAATGGAATACATATAGGGGTTGTCCTCGTGGTGTAATGGTTAAAGCGATGGACTGCTGAATCATAGTAAACGAGTTCGAACTCCAGTCGCGCTATTACGTTCACTTTCGGGCAAATACCCTTGGGGAAGGTATGAACCCCCGTATCCTCCCAGCTATGGGTTAAATAGTACCACTACTGTTTTTCTAGAAGGATAGTGTTCGCGTTAAATAACCTACGACGGTTGATATGCCATCAAAAAAGAAACCAAACCGGTTCTAAATAGTTTTTTAATAAATCTGTTTGACTTTTTATGCCCTTTAACAAGTACAGCTACTAAAAGAAAGAGTGAACCTGGGTGTAATGTCAATTAAGGATTTCTCCACTCTTTCCAAATCTGTAGACTTTGAGCCTCATCATCAATTAGAATAAAGGATTATCCTGGGCTAATCTTTTGAAAAGGGGCTTACTTCTCTTTAGGTGATACTGTCAGCAGAGTAATATAAGCCTCATCGACAAGACAGTTATGTTTTAAGACGAGAATAAGACTATGATATAAGACTAGTGTGGTAAACCGGACTTCCTCGGAGAAAAAATAGAAATCAACATTTAAATTTTATTTTTCATGGTATGTTAAAGACTTTTGGCAAGTATGCTGACTCTCAGTAGGCATTATACTTCAAATTTGCTTCTTGAAGAATCTATTCATTGAAAAATGCTTATTTTTAATATAATATGAATTGCCAGAGAAAGTTATAGATAACTCTTCGTCCCTCGTTCTTCGTTGGAGGTGCCCGTGGTGTAATGGTTATCGTCGTAGGAAATGGACACGGCGACACGAGTTCAAATCCTGGCCGAGACTGATTGCATTTCACATAGCACTAATACCTTTGGGAAAGGTATGAATCCAATTATTCTCCCACCAGCTATGGGTAAATAGTAGAACAGACTAGGTTCTTCAGCCTTGGTGAGGCAACTAGTCAAGGAGAAGGAAAACTCTGAATTCAAACCTGTTAAACTTCGCTTACAAATTGACCTTGTGTCATATCCTGTCCGAGCGCAGGGGTTGGTAAATATGGATAACTCTTCGTTCCTCAGTTTTTTAGAGAAGAGAAAATGTATTAACTATAATAAACCCAGAATATTATTCCATATTTTGCTTCCGAACAAGCAAACGTTAATCATATACAAGTAAACAAGCAAGTGCTTCTTTTATTCTTATACATTTTGAAATCAATGGAGGCCGAGATTAAAGCTTGGGTGGTTTGATAAAAATGAAAGTACATGTTTCTGTAGTCAGTAAAATAATGAACATAACAGTTGTACTGAGAACACTAACCGTTTTAACCGTGACGCGTCAAATACAATTACCTGTGTTGACTAATTTAGGTTCCACCTACTTAGAAAAATCACACAGGGTGTGGAGGCAAAATTAGGAATATTCTAGAATAAAAATAATCGACCCTATTTTAAAACAAGATTAATTTTGATTAAAAAAATAAACAACAAAATCAATAGATAGAAACAACAGTAAATTTATACTTGTCTTCAATTGGAATCATTTTGAGATGAGGTTTCTTAATCTGAGAATTGATTTTTATTTATTGCGGACTTTCTTCCTCATCTTGGTAGTTTTTGTGCTGTTTCTTCTTTCACTACGTTTCGGGGCCCGAGGCGAAGCGGATAGAGGCGTTGAGACTCTGCGGTTCCAGGTGAGCATTGTCAGAAGATAGCGGTTTCAAATCCTACCCAAGCCGGCCAGAGGTTTACTTGGTCAAAAACGTGGTGCGATAGACAACAACTATGGAAGGTAGTAATTACTGGGGATACGGTTACAAGACTCAGCATTCCTATCCGAGGTCGCGGTAAATCACCTGAAGAAGGCCAGAGGTGAAATTTGGCCGAAACGTAGTAAAAGAAGAAACAACACAAAAACTACCAAGATGAGGAAGAAAGTTCGCAATAAATAAAAATTAATTCTCAGAACAGTAAATTTACTCAATATGTCCGCCACGTTTCTAATTATTGTGTCAACTCACTTTTGAAACAATTTGCATTCATTCAAAATAAATTATTCAGACATTTTTTCCATTCCTCGTCAATAGCAGTCTTAAGCGAACCAATATTTAGATGCGAAGTTGCATTTGCTTGGTTTTCTAAAACGCCCTATATAGCATATCAAAAGAGTTAAGTTCTGGACTTGATGGCGTCCATAAAGAAGCTCTAATTATTTAGGCTTGGTTTTGGCGTTAAACTAAACAAAGATTCATGTCATTTCTTTTGCTCAATTATATTATGCTAATTTTTTATGAAAAAGGGCTTAAAAAATAGAGTTAATCTTGAAAATTTAATTTTATCGCGTTTTTTTTAAACTGGACTAATCAAACTAAAATAAACATCTTACAAATTATTCCATATTTTGCTTCCGTACAAGCAAAACGTTAATCATATGCAAGTAAACAAGCAAGTGCTTCTTTTATTCTAATACATTTTGAAATCAATGGAGGCCGAGATTAAAGCTTGGGTGGTTTGATAAAAATGAAAGTACATGTTTCTGTAGTCAGTAAAATAATGAACATAACCCTTGCACTGAGAACGAAACATTTATTGTTGTAGAAAATGAAATCGGTGACTCATGATCAATTCCAGGGAGAGCATTTTTGTATTTTTCTTCGTACTTATGATTATGAAAAAGGCATGAAACTATCTGTTCTCTCCCAGCTATGGGTAAAGTGTTGGAAGAACGCGTAATTTAGCCTTGGCTTGGTAACCATTCTAAGAAGGAAAACTCTGAAATCAAACCATCTGTACATCACGTAAACATTGACCTTGTGTCACATACTGGTCATCTGTCCGGGGTTGGATAAATCCATACAAGTGAAGCAAAATACAGAAAAAAAACCTTGCAGAATTTAAGCAAAAAAAAAAAAAAAAATTGAACTTTATCTTGATTTGAACACTGACTGCTGTCTGTAGAATGAACCCACCTATAACTATCTCCGAAAATGCGTATGCCTTTGGCCAAGTGCATCACGGGTAATTGATCTATTAGCCAAGACGTCTTAGTAAAATATACAAATTATACAGGAGAAAGAGCAAGACAAAGAGGACTAGAAAAGAAGTGTGTGAGACGGTGAGCCGTTAAAGCGAACAGATGTACGACCGGTAATTCAACCAATGAAATCAAATGACAAAATCTAGTTGCATCCTAACCATTTCTGACATATTCAAGGGAAAAAGTGCACTTTTGACAAGGAACATAATTGACATGGCAAAGTCAGGACAGTGACGCAGCCAATTTTTAAGCGTCCAGATAAAAATGCCGATTCCCACGACAACTTGCTACGTTATCCACTGCACTGAAGCGGCGCAAACGACAATTAACCTCAATAAACCCAATTGTCTCCTCTTTTTCTACCACTCCACAGGTTTAAGTCTTTCTATATTGGTCGGCTTCTTATCAAGCATTTTCTCCGATATCCGGTCCCTACATTTAGACCGCGCGAACATTTTTTTTATTTATCTAATTATTGTTCATTTTATTCGATTTTTTTTTACTTTTTAACTTCTTTTTCTTATACTGGTCTTTTTTTTTAACATCTTTCATTTTCATGATTTTTTTGTTTCTTCGTAATTTGAACAATTTTCGGTTATATATATATTATTATTATTATCATTATACTCCTTTAGAGTTTTTCGCATCGGCGTTAACTGATGGTTTTACACTGGAGTTTGAGTGACAGCAAGCCTCCTCAAGTCTCCAGGACTCGTCTCGGGATTCTAGCCGTTCTTAGCAATGCTGTCGTTTGAATAGTCTCTACCCGTACGCTAATTTCTAAGTCTTCCAGGACTTTTAATAATCCTTTAGTTATTGTGCTTAACGCACCAATCGCAATTAACACAATCGTTACTTTCATGTTCCACAGCTTTTTCAATTCTCTAGCAAGGTCGAGGTACTTATCTTTCTTTTCACTTTCCTTCAGATTTATTCTGTGGTATTCCGGGACAGCAAAGTCGACAATGTTACAATTTTTTTTTGTTGATTATTATGAGGTCTAGACTTCTGGCCGGGATTAAGTGATCCGTTTATTATTATTATTATTTATGAGTTTTTCACAACAGAGTTAGCTGATGGTTTTCCACTGGAGTCTGAGTGACAGCAAGTATACTTAAGTCTCCAGGACTCTTCTTAGTATTCTGGCTGATGTCAACAATGCTGTAGTTTGGGTGGTCATCACTCGTGTACTAATTTCCGCCAGTCTCTGTACCAGCCCTTTCGTGACTGTACCGAGCGAATCCATTACAATTGGTATTGCCGTCACTTTCATTTTCTATTATTATTATTCTTATTACTGAGTCACTGTCTTATATTTCTTTTGTAATAATTTCATTCATTCTTTAACATGTTTTGCGTTTTCCTGGATATAATGGTTTAGTAAAATGTCTGTACACTCATGCCATATGTATTTACCCAGCTTCTAAACCACGGACAGGATGTGACATAAGGTCAATTTTTAAGCTGAGTACAGCTGATTTGAAAAAAATAATTTTCCTTCAACTAGACTGGTTGCCTCGTGAAATAAAAACAAGTCTGACCTACTATTTTCCCATTGTTAAGGGTGAGCGGAGAGATTAATGGTTCTTCAGGGGCAAGCACAAAGTGAAATGAAAAAAGCCTCATCCAGAATTTGAACTCGGCTCAGTAAATTCCATTTCCTACTACGATAGCCGTAACGATAAGCAAACTGTTACCGTAACGGTTATAGTCGAAGCACAAAGATCCTAGGGAAATATATGAAACCAACTATTCCTTCTCCATCAATGTGATGACATAAAAGCAGACTGAGCTCATTAATTTTCGTAGAGTGGATTATACTAACACTGGATCTTGACAAACAACGAGGAAAACATATATATCCAACTATAATCTTATATTTTTATTCTTCGATGATGACGTTGTGTGGAGTTGGAGATCAGTTCGTACACTCAAAGTTGTCGGGAGTCGGAAGAGCCAGCGAGAACTTCAGCCAAAATTCTAGACCTTTTTATTGTTTAAAGATCCCACCCAACCCACATGGCCACTCCTCTTCGTCCCCGTAAATCTTGTTTTTTATTGGCCATGTTTTACACCCACGCAAGGCTTGTTCTCCATTAGTCACGGCTTACACCCATGCATTTCTTGTTTTCCTGTAATCACTTTGTTTATTTTATCTCCAGCCGGATGTATCTGTGAAATCCATCCCCGGACTTTATTGCAAGTCAAAGCAATATTTGGATTTTTCTTCTCCTAGACTGGTTGCTGTTATAATAACAGCAACCAGTCTAGGAGAAGAAAAATCCAAATTCAAACCAGATCTGTATTAGTATGGGCTCTGACCAAGATATTATTTTTGCGAAACACCACCATGACCTAACTAGGTTCTTTTTAGATGTGTCTATACAATTATTTAATATTTAGGAAAATATATCTTTACTCGGACAATTACACCTGGAACTGTTTTTGATGTATCAATCTTTGAAGATCAAACGTTCCTACCAATTTTCAAAAGAATCCACGAAATTCCCTTTCGCTTGCACTATTGTTATATTCTCAATTTTATGCACGTCATTTCAACAGCGGTTTTAGCCCCAATTAAATCAATGCTTGCACGGAGAAACATCTGAATTCTAAAAGACATGAGCGACATGTTTGTCGTGTTGATTTATATATATATATATATATATATATATATATATATGATACGCCTAGATTCTACCTGTTTATTTATCAATAATCCCACAATAACGAAGGAGTAAGTATTTACCTAACTCCTCCGTTAAAAACAGGATGTGATGAAATGTCAAACGGATTAAAATTTGTAGGTATAAAAAAGTTTATCTTATCCTAGACTGGTTTCCTAAGCACAGTTAAATACCCCAGTCCGTTCACCAGTGTCGATTGAAAATGACCCTTCCACCTCGGAGAAGATGTGATACAAGACCAATTTTTAAGCGGAATCATCGTCATCATCATGTCACGCCATCAGCACGGATATCCCTGACCCTCTCACGCCACCCCTCCCTATCGTCCATTGTTTCTGGTAGGTTCTCGGGGCTATATCCCGTATCCACACAGAGCTGCTGTATGTAGGTTCGAGCTGGTCCTTTGCCCCTTGCTCGTTCATGTGAATGGGTTCACAAGAGTACATTACTTATGAGCAAGTCCCTAATTCTCCTACAGTATTCTGCATGTCTGGTACGTCTCATTTTGATAGTCTTCGTGATGGGTGACAGGTGGCCGTACAAATTCTGCTTTGTAGAGTGATGCCTCCGGGACTTGTTCAATATTGCTCGCAGAATTCTTGAGTAGTGGCCGTCAAGCTTTTTCTTCATAAGTTTAGTTAGCGTCCATGTAGCGCATCCATATAGTAGCATCGACGCAAACGCTGATTGGAAAAAACTGCGTTTTATTTTAACGGTTATGTCTGACTTCCATATGACCAATAGCTTATCGGTAGCTGTTCATGCCTTTGCTAGTCGCGTGTTGATGTCTCTCTCAGTTGAGGAGACACTGCTTCGTAGGTAGGTGAACTTGTCAACTAGTTTCAGAGAGCTACCGTTTAGTGTGGAGATGCCGCCTGAATAAAACTAGTACAATATCAGAGTTTTCCTTCTCCTTGAGTGTTTGCCTTACCAAGTCTAAATGTTCCTCAGCCCAGTCCACTGGGGCTGTAGAATACACTGATTGCTTCTCAGCAGATGCGTAAGTCCTGCCCAATGAAATGACAGAAAATTATCAGATAGTAAGGTTCCAGTAATGCTGGAGCTTTGGGGAATGTGGAGTACCCTTCTTTGCCATCACTCCCTGCTCCACAGTGGTCTGGAGTGCTAGAATCCGATAGGGTCCTACTAATGTATAAAATATAATTTTCTGACATTTAAACTGAGGCCAAACAAATGACATGCAAAATTGAACTGCTTGAAATAGAACTGTTGGATTCTTTAATTGTGTGTAAATAAATGACTGATGTTTAATTGACTTGTTAGTGGTGCAAGGCAGTACTGAGAACTATATAACTTTATTGATTTATGTTTACAAATCATTTATATCTCATATATATATATATAAATCGGGTTTGGCATTAAATAACCTACAATGGTTAATACGCCATGGAAGTGAATAATGGATTGTAATCCAACAAAGAAGTTCATTTACATTCATAATAAAAGTCTAAGACGAATTTTCGAAGCCGCTGCTATTTCACTCTTTAATTCCTTAAATACTCGTTCTGGCTTTTATAATATTTTTCCTTACTTGAGCAAATCCTTTTTAAATAGCTACAATATATTTCATCTTTAGTTAATGTTTTCCATATATGTCATAATTTTTATTTCCATTTTTCTCTTTGTCTTTCTTTTTCTTCCTTTTGATTCGAAATCTTTCTCGATAAACAAGCATAACATAAATTCTATACAATATTCCTAATAAGTCAAATGACGTTATTCAAAACAACAAACGCTGATTCTTTAATTAAACAGCCAACTTTTTCTTCTTTTTCAAATTTTCCCCTGGATTTTTGTATTTTGCATTTTTAAACATCCATCGTTGACTTAACATCGCTAATATCATCCCTCATAGCCCTGATGATGGTTCAGAAGAACCGAAACACTATAGTGTCGTTTTTACTTCTCAATAAATCTCTCCTACTACTTGGATTACCTTGCTATCAATTTTTTTTTAATATGCCATCAAACCTAACCAAAACAAACCATGTAAATATTCGTGTCAGTCCACCCCTGTTGACATAGTATATATTTACTTAACCCTCCAGCACGAACAGAAAGTGATACAGGGTCAATTAGTTAGCAAATAACTAATAGTTTAATCCATAGTTTGCTGAAGAAAAAGAAATGAACCCAATCTGCCCAGTTCTTTATCCGTATTTTTGTTTGGTTTTAATTTTATGGCATATCAACCATTTAATGTTATTCAATGTTAACCCCCACCTTATACATTTTATAAATGATTTGCTAAGACAAAGTTTATAGATAACATTTTTAAACGAGCCAGAGCTCATTTGTTGTGGGGCGGGTGTCCTCGTGGTGTAATGGTTAAAGCGAGGGACTGCAGAATCGAAATAGGCAAGTTTGTACTCCAGTCGCGCTATTACGTTCACTTTCGGGCAAATACCCTTGGGAAAGGTATGCACCCCCTTATCCTCCCAGCTATGGGTTAAATAGTACCACTACTGTTCTTCTACGAGAATGGCTTTGACATTAAATAACCAACAAAGGTTGATATGCCATTAAACAAAGAAACCAAACCAAACCAATCATTTGTTTGCATATATTTAAATAGTTATACATACGGTTTTTAAGTCAATGATTTGTCGATAATTATATTTTTAAAAGAGTCAGAGCAAACTTGTTTGCACACAAGTATTACTGCTATTTGCACATAGTGAAATAGTTCCAAATATTCAAACAGAAGCAGTTCTATTTACAATAAATCATTTGTTTGCATTCGCTTAAATAGTTTTATGTATCGCATTGTAAATCAATTCTATTTGGGCATACACTTAAAGAGTTTCAAGTATTCTAATTAATCACTAACAATTCAATAATTCAATTAAACATCAGACATTTGTGTACATGCAAATAGATGGTCAAACATTTCTACTTCTAAGAATGTGATTTATGATAATCATTTGCTTGCATGCCCACAGTTTAAATGACGAACAGTTCTACATAGGACCCTATCAGGTACTATCATTGCAGGTCACAGTGGACTTGAGGTTTATAGCAATGAAGGGGTACACCAGATTCCCCAAAGTTCCACGGCTGGAGACTCACCATCATAAAAAAATAGTCATATCCAGGACTCTTTTTCATGGGGGTCTTACCCCTCTACATAGATGCAGTCAGTATATTTTCCAGCGGTAATTGTTGCGCGCTTCACCGATCGGGCAAGTGCGGCCCAAGGCCGTTTTTAAGATGAGTCCGGACGCAAGGCCGGAGTCCACGTGCGCCCGGCATTTTCAGAAATACCCCAGGCCCTCTCGGCATTCCCCTAAAGAGAGACGCCTCAGGTTAAAGCCTGGGGGGACGGCCCCCTGAGGCTCGAGGAAAAATCCCCGACGAGACACACCCGGCCAGATCCGTGCCGCTGCCAACACGGCCGACCGAAGTGCGTCCCATCAAGGATTCTGCCGTTCGAAAAGCAATGCTGTCTGAATTGCACATTATTTTACAGCCCCAGCCGACTGTGGTATCTTTTTCTATATGCCGGGAAGATGACTCACTTTAGCACGAAATGAAATATAAACAGCCTCGTCTAGGATTTGAACCTGGGTCGCAAATTCCATTTTCCACGAAGTGTTATGTAACTGAAGCCCGTCAACTGACAACCCACGAGAAAGTGTTCGCGCAAATTATAGAGACGATTCCTTAAATAGTTTGCAAAGTTACGACGAACCCAGAAAAAGAGGGCGGGGTATTAAAATGGCTGGATATTTACAGATACATTTAATTTTTGTTTCATGTTCGCAGTTGCTTGTTTTTTTTTTTTTTTTTTTTTTCTTTTCTTTTTTCTTTTATTCGTTTTATTTTCCTTTTGTCTCCAGTTTAATAATTCTTCTTTGTTTTTTCAGGAAATCAGACAATATATTTTTTTTATGATTCACTTATTGTAGTTTTTCTTCTTATCAGTTTTGTTGTTGATGTTCTTTAGCTTCTTTATCTTCGATATATTTTGTATCTTTTTTTCATTTATTTCTATTTTATCTTTCGATTCTTTCGTCGTACAATATTTTATTCCTTTCATTTGATGTTCTAAGGTGTAATGAGATTCACTTTCTCATTTTTATTCGTATTTTCTTTACGTCTGTAATATTTTTCTGTCGCTAAACTTAACTTATTGCAGTACAAAGCTAAATGAATACTGTGTAGCGTCAATCTAAGAAGAGGAAACCTGTTTTCTTGTATTTTATATTCTCTTCACTTTTTTTGTTCCTTTGCTTATTCTAACTTTTTTTTAATTCACAAAGTTTTATTTGATATGACTAAAAATAAAAGTATTTGTGAAATATGGATGAAAAATGCTTCTGCGCCATTTAAAAAAATGAAATGTGCTTGACAACCAGTAGTAAACTCTCCTTTCTTGATATTCGTTTTTTCGTTCCTTATGTCTCTTTTAGTTTAAATTTTCACGGGATATATATATCTGTTTTCTCCCATCCTTCCATTCTTGTAGCTCAATCGGCTTTGGCTGTAGAATACACCGACTGCATCTCTGCACAGAGGTATGACCCACCCCTCAAGGAACGTCATGCTAAGGCACAAAACTATCTGATGGTGAGGTTCCAGTCCTGTTGCTCTGAGAAATGCGAAGTACCTCTTCATAGACATTAAACCCAAGTCCACTCTGACTGGATTGGTAGCACCAGATAGGGTTCTATCTATGGGTCAAAAACAACTGTTTGACATTTAAACCGAGTGCAAAAAATGGTTTATGCTAAATTGAATTGTTCGTAAGAGAAATATTTGACTCTTTCACTGTATGAACAAATGACTAATGTTTAATTAAATTGTTAGTGATACTTGGTATTGTTAGTGACACAATATATTAGTATTGCACGGTAATACTTGAAACCGTTGAACAATATGGAAAATAGAATTATTGGTATTGCATAGAAATACTTGCAACCATATAACTGTGTGCGAATGGATAAAAAGTGTACAATAAAATGATTAGTGAAATGGTTAGGTTTAGTTTGGTTTGGTTTGGTTTGGTGACACTTCAACCATTGTATTTAATGCCAAATCTATTTTAAACGTTATAACAGTTCTGTTCCAAACAATTCAGTTTAGTATAAGAATAGTTTTTTTTTTTTTTTTATAAACAGCTGGATGTCAAAACAGCTCTATTTCTTGTAGTTTAGCATAAGTACGCAGTTTAAATGTCAAAAGAGTCCTATTTCAAGCAATTCCGTTTAGCAAGAGGACACAGTTTAGTTTTATTTGACCCATTGATAGAAGGCTGTTAGGTGCCACCACACCGGGCAAGAGTGGACCTGGGAGCGATAACAATAAAGGGGTACTCCGCGTTCTTCAAAGCTCCAGCATTACTGGAGCCTCACCATCACATTGTTTAATTTCATATGTAGCATACTGGTTCGGTGTTTGGGGTCTTACCTCTCCGCAAAGAAGCAGTCGGTGTATTTTACAACCCATACCGAATGAAGAAAATTTGTGTTAAACAACAGTACTTGTAAACACATCACTGTGAGCAAACAAATTATTAATAGTTTGGTTTGGTGGGTTTTATGGCATATTAACCTTTGTAGGTTATTTTGACACCAAATCCATTTTTATGTAAATAATCTGTTCTATTTAAAACAATTCAGTTTAGCATAAGTATACAGCTTAATTGTCAAAAACATTTCTATTTCAAACTATTCAAGCAGTTATACGTAACAATTCAGTGAAGTGTAAATGCAGTTTTAATGTCGAAAAACAGTCCTATTTCAAATAATTCAGTTAAGCATAAGCACGCAGTTTAAATGTAAGTACGGTTTAATTGTCAAAAGCATTTCTATTTCAAGCTATTCAGTTTACTCAAAGAATTCATTTTAGCATAAGTATGCTGTTAGTTCTATTTAACCCATAGATAGGGCCCTATCAGGTGCTACCACTCCGGGCCAGAGTTGGCCTGGGAGCGATGAAAATGAAGGGGTACTCCGCATTCCCCAAAGCTCCAGTATTACTGGAACCTCACCATAAGATTGTTTAGTGTCATATCCAGGACACTCGTTAGGGGGGGGGTCTTACAGTCAGTGTATTCTACAGCCCCAGCTCACAGGGCAAAAATTATTAATATTAAATCGAAGTATTTGTGGTAGATAGAAATAATTAAAAGCAGTTAACTATGTCGAAACAATGACAATACTCGAGGGTAAACAAATTAATTCTAATTTATCTAAAAGTGAAATTATATACAAACCATATTTATATTTGTACAAACGAATGAATGATATCATATTAAATTGTTACTGTTTCATTGCAATACTAGAAACCATTTGGCTTTTTGTAAAAGAAAAGAGGTCAGGCTCGGTTAAAAATGTTATCTTCAACTTCCGTATACAAATCATTTATATTTGATATATATGTTTAAACAGTAAATAAAGTTAGCGACCGTAGTCGAGGGCGACTAAAAGGCTCCCTTTTCAATAGCTACTACACTGAGGTCTTGGGGAGGGCGCTACTCCTTTCCCTGGATTGCTCCACTTTACCCTCGATACTTACCTTATATTGCTGAGTGTTGAGCAAGGAGGTATCAAGTACCATTTTTAAAGTCTTTGGTATGACACGACCTGGGATTGAACCCAGGTCTCCCGGATCATTGACTAGCACTCTACCCACTGGCCAATGAGCCGGTGCATGTTTAAACAGAATTTGGCATTGAATAAACAGGAAGTGTTGATATGCCCGAAACCCCAAAAACATTATGAGGAAAAGTCGTCGTGGCGTAATTGATAAAGTTATCGAGTGCAATATCTTTGTAAGCGAGTTCGATCTTCAATCAAGCTAATACGTTTAATTTCATAAAAATAGCCGTGTAATATGTGTGAGCTCATCTTATTAACCAGATATGGGCTGAATAGTAGTACCACTACTATTTTTCTATAAGAATAGATTTGGCATTAAATAACCCACGAACGTTGATATGTCGTTGAATAAGTAAAGTTGGTGACCGTAGTCTAGAGCGAACCGAAAGCACCCTTTTCCATCGCTACTACACCAAGGTGTAGTAAAGGGCGCTACTCCTTTCCCAGGATTGCTCCACTTTACCCTTGATACGTACCTTATACTGCTGAGTGTTAAGCAAGAAGGTATCAAGTACTATTTTAAAAGTCTTTGGTATGACCCGACTTGGGATTGAACCCAGGTCTCCTGGACCATTGGCGAACGCTCTACCTTTCATTCTTCGTATTTTTCTTTCTTTTTTTTGTTTTTTGTTTTTACACACAATGTTAGTTGCTTTTTTTTTTACTTCTATCTTTTTCGTTCTTTTTTATATTTATCTTATTATCTACTCTTGATTTACTTCTTTTTTTTTGCCATTTTTTTTTGTTCCTATCACATTTTATTCTTTCTTGTTGGACATCTCAATCTTTGAATGAACCTGTCAATCAATCTAATTATCTTCAGTGTTTCCACTCCTTCTGACTAACGGGACGCACAGACATTCCGGAGTTCTCAGGGCGGTCTTCTCCCCAAATGGACCTCATGCTGAGCTGATCTATTAAAAACTGGCCACTTTATTTTCGATTGGCCTGGAATGTGGTGATTGCCGGACTCACACCCAACTAAAATGGGATTTAACAGGGTCAACATTCCATAGTACAGGACAGCAATCGGCTATTCAAGCATATTGTCATTTAAATAAGTTGAGTAATATTCTCTGATATCCACACAGTCTTATATATTTATGTGTGTATGTGATTCATGTAACATTGAGCCTCATATATGTTATTCATATCACAAAGACTTATGACAAGATTTTCTATGGAACTTTGAGATGCTGCTGCTGATCTACTTGATTGTTCAGAAAATGCAATCCAGTTTAAGTATAAAGTATTTAAATTCTGTTCTCACATATTTTAATAGTTACTGTTTTAAAAAGTCTCATTCTTTACGAATAAGGTATCTTCTTTCTTAATTTTTTGTTACTTCTCTCTTGCCCAGTCGGCTGGGGCTGTAGAATACACCAACTGTATCTCTGTAGAGGGTTAATACCCCGCCAACGAGTGTCCTGCATATAACACTAAGAAATCTGTTGAGGTTCGAGTCATGCTGGAGCTTTGGGAAATGCTGAGTACTCATTCTTTGTCGACGCTTCCAGGTTCACTCAAGACCGGAGTATTAGCGCCCGATAGAGTCCTATCTAATGGTCAAATAGAAAGGAAATGCGTACTTATGCTAAACTGAATTGGTTGAAATAGTACTGTTTTTTTTTTTTTTTGCTAAACTGAATTGTTTGAAATAGAAAAGTTTTGTTTACATTTAACTGTGTCTAAATAAAAACCATACTTATATTAAACTGAATTATTTGAATAAGAACAGTTTGATTAAACTGAATACCTGGAAATAGAAATGATTTTGACAATTAAACTGTGTACTCCATTCAAACTGAGTTCTTATGCTAAACTGAATTGTCTAAAATATAACTCTTCTTGATATTGAAACTGTACTTACGCTAAACTGAATTGTTTGAAATAGAAGTTTTTTTTTCTTTTTTTTTACATTTAGCTACGTGTAAGCAAAATACTAAAATGAATGGTTTGAATTAGAACTGTTTGACTAAACTTAATAGCTTGGAATAGAAATATTTTTAAGAATTAAACTGTGAACTGCTGCTAAACTGAATTGTTTGAAATAGAACTGTGTATTTGTACAGAATGTGTTTGACATTAAATAGCCTACAAAGGTTTATAAGCCATAAAACCCAAGCAAACAAACAAACCTACTTCTCTAAGAATTTGAAAGTACATAAAAAAAAAGATGTCGTATGTTTAATTTTCAAACTCGAACATAATTTTGCTTAAAAAATCATTGACAACGTATTGCCATAATGATATTATAGAAGTTCAATGACTTGGAATGAAAGACTCTCTAATAACAATAATATTCTCTTGATCTTACACCCACTGACGACTATTTTTGGTTTGGTTTTATGCTATATCAACCATTGTTGGTTATTTAATGCCAAATCAATTTTTATCTAAACAAACAGTTCTATTTCAAACAATTCAGTTTGACATAAGTACAGTTTCTATTTACACAAAGTTAAATATCAAAACAGTTCTATTTCAAAAAATTCAGTTTTGCAGAGGTACACCGTTTAGTTCTATTTGAAACATTGATAGGAGCCCTTCCAGTGCTACCACACCTAGTCCGAGTGAACCTGAGAGCGATGTCAATGAAGGGCTACTGTGCATTCCGAAAGGCTCCAGCATTACTGGAGCCTCACTTCCAAACGCGGCTAACTAAGGCATGGTCAACTATCGATAAGCTATCAATCATATGGAAATCAAACCTGACCGATAAAATGAAACGCAGTTTCTTCCAGGCAGTGGTCGTGTCGATATTGCTATATGGATGCTTTACTTGGACGCAAACAAAACGGCTGGAGAAGAAGCTAGACGGCAATTACACAAGAATGTTGTCTGGTGGTGTAATGCTTTGCAAGCTAGACTATCAAACCTACATGAGTGAGTTCGAGTCTCATTCGGTGTTCCATTCATTCAGTGTGTGTGTGTGTGTGTGGAAGAGTTCACCTGTTGTCTATCGACCGTCAAAAGGTTTAAATTGGAGCTATCAAATTTACTCTGCCAACATTTTCAACAAGAAACTCAATTTAACTGTGTCCTACAAATTCAAACCAGTTTTAATCAAAGCAATCCTGAGAAACAATTTTCAGCTCTAGAAGGGATATGTGGTGAATGTCAAATAGTTTTTAACTTATTTGTCACTGCCGTTGAAATGAATTCGATTAAAATTCGGCGTTTTTTTTTTTTTGTTTTTTTTATCGGCGTAAAAAAGGCAGGACGACCAACTCGAACCTACATTCAGCAGCTCTTTGCTAATTCGGGATGTAGTCCCGAAGACCTGCCGGAAGCAATGAACAATTGGGAGAGGTGGTGAGAGAGGGTCAGGGATATCTGTGCTGATAGCATGACATGATGATGAATTTTCCCTAGTTTTTATTCTATGTTATATATTAAGTCACTATAAATAAGATAACATTAATAATCATGTGTATTTAACCAATTCCTCGTCCTTATTTTATTCGTGGTTGAGGAATTGGTTAAATACACATAATACACGAATAAAATGAAACACAAGCTCAATTCCTAAGCGAAGTACAGCGAATTGCCTAGCAAGGCTAAAGAAACCAATCGGGCTAATTACTTATCTATAGCAAAACGAAGAACAAACGGAATCATGGCTTTCTTAAGGGCATTTGTGCAAAGGAAAATACGAATACCTTCCTCTAGGATTTGAAATCAGTTCAATTACTTCATTTTCCTATAACGATAAATTTTACATGAAGCACACCTTGTTATCTCCAGTTCTGAATGGGTTCGACTTATGGGTCGAGGAAAAAATTGCCCCAAGCAAGAGTTAAAATTTCCCGAACTTTTGTTATAAGTTTATTCTTTTTAGAATAGATCAATTAATATTACCGTGAAACTCAGCGTCGTGACTGTTCCATTAACCCGGTTAGAGTGTTTGCCAATGGCCTGGGAGACCGGGATTCAATACCTGGTCGAGTCATAACAAACACTCAAAAAGTGGCACCTCCTTGCTTAACAATCAGGATTATAAGATTCGTATAATGGGTAAAATAAAGCAATCTTGGGAAATGAGCAGCACCCTCCTCAACACCTCGGTATAGTAAATATTGAAAAGTGAGCTTTCCGGTCGCCCTCGACTACTGTGGCCAAACTTTATATTTTATATATATATATATATATATATATATATATATATATATATATATATATATATATATGTATTGAAAGAAAGAGAGAGAGAGGGGGGAAGAGAGAAGGATGGATAGAGAGAGATATTATAAGTGATGCAATAATGTTGGTTAAATTTGGTTAAGGAAATATATTTCTTTAATATTTAAAGTCACCCAAACAATACCGGTTGACCTCTTCAGGCAAATATTTTCGAAATGATGAATGCAGTTTAAAGAATTAAACAAAGAAACGTTTTACAAAGCAACAATACATCAGTCATCTAAAAAAGACAAGATAAAACACTTATTACCTCAGGATTTTTAAAGTTCAATGTTGTAGCTGGAAGGAATTCATTGATGACTGTTTCATCTATAGAACAGGTTTCCAGGGAAAGTCTTTTTTTTAATGTAATGCCTCTGGTGAAAAGAGATTCAGAAATATAAAGATTCAGCTCGAAAAAGATATAGTAAAGAATGAAACTCAGCCACAAAATAAAGTTCTTATATTTCTGATAAATCTTTTCGCCATTTTTGTGATGTAGTCGACTAGATATGGAAACGAGAAGTGCACAATGATCGAATCGCCACACTGTATAAGAAGATAGATAATGATTTAAAAAGGGAGGGAATCTCGCGCATAGAAAACATAATTTCAACTGACGTATACAAAGGGTTGAATATATACTGAGTGTATTTCCTGCAGATTGGTAGGACATTCAAAAGGAATTGATACAGGTGCGTCTGATAGTGATTTTGCAGTACCCCTTCAACGTTATTACTCCCAGGTTCACTCTGATTAGGAGAGGTAGCATCTATTAGGATACCATTTATGAATCAATTAGATCTATTTGAAAAATATGTAGATGGTACTGGTATGACCAAATAGAAATAATCATAAACAATTTCTGAAAGAAAAAATGAATATCAACGTACAATGTACGCAATTACATATCCTTAAGACGTAAAATAAACTAGATGAATTGACATGCTGTTAAAATCGATTAATCAATGAACCATTCAAATAATTTCAAGCGATAGTCATATACAATCCTCTAATTTAAATGTAAATATGACTAGAAAAGTTTCCCTCTCTCAGAAATATTTCAAAACCTCTCATAATATAAAAAAATCAGTAGCACCAATAAGTAACTCCCACCATATCATTTTAATAGCTAGTTTTTTTCTAACCAAACTATTCGAGGGAAAGTGTACTCGAGGTGTAGCAGCTAACGTTCAGTAAGTTCGAATTTCAGATGCACTCTGATAATCACTTTCGGAAAATGTATATACTCTCTTGGAAAATGTATATACTCTCTATCCTCCCATTTATGAATTAGATTTTACCATTACTA
This sequence comes from Sepioteuthis lessoniana, assembly GCA_963585895.1. Lineage (NCBI taxonomy): Eukaryota > Metazoa > Mollusca > Cephalopoda > Myopsida > Loliginidae > Sepioteuthis > Sepioteuthis lessoniana. The sequence continues at coordinate 116,249,121 of OY757907.1, forward strand.
TTTTTCTTTAAATAATGCACTAATTTTGATATGCCATTAAGCAAACCAAATCCGATAGTTATCAGGATGTTATTATTTCCTATGAAACTTTTTTTCCGTGGTGTAATTGTTATCGACGTAGGAAATGGACACGGCGACACGAGTTCAAATCCTGGACGAGGCTGATTGCATTTCACATAGCACTAATACCCTTGGGAAAGGTATGAATCCAATTATTCTCCCTCCAGCTATGGGTAAATAGTAGGACTGACTGGGTTCTTCAGCCTTGGTGAGGCATCTAGTCTAGGAGAAGGAAAACTCTGAATTCAAACCTGTTAAACTCCGCTATAAAATTATCCTTGTGTCATATCCGGGCCCGAGTTGAGGGGTTGGTAAATAGGATGAAACCTTTTGCCACAAAATGGACATTCTCTTAAATTATTTATAACCAAAATATATAACCTTAAAACTGTAACTGAAATGTGATTATGTAGAATTACAAAAATAGGTACATTTTTCATGGGGTTACCATGAATATTAACAAACTATGCGTAACATTTTTGTAACAAACAGCAGTTTTATTTTTCACAGAGCACTATTCCAGGAACTGTGATAAAAAGTTAATGCTATAAGTAATTATAAATAAAACAAACCGAAAAAAAAAATACTACGAAATCGACTTAAGCCAACGTTATATCTTTATTAGTAATTTTGGCTATAAGCCATAATTTCCAAAATGTTTTCTTATCTCCTTGTTTGGGATTTCTAGCATATCAACTTAAGTAGGCTATTCAACGACAAATACGTTTTGATACAAATAAACTGATCTATTTGAAACAATTCAATTTAGCATAAGTACTCAGTTTAAATGACAAAAACATTTCTATTTCAAGCAATCAATTTTAGTCAAACAGCTTTATTTCAAACAATTCAGTTTAGCACAAGTATAGTTTTTGTTTATTCACAGTTAAATGCCAAAACTATTCTATTTCAAACAATTCAGTTTAGTATAAGCATAGTGTTTTTTTTTTAATTTACACACAGCTAAATGTCAAGAACAGCTCTATTCAAAACAATTCAGTTTGGCGTAAGTACTGTTTCAATGTCAAAAAACAGTTCAATTTTAAAAAGTTCTGTTTAGCATATAAAACACTTCTATTTTAAACAATTCAGTTTAGCATAAGTATGCAGTTTAAATGCCGAAATAGTTACATTTCAAGCAGTTCAGTTTAGTATAACCACACAGTTTAGTTTTATTTGAACCATAGATTAGGTGCTACCACTCCAGTCCAGAGTGGACCCAAAAGCCAGGGCAACGAATAGTGCTCCACATTCCCCAAATATCCACCATTAGTCGAACCTCACTATCAAATTGTTTAGTGTCATACCCAGGACACTCACTGCGGGGTCTTACCCTTCTGCAGAAAAGCAGTCAATGTATTCTACAGCCCCAGCTTACTGGGCAAAATATGTTATCAGTGAGTATCAATTTTTATTAGAATATACAGTAGGCAAATGTTTTAGCATTATTTTTTAATTGCCTTCTTGCTTCTCGGATTCCTGTGAGGATAAAATTTGCTTATTGTCGTGAAATTCGGGACCGATATTATTGGTTCAGTGGCTGGAGAAACTGAGGTCTTGCTCTGTTTACTTTGACTACCGAACTGCTACTGGCTAAGACGGAGGATGGTGTATTTTCCGTCTCAATAACATTTGGTAGCAAAATATGGAAATCTGATTGTTACTTACAGATGGGCTGCCTAATAATTTCTATCGCCGTATGTACCTATGCAGAAGAGGAGGACCCCCCCCCCACAACAAGGCAATCTGTTGACCGTGGATATTGAACAGTAATATTTAAGGACGGGATCCTGATGGCTGAGCAGTACTATAGATCCTACTGTAGAAAAGTTTGTATAGTTGCCACACTCAATGTAGAATATATTATAAATAAGTATACGTGAAACCATTTTACTGTGTCCGAACAGATAAGCTCAATCTCTTTTTAAAACTTACCGACAAATCATCCACTTAAAAAGTATGTATCAAAAATCCCCACAATAGTTTGACTTGCTATTAAATCAAATGATCGAACAAATTATATATATATATATATATATATTCAATGCATGAATATTTATAAATAGGATTCAGCGTTAACTTACCTACAAGTGTTGATATGCCATAAATACAACTATTTTAACTGTGAGTAAATAAAACATTGGCCAAATGATTAGAGTGTTCGCCAATGGCCCTGTATACCGGTGTTCAATCCAAGGTCGAGACTTACCAAAGACTCAAAAAATGGTACTTGATGCCTCCTCGATTAACACTCAGCATTATAAGGTACGGATCAAGGGTAAAGTGGATTAATCCAGGGGATTGTATAGCGCTTTCCCCTACACCTCGGTGTAGCAGCTATTGAAAAGGGAGCCCTTGAGTTACCCTGACTTAGGTCGGCTTAAATAAAACTATTTGTGCTGGATAGAAACTACTTTCCTGTGTGCTTGAAATCACTTACCTGTGTGCAGACAAATGAGCACAAGCTTGTTCAAGATGTTACCTACTTACAAATCAAATAGACACAGTATATATTTAAAAAGAGAACCGCAACATTGAATAACATACAAGGGTTGATATGCCATAAAACTAAACCAAACCAAACGAATTGTTTTTGGTTATAGAGTATTAATCCTGTATAGTTTGGTTATACATTATAACTAATAATATCCATTTTGATCGCGTAAGTTACTCCTAGAATAATAAAAGTAAGTAGTTGAGATTTACTTACTTATGTGTTTTACAGTACATTATGTGATTGGGTTGATTTTCTTTTAACGGCATATCAAACTCTGGGGGTCATTTAGTGGCAAACCCATCCTTGAAGAAGAATAGCAGTGATAATATTTAACCCATAGCTGAGGAGGTTTATACCTTTTCCATGGATATTAGTCCAAAAGTGAATATAATGGCGTGACTAGAGCTTGAACTCGTTTACGATGTCACAGTCTAGCACGATAGTCACTACCCCAAAGAAACTCCCTGTTTGTACTGTATTAGATTTGCTTTCGTAAAGTAAGTACATTTTCATAAGGTAAGTAATGTTATTATTTAAACGATACAAATTTGACATACAGAGAAATCTCACTCATTAGAGAGAGCAAAGAATTTCTGTTGAGTCATTTCAATAGATACATGAAGTGTCCTATACAACACAGAAAAAAGAACTGCCTATTCATAGAATTACCAATGAAAATTGGAAGATTGATGTTGTTTTAGAATTATAAAAAATATTATTTCTACTGCCTTGACGGTGAAGCATTGAATGTATCCTTAGCGGGGGAGTAAGACTCCTTCAGCCAAAAGGAGTTACCTAGGTAGGATACTAGACAGCTGATGAGGTTTTAGATGTGGAAATTATTCTTTCTGAAGAATGATGGACAAAAAATGCGATATTTATTAAGGAATTTTCATGAGAAACTTTTTAAAACATGAGGTTAAGCAAATGGCTGATTTTTGAAAATAGTGTATTAATCTTCAAAAATTTGTTCATTGATATTTTTTTTTAAATCTGAAATCTTCCCTTTTTCACATTAAACAAGTAACTACTGAAATACAAAACCGTAACCCTGTGTTTTAAAAGAACTAAAAATCACTAAACCTAAGTATTATTTCATCATCATCTTTTCGTGCCATATCCCTGACCCTCTCTTGCCGCCCCTCCCTATCGTTCTTTACTTCCGGCAGGTCCTCAGGGCTACACCCCGTATCCTCATGGAGTTGCTGTATGTGGGTTCGAGCTGGCCGCCCTGCTTTTGCTCGGCCATGTGAAGGGGTCCACTGGAGCACATCATTTATGAGCCCGTACCTACCTCTCCAGAAGCGTCCTTCATGTCTGGTTCGTCTAACTTTGATAGTTTTCCTGATGGGTGGTAGGGGGCCATATAGCTGCCGCATTGTGGGGGTGTTGCCTCCAGGACTTTATCCATTCAATATTGCTCGCAGTATTCTTGTGTATTTGCCGTCAAGCTTTTTCTCAATACGTTTAGTTAGCGTCCATGTAGTGCATCCATATAGCAGTATCGACACCACCGCTGCTTGGAAGAAACTGCATTTTATTTTATCGGTCAGGTCTGACATCCATATGACCGATAGCCTATTGAAAGCTGTCCATGCCTTTGCTAGTCATTTGTCGATGTCTGTCTCGGTTGATGATACACTGCTTCCTAGGTAAGTGAACTTGTTAACTAGTTTCAGACGGCGACCGTTAAGTGAGGAAATGTCGACAGTTTGATTAAAGCACATGTATTCTGTTTTGTGTGCATTGGCGTGGACGACGTATTATTTAAACAGTCTTAAACATTTCCGAAAAAAAAAAAGAAATGAAAACTGCTATTGATAAAAATTGAAAGAGATATCCAAACAAAAATGTAAATGACCATTTTGGGATTTTTTCTAGCCTTCAAAAAAAAAAAAAACAATCAGATAACTGATGATAGATTGAATAATCAAAAATAAATCACCATCGATTATTTGTAAACTCACCAGTCAAATAGTCAAAAGCTTACGTCGTTCTCTCTCTCTATTTTGTTCTCGTGTAACGTCTCTTTTATTGACTGATCGAAACTTCTCGTGCTTCGCGTGATTTCGCGTGAAGATCCAAACGATATTTTCCATCTCCATAACTGTTCGAGATATTCCCTTGGAACCTTCTGTTTAAAAAAATGTTTTTAAGCATCTTCTATATTTTTATAACAAATTTCTCCAATATATCTCTATTTCAGTTATATCAATATGCTCTATTTATTTATTTACTTTTAGCACTTTTCCTATTAGGCCGCGAAAAGCATTACTTTTTTTGCATATTTAAACATCTTATACGCTTTCGATCTGTTTTGGATTTGATTTACTTTTATTCAAGTAAGTCGTTAAATCTTAGTGTGTAAGCTTTCGTTTAAAATCGTATGATTCTTTTTTATCCATTTCAGAAACAGGAATCGTGAGATTAAATTCGTTGAACATGCGCAATGCCCTATCGTCTCGGCACGGAAGAATGTCTTTTATTAATCATGTTTTGAAAAGAAAACCACACTTAATGCACATGTGAGCACCTATGTAATTCTGTTGCACAGGATACGTATTGCGTAAATAAATCTACTATCAAAAAGTCTACACACACACACACACACACACATATATATATATATATATATATATATATATATGTGTGTGTGTGTGTGTGTGTCTTGTGTAAAGATATTCAAATATTTCATAAAGTTAATTTAGTCTGACACAAGAATCGTAGAGATAATCAGAAGTAGATCTGTAGTTTTGTGCAAGAGGAAGTACCTTAAAGGATATTTTTTTTAATTTAATTTTTTGAATTTATATAAACCCACGAACTGAAGACTCACACCTGTAACAAAAGAACCCGGCCTTTAGATAAAAACTCCAATAAAATATCGTTCATGAGAATTTTTTCAAAAATGTTAAATTTCTTAGAAACCAAAGATACAAAGATTTTATTACTGCTAGTTGAATATTTAGCAAACCAATGGATACTATTAGGCATTATTAACGAGCAAACTCTACAGTACTGAAAAAATAATACTAAATATATGAATATGCTGCAGTTGAAAAAGAATTACACCTTCATTCATGTGTATACAATTTTTTAAAAAAGTTTCTGTGCGGTAGAGTCAGGCAATAAATGATTACATATTTTGATAACATAATTTTTATTTAAAAATAATAAAGCCATGATACATTTGGTTTGAAAAAAGATTAAATTTTATTTATTTATTTTTTTGCATTTGTACATTGAACCATTGGGTAGAGTGTTCACCAATGGCCTGGGAGACCTGGGTTCACTCCTAGGTCGAATCATGCCAAAAACTCCAAAAAGCTACTTGATATCTCCTTGTTTAACACTCAGTATTTATAAGGTACTATTTATAAGGTACTATCAAGGCTAAAGTAGAGCAATCCAAGGAAAGGAATAGCGCAGTTCCCTACACGTTGATGTAGTAGTTATTGAAAGGGGAACCTTTGGGTCATCCTCGACTACAGCCGAGATTATATATATATATATATATATATATATATACACCTACTATAGTAGGTTAGTTACTGACTCGCTAAGTAATTATCGTTACTATTTTGCTCTACTTAGTATAGAGCACTTTTTGCATTGTAGCTTAGCAGCCCTAATGGTGGGTTTTTCTTTTGACCAACCAGTTGTGTGTCTTTTTTTTTTAATTGGCAGGACAAGGTTGGCATTTTCTTTTTTTTTTCCGATGTATATTTTTTCCAGTCTATATTTCTTTTCCCCTTGACAGTGATTCGTTATATATTTTTATCTTCAAATCACCTGCCGGATTTTTTTGTTTATTTTCTTACCATAAGGGCTATCATATATATATATATATATATATATATATATATATATGTATATGCGATATTTTATATAGATATGTATGTAGATATACTTATGCTCCCTAATCATGGAAATTGATTCATTATACCACAAATAGTGACAATAAATTTACTGAAGGAGAGATAGTAATCACCTAGTACAACAGCAAACGTTTCAGTTAGTTATTTGATGACAGATTTGTCTATCTGACTAGACATACATAGATATATGGTGGGTCATTTAATAACTGAAGTAGATTTTCCTATATAACGACTCATTTGACCCAATTCTTTTTTCTATATTATACTATATAGTCATTTGAAACCCTTTCTTTCACCTCAAAAAACAATCTTTTGTAATCCTTCAGCATATAAATCTTTGCTCTGAGGTTTTAGCCATTTTCTCATGGCGTTCTTTACCATATCTTTGTTTTGAAACTTTGTTCAACGCAGTGATTCTTTGACAGGGCCAAACAAGTGAAAATCAGACGGAGTCATATTGTTGTATAGCCACATACATATACATAATACAAATATAAGCGGAAACATAGTCAACAATGACAAACTTCAATGAACGAACGAACACACTTCTTTATAAAAAATATACCTCTCACTCTTTATTCTCAAAAGGGTTGCGAAAGGGTTGATGTTGGTTGTGTGTGAGAGGTGAGTTGGGGACGGGGACAGACTGCTACATATTGACCCAAAGTTTTTCTGACCATAGCGGTACTTCTTTCGCGTCCTGGCTGGGCTGCTCAACCGTAGGTCACTGAGGGCCGCAAGCCCTCAGTCTGCAAGCTGATTCTCACGTTGGAATCTTGTCCCCCAACTGACTCCAACTGCAACTGGAACTGACAGACCCAAGCCGTCTGTGGCAACTGGTTATATAATTGTCTACGTACACCTGCTCCCAATGGGCGTACGCATCAGCCACCATCACCGAATTCAACCACGTCCACAAGTCAAGGTGATATTCCGATACCTACGACCGAATGCACCTGTTTCGCTGTTCTTCCGCTTATTTACACGGGTGAATCTCTTGATTGACAGCTAGGTCGAGGGTCAATATTTTACAATATGTTATCAATGAAGATGTGGTAGCTGTTCCAAACCAAACTTACAAATTCTTTCCACAGTTCTTACTGCAATTTGAAACCTTACTTTTACTTGGTGAAACCCAACGACTCCTTACATTATAAAATCGATGTCATCATAGACAATTTTGTGTGTGGTATAAACAAAAAATCACCATTGTTCAGCTATGTCCTAAATTGTAACTAATTAAATCTGTGGATAAAGTGTTAGTTTGTTGCCTCAAATAACTGAGTTCAAAATCGAGTTGCATTATTGAGCTCATTTTCGGACTAATGTTTTTGGGAAAGTTATGAACTTAATTATATCCACCCAGTTATGGGTTTAATAGTAAACAAACTGTTCTACATGGAAGGTTTGGTATTCAATAACCAACGAAAGTTGATGTGCCATTAAAACAAAGAAACAAACCAACCAATCCGTTGAAACTCTTCGGTTGGTTTGGTTTGTTGGGTTTTATGGCATATCAACCTCTGTAGGTTATTTAACGCCAAATCAATTTTTACGTAAATTATTCTATTTCAAACAATTCCTTTTAGCATGAGTACACAGTTTATTTGTCAAAAACATTTCTATTTCAAACTATTCATTTTATTCAAACAGTTCTAATTCAACTAATTCAGTTTAGCGTAAGTACAGATTTTGTTTACACAGTCAAATGTAAAAAAAGTTCTACAGTTTTTCCATTTAGTGTAAGTACAGTTTCAATGTCAAAAAGAGTTAAATTTCAAACAATTCAGTTTAGCATAAGCACGCTGTTTAAATGGAAGTACAGTTTAATAATGAAAAGCATTTCTATTTCAAGCTATTCAGTTTAGTCAAGCTGTTATACTTCAGCTGATTTATTTTGGTATAAGTACAGATTTTATTTATACACAATTAAATGTCAAAACAGTTCTATGTTTAACAATTCAATTTAGTGTAAATACAGTTTCAATGTCAAAAAAGAGTTCTATTTCAAATACTTCAGTTTAGCATAAGCATGCAGTTTAAATGTAAATACAGTTTCAGTTCAGCATAAGCTTGCAATTTAAACCTAAGTACAGTTTAATTGTCAATAACATTTCTATTTCAAGCTGTTCAGTTCAGTCAAACAATTCAGTTTAGCATAAGAATGCCGTTAGTTCTATTTAACCCATATACAGGGCCCTATCAGGTGCAACCATACCGGACCAGAGTGGACCTGGGAGCAATGGTAATGAAGGGTTGCTCCGTATTCCCCAAAGCCTAAGGATTACTGGAACCCTACCATCAGATTGTTTAGTGTCATATCCAGGACACTGATTGGAGGGGTCTTACCCCTCTGTAGAGGTGCAGTCAGTGTATTCAACAGCCCCACAATACACAGAGTTAAATGTCCAACAGTTTTTTTCAGATAGTACAGTTTAGCATAAATACACAGTTTAGACGTCAACACAGTTCTATTTCGAGCAATTCAGTTTAGTATTAGTACGCAGTTTAAATGTCAAAACAGTTCTATTCTAAACAATTCATTTTAGCATACATACGTAATTCAAATGCAAAAATCAGTATCGTGAAGGATGCACGGTTCTATTTAACCCATATATAGGACCCTTAGCAGGAGCTACGACTCAGGGCCAGAGTGGACCTGGGAGCGATGGCAATAATGGAGTCATCTTATTCCCCAAAGCTCCAGCATCGCTGGAACATCACCATCAGATTGTTTAGAGTCATATCTAGGACACTCGTTGTGTGTGTGTGTGTGTGGGGGGTCTTACCCCTCTGCAGGGGTGCAGTCGGTGTATTCTACAGCCCCAGCCGACAGGGCAAGGAATTCTTCAGTTAAAATGAGTGTATTAGGTGAATCCGCCATTTTCGGTGATTTGTCTTGGTGAAGAAGCAAGGATTTGTCCTACAAATACTCTCGTCTCTTCACACATACTGAACACAGCATACGCCACAGGATCTGCATGTTGACTTGCTGATTGATCGTCAGGTCCTGTGGCAAGAACTTGCTGTGGACGATGCTTCTCAACTTGAATTAGACATTTACTTTTGATATTCTTACCTTTATTAATCTGGACGATATCGGAGACTTCGACGAATTGCTATAGTGGTTAGTTTTCGGGTCGAACTCAAATCTTATTTATCACCAGTGATAACTGCGAAGCAATTCTTGTTGAATTTTCCGACACTCAGGCATGCCCTTACCGACTTACATACGGTGCCTCCTTCTAATCATCATTCAACAGTCTTCCCAGCATTTTTACGCTGACATTCTGCATTCTTCGGTGATAATTAATCAAAAACTGTGATTTTTTCATGTCCAGCTGACTTGCGATTATTCGAACCATTAATTTTGAGGTCCATCAAAACGGATGAAAAAGGTTTACTCGCTGCTCGGTGTTCATTGTTGTTACCTCGATCCTCATTGTGGAACGACCAGAAAAAAGATGCACACGAACGCTTGTGAAAAATGCATTTATAACTGAAAGCTAAGATTATAGACATATATTCTCAAAACGATAACACAATATGCTGATCACTTTTTCGCGCATAGCCCACACAGAACTCCCAGTCACGTTCATTTTCAAACAGACCTTGCACATTATATATATATATATATATATATATAGAGAGAGAGAGAGAGATTGGTGTACCTGAACATGTCTTCACTAAAGATTCAAAAAATTATATTTTTCTAATAAGTGCATCCATGCATATTTATAAAATTGATGTCAGTTTTGTATTTTTCCGAAATAATATGAATAATCTACGTAGGAATTAAAAATATGGTTTTCAAAATTTTCTATATCATTTGAACCCATGTCAATAAACCTATACAAGGCTCCTTCAAATGATGTAATAGATTACAAGATTGACAGTAAAACCATTATTAGAGAGTTCAAAACTTTTGAGGTGCCCCATACTTCCAGCCTTGTGCTACGTCTATAGTAGGCTCACTAATATATATATACATACACAAACATATATATAAACAAGCCACTTAATACCTCGCTATATGTTAAATAGTATTTTTTCAAGAAGGATACTTTTGGCATTAAATTATCCATGAAGGTTAACTGGCCATAAAAAAAAGAAATTAAATCCTATATACAAGTGTACACCAAGATTATATATATATATATATATCACAAAAGCAGGCCTGCAGAATGAATCCACTTGTGTCTCTCTCACGATCTCTCTCTCTGTCTTCAATTGCTATTGGCTGGTCTTCTAGGTGGCATCTAATGTCCGCTGAAGGCTGACGAAGTGTTAGCCTGCAAGCAAAAAGTAATATTCATTTATATTTCTGTGTATGCATGTGTGTGTGTATCCGTGTGTAAAAGAGAGAGAGAGAAAGAGAGAGAGAGTGCGTGTGTGGTTGTTTGAACAAACCTTTTAAAATACATATATCTGTTAATAAAGTCGTATCACGTTGCTGACTTACAACTCTACTCTCGAATATATATATATATATATATATATATGTGTGTGTGTGTGTGTATGTGTGTGTGTGTGTGAGCGCACACACGCGCGCGCGCGTGTGTGTGTGTGTGTTTCAAAGGAATCTCTGCATATATTTATGCGTCATCGTAAACATTCAACTACGTCACTTTCTTCATCATTTCATATTTTCATTCCTCACCAAACCTTGTCACATCTCTTTACCTTTGCCCTTGGGTCTACCGGAAGTGGCCGGATGTGAACAGCACCAATTACATCCTAGTCTTTTGCACCAATCACCGCCCATTCTTTGCGCCAGAAAAAAGGGGAGAAAAATAAAAGAACATCGAGACAAAGATAGACTTAAGACATGTGGATGGCCAGTGAAAAAAAATGCGAGACAAGGGAAAGTTACCAGAGACAAAGCAGAACACAAAAGAGATGAGGGCAGGTTAGGACTCGTAGCTGAAGATAAAAAGTGCCCTTTTGTATTAACCTTCGTGTAGAAGCCCCTAACCTGAACCTTGTGGAAGGGTCAGAATGTTCACTTAATGCAACCATTACGAGAAGTAAATTACTCCCTTCTTCCTGAGTATTTTTGAGGCTTTGTTCACTCTGAAGCTTTCGTCATTTCTCGCATTTTTTCGGCCATTTTCGGTTCTCGATGATGGATACTAATGGTGGTGAAAAGAAAGAAAAAGACAGGAAAATCAAACAATATAGCTAATCCTGTCAAAAAGAAACCGTTGCTTAATTTTTTGCGTTTTTATCTGTCACGGGTATTTATTGTTCCTGTTGTATTTGCATTTTTGTTGCTGCTCTTCGTATTAAGTTCACTCATTTCTTTTCAGATTTGTCGTCTTTCTCTTTTTATTTATTTATTTATCTATTTATCTATCGCATTCTATTTTATTTATTTATTTATTTACATTTTCTTATAGACTGCCTTCCCTCTGAACATTTTTCTCTCAGTTAGACATCTTTACACAGCTTCTGAAAATGCATCATCCAATTATTTGTCATCATCAATTCCCGCTGGTATGTCTCCCGTTCACGCTGTCTTTTTCCTGATTTTTAAGAAAAAAGTTTTTTTTTTTTTTTTTTTGTAATAGTTTTATCATTCTTTAACTTTGGATACTAATACTATATTTGAAAAAGAAGTTCTCTCTCTCTCTCTCTCTCTCTCTCTCTCTCTCTCTCTCTCTCTCTCTATCTATCTATCTATCTTTCTCTCTCTCTCTCTCTCTCTCTCTCTCTCACACACACACACACACACACACAGATAAATATGCATATATTATGTTCTCCAATACATTTTCACATAAGTACTATTATTATTGTTAAGTGATACTCGAAAAGAAACAAGTAACAATAAGCGTTTCTGAAAAAAATTAAGTCTCATCAGTGGCACGTAGAATACCTTGACTGCATCTCCTGGGGAGTGGGGATAATTATCTACCCTCATATATAAAAAAGAGTCGTCATAATTATGACACTAAACTACATCTGATGGCGAGAGTCCAGTGCTGGTGATGATTATCCCTTCATTGCCATTACTCCCAGGCCAACTCTGATTACGAGTGGTAATACTTTGTGGGGTCCCATCGATAGGTAAAATACATCTATTTGAAATTTAGTCTAAATATTTAGGAATACTTGATAACATATAATTGTAAATTATTTGTATTAAGAATACTTACTTAAAGTTCTAACTCTTAACACAGGATTACAATTATTATTATTATTCACTCATCAGAGCTTTTCACATCAGCGTTAGCCGATGGTTTTTCACTGGAGTCTGAGTCTCCTCAAGTCTCCAGGACTCTTCTTAGTATTCTGGCCGTTCTCAATAATGCTGTAGTTTGGATGGTCTCCACCCGTCCGCAAACTTCCAAGTCCTCCAGTACCTTTAGTAATCCTTTAGTTACTGTGCCAAGCGCACCAATTACAATTGGTATAATTGTCACCTGCTTTTTCAATTCCCTAGCAAGGTCGAGGTACATATCCTTCTTTTCACATTCTTTCAGTTTTTTTTCTGTCGTCAGCCAGGACAGCAAAGTCGACTATTTTGCAAGTTCTCTTTTTTTGTTGATTATTATTAAGTCTGGTCTTCTGGCCGGGATTAGGTGATCCGTTTGTATGTTAAAGTCCTATAGGAGTTTATGCGTGGCATTTTCTAGGACAGGTGCTTGGTTGTGCATATACCATTTGTTAGTATGGTTGAATTTAAATTTCTTACACATTTCCCAATGAATCACCTTGCCGACCCAGTCGTGTCTCGCCTTATACTCCCTCTGTGCTAATTTGCTGCATTCGCTTATTATATGATTGATTGTTTCATCTCTGTCACCACAGAGCCTGCATTTGCTATTTTGTTGAATCTTATCTATTCTCGCTTTGGTATGATTGGTTCTTAGGGCGCTGTTTTGTGCTGCTATTCTGTTTCTCTCTTAAAATTTCCTTTTCTTAGCCATGTCCAAGTTTTGTCGCGTGAGATATTGTTTATTAGTCGTTTAAGCTGCCATTAGATTTGTTTTCCTTCCCATTTTTGTTTCCTAGTTATTGTCATTCTGTTGTTCATTGTGTTCTCAGTATCGTTTCTGGTGGCTGTAATGCGTCCTCCTTCGTGTTTTTGTATATAGTCTTTGAGTCGTTGTATCGATGCGTCAACGCTGTCTTCAATGCTGTCAAGTCCTCTTCCTCCCTCTTTTCTTGAAACATATAGTCTGTCAACGTCGTCTCTGGGATGTAAAGCCTTATGCATTGTTATTAGTTTTCTTGTTCATTGGTCCATTTGTTTAAGTTCGTCTCTGGTCCACTTGAGAAAGGGTCCGGAATATCTAACGAGTGGTACAGCCCAGGTATTTATTCCTTTGATAAGATTTCTGCTATTGAGTTTTGTCTCGAGTAGTTTTCTAGTTCTCCTGAGATATTCTTTCTGAATTTTTTCTTTTATTTCCGCTTGTTTGATGGTGTCAGCCTCCAAGATGCCCACGTATTTGTAGGTTTCGTTTTCTGCTAGCGTTTTTATCTTATCCTTGATTGGTAGTTCCATTCCGTCAGTTACCTGCCGTTTGCCACTCTATTATTATTAATTTTTTATTTATTTATTTATTTTTTTGGAGAGTTTTTCACACCAGCGTTAGCTGATAGCTTTAAACTGGAATTCGAGTGACACCAAATGACCTCAATTTGCAGGACTCTTCATGGTATTCTGACTGATTTTGATAATGCTATTGTTTGGATGGTCTCCACTAGTCCTCTTATTTCCGATTCCTCCAGTCTCTGTACAAATCCTTTATTGACTGCACAGAGCACACCAATTATAATTGGTATCATTGTTACTTTATTTTCTATAGCTTTTAAGTTTCTCTAGCAACGTCTTGGTTCTTATTACTCTTTTGTCTTTTCTTCAGATTTACTGTGTGGTCAGCCGGAACAGCAAAATACACAATTCAGCAGATTTTTGGTGTTGTTGTTGTTAATCACTAGGTCTGGACGTCTGGCTGGGATTTAATGATTCTTTTGTCTCTCAAAATCCAAAAGAATTTCGTGCATCTGACTGTCTAGGACAGATTATGAGTTATGCATATACCATTTGGGTTAAATTTTAACATTTTGCACAACTCCCTGTGGAAATACTATTCCCATCCACTCATGTCTAGTCTTACACTGTCTTTGTGCTAATTTATTGCATTCATACTCTTTTTGCGCTAATCTATTATTACTTTTCTCCTTTGAGAGTTTTTCCCACAAGCGTTAGCCGATTGTTTCTCACTGGAGTTTGAGAGACAGCAAATCTCCTCATGTCTCTTGGACACTTCTCAGTATTCTGGCTGATCTCAGTAATGCAGTTGTTTGGATAGTCTCCAATCGTCCACATATTTACAAGTTCTTCCTTCCCTATACCAATGCTTTGGTGACTGTACCAAGAGAACCAATCACAATTTTCATATTCCACAGTTTTTTTTTTTAATTCCTTATTAAGCTCCAGGTACTTATCCTTCGTTTCACTCTCTTTTAATTTTACTCTGTGGTCAGCCAAAACAGCCAAGTACACAATTCAGAAAGTTCTCTATTTTTTATTGATTTTTTAAGGTCTGGTTGACTGGCGAAAATTAGGTGATCCATTTGTATCTCATAATCACAGAGAAGTTAGTGCACCTCATGTTTTCGTATTGTAAAATTTCAGTTTCTTTCACAATTCTGAGTTGGTCACCTTGCCCACCTATTTATGTTAAGTCTAATACTCATTTAGTAATAGGTGACTGCATTCAATTATAATGAGATTGATCATTTTGTCTTTATTAGAACATAATCTATACCTCCAGTTTTATTGCTTCTTATCTGTTCTTGTATGGTATAATTGGTCTTGTGGCATTATTTTGTGCAACTATTAGAAATGTTTCAGTTTTCCTTTTTTAGCCACGTTCAAGTTTTCTCGGGTGACATTTCGTTAGTATGTCGTTTGAAATGTCCCCATATTTTTTTTCTTCTCATTTTTCTTTTCTGGTTATTTTTGTTCTGTTGATGCTTGTGTTGTCTGTATTGTTTCTGGTCACTGTAATTATTCTTCCTCGGACTTTTTTTGTAGTCTTCTTATTGTTTTATCAATGCTTCGATGCCATCTTGAATACTGTCGAATCCTCTACCTCCCTTTTTTTTCTTGACACATACATACAACGTCATATCAGGGATATAAGACTTTATGCTTCGTCATGAGTTTTCTTGTTATCTGGTCCATTTGTTGAGGGAGTATCCTCGTGGGGAAATGGTTAGACGGACTGCAGAATCATAGTAAGTAAATTCGAACTCCAGTCACGCTAGTATGTTCACTTTCGGACTAATAACCTTACCCCCCCCCCAGCTATGGGTTAAACAGTACCACTACTGTTCTTCTAGGGGATTTGGCATTGAATAACCCTGGGTTGATATGCCATCAAACAACCAAATCAAACCATTCGATGAAATAACTCTTGCATCTACTTTAAGAATGATACCGAGTATTTTACGTAGGACACAGTTCAAGAATTAACCCCTTTGATGAAATTTCTGCTACGTATTTTGTTTTCAAGTAGTTTCCTCGTTCTCCAGAGGTATTTGCTTTTTTTTTCTTTTTTCTTTCATACCCGCATGTTTGATGATGTCCGCTTCCAATATTTCCAAGTATTTGTAAGTTTCCTTTTCTCCGAACGTTCTGATTTTTTCTTGATTTGGTTGTTCTATTCCATCCGCCATTTGCCGTTTTCCGCTTTCCATTATTAGAATGGGAAATATTTCTCTGTCAAATTCCATCCCTCTATATTTACTGTATATCCTGCCTGCCTGTATTACGGTTTCCTGTTCGTTTTTATTTTTGGCAAACAGTTTGAAATCGTCCACGTTCATTAGGTGATTGATCTTTTTTTTCCTCTGATTTATGAAGTTTGTATCTACCTGTGAACTTCGAAAGTATATATTTGAATGGCATCATCGCTATTACAAATAAAAAATGGTGACAGCGAATCTCCCGAAAAGATCCCTCCCTGGATTTTCACCTATGTTAGACTTTTGAGTCCTGCTGCCAGTTCAACAGCAGTTTTCCATGGTATTTTCAAGTAACTCTATGACTTCGCCGGATCTTTTGTGCATTTTATGCCAATATATAATTATTATTATTATTATTATTATTAGTCCTTTAAAGTAATATAATTGTCTGCAAACTAATTATTATTTAATAGAAATAGGTAACTGAAAACATATAATTGTGAATAATTTATTAGTATTAGGTAAGAATACCTGAAACCATACAACTGTCTACAAAACACTGTTAATATGCAACTACATGAGAAACGTACGCTGCAAGGCATAGAATAAACCCAGACGGGCTGATATACCGTTAACATCAATCAATCAATTAATCAATCAATCAAGATTATTCTAAGACATTATTTCTGTCTGAAGGGTCATTCCTTTTATTAACCATGTTAACTTTACCCATTCCTTCTTTATTCGTATTTTCTCATCGTTTCAGCAACTTTCTTAATTATTGTGTGTTATGCTGGAGTAATAAGTCTGTGCTTTTTTTATTTTTATATCTGGTTAGACGGTTAATTGTTTGGTAGGGTCATTGTTAGGTTAACTGATTTTATAATATGTCATGGGATATTTTGTTTTCTCTAAATATATTCAGAACATAAGCATATTGTTACAATCGATTCATATAAGTTAACAGTTCATATTCAGGTGTAATATCAATGTTAATAGAGACAAATTATGAGAGTAGTTTAAAATATTTTTAAACATTATAAATAGATCAATTAGGTCATAGATGGGCTCAAACAGATACCAGACCCGTCCGCTGGAGCTGTAGAGAACATCGTCTGCATCGTAGCTGAGGGGTAAGATCTCCCGAATGAATGTCTTGGATATTTCATTTAAAAATCTAATGGTAAGGCCTCAGTAATGCTCGAGCTTTGGGTAATGCGAAGTACCCATTTATTGCTATCACTTCCAGGTCCACTCCGGTCTGGATTTAACCTGGACAGATAAGGCCCTATCTATGAGTCAAATAGAAAAGTTTGTCAATTTAAACTCTGTGCAAATAAATTACTTATGCTAAACTAAGTTCATTTAAATAGAAATGTTTGATCATGTGTCAAAACAAATGACTGATATTTAATTGAAATATTACCGATACTTTGCAATAGTTGGAACCTTTTAACTGTGCAAAAACGAATTAAAATGTTAAATGGAATAATTAGTATCGAGTCGCAATGTTTCTAACCACTACACTGTCTGCAAACAAATGATTAATATTTAATAGAATTATAAATGACAGAGAGCAATAACTGAAACCATTTGACTGTGTAGAAACAATAACAATACTCTCGTGCAAAAGTAGTTCTAATCCTATTAAAAAATGACATTACGTAAAAACTAATCCTTTCTTAATCATGTATATCTATGTGCAAACAAATAACTGATATTGAACTGTTGTTTTACATTTAACTGTGTGAAAACAAATGATTAACAGTAAATAGAGTTATTAGTCTTAGACAGCAAAAACTGAAACTATTTAACTCGGTGCAAAAAAAGAGCTTTAGCTCGTTTAAAAATGTTATCAGTGAAATGTGTCTACAAATCTTCTACATATATATTTGATGTAGATGTATATTTGGCATTAAATAACCTACAACGATTGAAAGGCCGAAAACCAGAACTAAACAATCTAAAAGATATTCAAGAAAAAAAAATTATTCCCAAAAATCCTTTCTGAAAGAAATATTATCTCGTTATCTTGAGTATCACGTGAAATACAAAGTAACGCAAAAATAGTATTGTGAGCCTTTTAGAATAATAAAATGGTGATTAATAAGATTTGAGTACGACCCGAAAACCAAGCGCTATAGCAATCCGTTTAAGTTGTCGATGTCATCCAGAAACTAAACTTGATGAAGCATTGATCATTTTAAAACATTTGTTTCAACAAAAATACTTTGTACATATTTGCCTAGCATCATTTTATATATATATATATATATATATGTGTGTGTGTGTGTGTGTGTTTGTCGGTGTGTCTGTGTTTGCCTAAGGCGCAGTGTTTTTGTAACACAAAACAGATATAATATATTCTAGTAAATGATTTTTATGCGTAAATGTGATACTGTTTTAGTTAAATATCAATTACATTTTCAAAATTCAAGCAAGTGAATAACCTCATGAATGCATATTCAACTGTTTACTACGAGTGATTTCAAATCGCAGAGATCGTAATGGGTAGAAAAATATAGTCTGTATGAATCTAGCGAATGGCTTTCAAGTTGCAATAGGGAGCAAGAGCATGTGTGTTTCTTCAAGAGAATTCAAGAAATGAAAATAACCCAAAAGACAAAAGAAACATGTATTATCATAGCAACAGTAACAGGAGAAGCCATTCGCATATTGTTTTCCACATCGTTGTCATTGGTTAGAGCCTTTTCATTTGAACTAAGTCAAGAAAAGCCCTTCTCAGCGGCTCCTTTTTCTCTACTACTCATACCCTTCTAGAATATCTTTTCTTTTCTACGTTACCTTTCAAATAATATAGGTTTACCATCACATCATTTTCACACATTACCTTCCACTGAATTTCTGGGTCATGTTCTTTGTTCAAATTGTACACTGTGAATAAAATTAAGCTTTGCTCACTGCTTGATAGGAGAAGAAGCGAATAACAATGGGCAAAACGTTATGAAACCCTAAAGTAGTCCCTTTTTTTTTCCCAGTCTAAAATTCACTGTCGAAATATGATATCATAAAAGGCCCCTTTTCCATCTTTGTTTACTGTTTCAGACTAGTCATTCAATGGTCGCAGACAACAAGATACTCTTTCAAGATCCGTTGTTATTTTTCTGATGTTTGGACGTATTACACTCATCTCTGAAATAAGAACCATTATTCCATCATCAAAAGTGAAAAGAAAGTTCGTGGAAATTCCTTTTATTCTAAAACCTCTCATTTTGCCATTTCAGCTTTGTTATTTTTTCTGCGCCGCAATCCCTTTGTTCCGTAATTTTTTTTCAAGATACTTTACTACATTTCACTCTAACCACATCTATTAATATTCTCCATCATTAAAGTTAAGCAAGACAGCTTTGGTCGGTTTTAGCATGAGTTACACAGAACCACAGAAAACTACCAGAAAAGATGAGTTTTTTTTTAAATCGAAAAATTACCTCAATTAATTATTCGTAAATCAATTTATTCATGGATTAGTATGGATTAATCAAAATTTTCACTATTTATTTCAGGCGTTTTTATGTTGCTATCGTTTTCTTTATCGAGTTGTTAGAAAGGAGAACGAAATGGAAAAAGGAAAGAGTTTAGAAGAAACAAAGACTCATCCAATATTTTCTGGAGAAACCAATCAGTCAGGTGTAGTTAGGTCACGGACAATAACCAAGCATAGGCATCTAAAGATAAATATACAGCCTTTAGTATCCGTAAGATGTAAGTAATACTACCGGGTGCAAAAGCAAAATATGGAATGTTCTTTTTTAAACATTGTGGTGTATTGGTTAAAGCGATGGACTACGGAATCATACCAAGCGAGTTCGAGCTCCAGTCGCGCTATTATGTTCACTTTCGGACAAATACCTTTGGGAAAGGTATGAACCACCTTATCCTCCCAGCTATGGGTTAAATATTACCACTACTGTTCTAGAAGGATCGCTTTAGCATTATATAACCTACAAAGGTTGATGTGCCATTAAACAAAGAAACCAAACATTAAAATATTGTTTTTATTCTGATTGGTCAAATTTTGAAAAAAAAGAAAACCTTGATAAATGTAAATTTTTATGATTAGCTCTATTATTCAATCACTTTTTTTTAAAATCAAAATTCATCCAAATATGAGTGAGCATAAGTAACGACAATGAATCTATGCTCTGCTTAACGCCGAAAGCAAAACAAAGTTATTTGTCTTCCGTATACAAACAAAGAAAAAGTTTTACAAAAAATGTGTTTTTTAATCAAAAGGAGAGTGGAGGATTAAACAAAAAAAGAAAAGAAGTCTTTTAAACTGCTCTCGCTACAGCGATTAAGAAGGTCACTTCAAGGTCAATAAGAAAGCACGGTCATGAATTATAAGTATACGAGAAAACTGTGACGATAGCAATCAAACAAGATTTAACCCTTGACCTTAACCCTTTGTTTACGTTTTACGGGGCGTTTTACAAAACAAAACACATGGAACTTCCCATCCAAATATTTGTTCGCTTTAGACTGCTTTTGTGGAGGAATCGAATAAAATACCAGAAGAATTTATTTTGAAGACATGCAAATCGTTTCGATGGCGGTTTGATACAATAATTGAAAAAAATAAAATTGACGACTATATTGAGTAAATGTTTTGTTTTGTGTATATCTTCTTATTCTGTAGTTTATTTTTTAAATTAAAGCAATCTTTTTTTTTCTTATAATAGAATCGTTTATTATTATATTAGATATTCCTAATTTTTCTTCCATACCCTTAACGATTGTCTCCCACGTTGATCTTGACGTAAGAGTGTGAACCATGAGAGAATTCTCAAAGGTGATTTGTTTATAATGGTGGAACGTAGCGTAGAACGAGCCATACCTTTTGCATAAGCTGATTGGAGAATAATGGTGTATAATACGCCTGAGATTCTCCCTAATTATCATCATCATCATCATCATCATGTCGCGCCGCTAACACGGATATCCCTGACTCTCTCTCGCCACTTCTCCCTATCATTCATCACCTCTGGCAGGTCTTCAGGGCTACATCCCGTATCTTCACATAGCTGCTGTATGTATGTTTGAGCTGGTCGTCCAGCTTTTGTTCGGCCATATGTGGGGGTCCATAGGAGTACATTACTTATGAGCTTGTCTCTGCTTCTCCAGCAGTGTCCTGCGTGTCTGGTTTGTATAACTTGGATAGTTTTCATGATGGGAGGCAGGTGGCCGTATAGTTGGTCCCTTGTGGGGTGTTGCCGCCAGGACTCATTCAATATTGCTCGCAGCATTCCTGTGTATTCTCTTTTCTCAACTTTTGAATTCAGTGGTTTTGCTTGATTGGCTGATCTACAAAGGCTACTAAGCAAAGGCTGTCCTTCTTAATTTTCAATAGACGGATGAAGAAGCGATGGATTCATGCCTTTCCCAAGGGTATTAACGCCAAATGAAATACAAGAAGCGTTGTCTATTAACTGAACTAGACTGACAGTCACCATGTGCTGAAGACTTTGTATCTACGATATGGTAACTTTTATCTATCTATCTAACAGTCTATCTACACACATATATATAGATATATATATATATTTATATGCTCCTCCCGAACGTTGAGCGCTTTTGAGGGGAATTTGCCGGCTGATACATACCCTGAAATGCATAAGCTCTTCTTGAAAATTGATGACTACACGTAGCCGAAAACGCATATGTAAAAAGGTATACAAAAAATTTCTTCGTTTGCGCTGAAAATGCAGCTGTCCCTAGGTGTATCCAATTGACTTAAAGTCTTCCGCGTTTTGATCCTAGCTTGAAGCATTTCGCGGGTCTATCGCCACTCAAGAGTTGTGATACAACCAGTCTGACGATATATATATATATATATATATATATATATATATATATATATAATTAAATGGTTTACTATATTTATAAAGCAAGTTCTCAATACGTGTAAGAAAGCCTTTATAGATATAAGTCAACGACGTTTAATGACAGTCATTTTCTCGACTATGTGACCATCAAATCAAGATCATAATTTTTAGTTTGATAACCGCATAGTTGAGAAAGAGACATCAAGCGCCAATAACAAGGTTCATTCAAACACACACACATACATACATGTATAAATATTAGATTCGGTAATATATATATATATATATATATATATATATATATATATATATATATATATATTGGTGTATCTAAAATAGTTAACCTCTTAATCAACGGCAGAATTTTTTTCCAAATATAAATAGAAGTTGAAAATGTGCAAAGAGAAAATCATCATAAAAATAAAGACAACGTGTAATATCTGTTATGTAAAATTAGCCATATTTCATCAAATGAATTCAAATTGTATAAAAATTAATACTGCAAGGTTGATGCCACCGGCATACGAAAACTAGATTTTCGCGGCTTAATTGTCTGGGTAGCTCGTACAGATATGCTTCCTGATGATTAGGGAAGCGATGAAAGAATTCTTTTTAAATTTGAAATCTGAATAGCTTGCTAGAGCCTGAAAATGACTATGTTAGGGTTGCAATAAGAAGCCACACAGATAACATGAAATAATAATAAAGAATGTCTTTGATAATGTTTAGCTATAAATTGACTACTCCGAAAGCTAATCCGAATATTAGAGCAAAACATTCAATTTTTGAGTTTGGAAACCAAATAATGTAAGAATATTATATATATATATATACACACACACGCACACACAATATGGTGTAACTACTGCTAATGGTGTAACTTCTTATAGTAGGAAAGAAATATGGCAATCAGAATTTAAACCCTGAACAAGGCTATTTGCATTCACTTTGAACTGATGCTCTTGAGAAAGGCATAAATCCATCTCTTCTTCCCCTAGCTATGGGGTAAATAGTAAGATAGACTGAGCTCTTTAGCAAAAACAGTTACTTGAGAATAACTATGTGATATTTTCTAATAATTCTATGAAGTTGAGAATTTTTTATGACCATAGAAGGAACAATCTTTGTTGGAATGCTTATGCTGCTATTTGCGCATTTCTCATTATGTAGGAAAATTAAGATTCATGAATAAAGGAAGAAAAAAAATACCAAGTCTTAAACCCTTCTTTGTTTTAGGAGATGAAGATGATTTATGATTAAGTACCGTTTAAAGTACTATTTCCCTCTATATCATTAACACTTTAGCAATGGAGAGTTTACTCAGTAATTAAATGACGGACCACTTTGTAACAGTACGCATATTAAGCAAGCTGAAGCCCGTGACAAACAAAGTATGGTTGTTTTTGTTTGATCAGCAAAGTTAAGGAAAATTTAACTTATATAGTCCTTAGAAGACACGAATATGAGTTTATCACATTTACCAACCCCACTGTTCGGGCATGATATGACACAAGGTCAATTTTTTAAGCGGAGTTTAACGGGTTTGAATTCAGAGTTTTCCTTCTCCTAAACTAGTTACCTCACCAAGGTTGAAGAACCTTGTTTGCCCTATTATTTACCCATAAGCTGGAGGGAGAATATTTGGATTCATACTTATCCCAAGGGTATTAGTACTATGTGAAATGCAATTAGTCTCGTCCAAGATTTGAACTCGTGTCGCTATGTCCATTTCCTACGACGAAAACCATTACACCACGGGCACCTCCAAATGAGGTTATGTATTAATACTTTATAATTTTGTATTTGTTACGAGGATAACGCGAATGACATTGTTGCGAATTATTCCTAACGAGTCCATAACAAAATGAAGTTTGATATTTTATCAAAAAGTACATTTAGTAAAACAAATAAAAGTATAAATATGAACAAATTATATAAATTCTGGGAAACTTGTCAACTAGTTTCAGAGGGCTACCGCCGAGAGAGGAAATGTCGCCTGTTTTGTGTGCATTGACATAGATGCTAATGCCGGCGGCAGCTCGTTCATGACTATGCAGTAGTGTTTCGGTTTAGGCGGGTGCATTTACCAGAATCGCTATATCATCGGCGTAGTTAGTGTCAGTAATTGTTTTTTTTCTGCTTCTTTTCTTTGTCAGCTCGAAACCATTTTCTTTGATTTTATTAATCGCTGTTCTAAGCACGTAGTCTACACAGATGATAATATGGTAAATAGTCGTAATAGAGTGTTTCAATCTGCTCTCTATTATTTATGAGTTACCACACGCAGTAGTTGCAACGTTCTGTTACAATTAGTATTCAGGTTGTTCATGTTGGGAATGAATGTAAGTCTTTTGGCAAATATTATCCCAGAAATGTGTATTAATCTACAACTAGAACCTCCAAACAATCAACTTTTCGACTGGAATCATTGGGCATTTTTTGGCACAAAAATGGACACATATTACTTTGATTTAGAGAACCTAAATCTATTTACTGTTGCCCATCTGATTTTCTTTAGTTCCTTTTGCAGTTTTTTTTTCTCAATTGTGTGGATGTTTTGTTAGAAACTTATGAGGTCATCCACGTATTGAAACCCATTAATTCCAGATTGAGGGTGAACAAGTATCGTCTGTGTTTCATTTGTTTCTGAAATGTCACATTTTGCAACATACAAGACACACAGGAATACAGAATGCAAATTTAATTTGATAGGAAGAAAAATAAAATTTAGAATATTTTAAAGTCATCTCTAGACAGCAGTTGTGAGAACCTATGGATCCCTTCATTGGGTCCAGGCATCTCCATGATTGTGGAGACAACAGGGGGACATTAAAGGGTATATTTTGATTAAAAATATGGAAAGTATCTTATATGCTACAAAATATAGAATTCTTAATTCAGAAAACTTATAGTTAACTTAATCTTCTCTATCGGCTAAAAGATTGCTTTTTTCATTGGTTACCTCATATGTCTATGCACACATGGCTTTCCTTAGATTAGTAAATGACTTCAGTGTGGCATGCTTGTATTTTATGTTCTTTTTAAAGAATTAATTTGGTAAAGAAAATAAAGTCAATATTTTACTAAATGTCCTCCTCGTTAAAGAAAGTATTTAAATGTTATATTTTTACTAAGAGTCAAAACAGTTTCCACGAATAGCAAAATTTAAGAAAGTTCCGAATTTAACGTAAAATATAAGAGAAAGCTTAGATATTTTATTGAATTCAAATGAAAAATGAAAATAATCAAATTTTCAAAAAATCTTTTTTTACCACCAAAAAGTGTCGGGATGAGGTTTGCAACATCGTAATAAGTGAGTTTGAAATACAGTCACATGACTGCATTTAGGGTATGATTGTATGATTGCCCTGACGATTTTTGATTCAGGTACCCGAATGTTAGAAAGCTGCGTCAATAAATAGACAGTCCACTTGAAAACGTCGGTAACTGATCTTGATCAAGGGCACCTCGGGTTGTGTAATGGTTAGCAAGCTTGACTAGCAAACCTGCAAGAGTGAGTTCGATTCTCATTGGGTGCCCCATTCAATCTGCGTTGTGCCACATTGAAGCAAAGAGCTTCGTAAATTATAGCTGATCTTGATCAAGAAGACCACATGCACGCACCTGATCAACTGAGAGTGGACATTCTAAATAACTTTAAAAAACACAAAATGCTTGATTGTAATCATACCCCAAGTTTTAACGTTTCGCTGCATTAAAAAAAAAAATAGCACAGTTTTCACACTATAATCATTTGTTAGCATGGGTATAGGATATCAAGTATTCAAGTCTACTCCAAATGATATGGAGAGAGTTGTATTCTAATCTAATTCTTATAATTTCTTCACAGTTAATAGGCTTAAAGCAACTAATTCATTTTATAATAATTCTCATTTGTAGAGTCATATGGTTTCATGTATTCTTCTAAAAACTAATAATCTGAAAGTAATTAAAAACAACAAACTAATCTTTAGCAAACTAATTGAAATTTTTCTTGGTTTAGTATTAGTTTAGTTTGACTATGCTTAATACAAATAATTTGCAAAGATTAATATTGGATATTGAATTACAAACTAATACAAAGAAATTTTAAACCTATTTATTTAATTTGTAGATGTAACACAAACACGTAATGCCACTCTGGGTCTGAGTGGACCTGGGGTTATTGCCAATGAAAGATTACACAACACTCATTGGATTTTTAAATCTAGGGTCAGTTGCAGTTTAGAGCTACATTACTACTTGGTAAGATTTGGGCATTTATTGTTTGTACTGGTGTATTGTTGTAATGTACATGCAAAGGTTACATCACTTTAAAATATACATACCCCCTGATGATGGCGCAAGATAGGGCAGAATGTGCTCGGGAACCAATAAATTATGGAAGGTTTATTAACCGATTCCCACCGGATATCATAAAATCGATACCATAACTTGAAAGGATCAATACACAAATATGTAGACAGAAAATGTCTATTGTTCAATCAAATATCTATGAAGGACGAAAAGCTACCCAAAAACACATATTCTAAATTACATGATGCTGCTGCTTACCAACGTGTTTGTATATATATATATATATATATATATATATAAATATATATATATATATATATATATATATATAATTGTAACTGACCGTTTCATATTTTCACGATTATCAGCTGTTTATGAAAATTTCCTCTTTCGAACACATCCTATAACAAATCTGTTTACATGCTTCACAAATAACATACATAATATTATTCATTAATAATGATAATTATTTTAATGGTAAAAATAGTAATTGTTTATCTCTTATCTTAGACACAATGAGCAGTTCGCAAATCGAACACTCAAAAAACAAAAAAAAAAACAAATATCAGCATTGAAACCAAATATCTTGTCTGTCTCGACATAAGACGTTTAACACCAATATTCCCCTAAAAAATGTATCAAATGCTTCGAAATTCACTCCAAAAAAATAATAGTTACTTTACTTTAATCGGTAAAAAGAATAATTAGAATTTGCATTTATTGCTTTTTTAAATACAACAGTATTTTTTATGAAGTAAAAACAGTTTTACCGAAGAGCACGGCCCTTAGTGGAGTTCTTCCATGCTTTTTCCTTGATTTTCTTGAATCAGATCCATGTACATTTATATTACCCAAATATTCTAAGTTTTTCTGTCATAGAAATAATGTATTCCTTATATATTCACGGAACAAAATTTCCAGACTGATTAAACAATACTGAACCTCACATAGATTTTACAAGCACAAACAATATAACACTTTTCCTAGACATTAAACAATAACAAAAATCTAAAAATTAAAGTTCATCACAAATCCACAATTGACCCTGAAATTGTTACTCATATTTTCATGCTAAAATAAAAAGTAGAATAATCATATTTATTTTACTTTAGAGATTTGTGTTTTTGTACCCCAAAATTTTTTAAAGATAAATTTCACTATAGAGAATTTTCCTTTGCAGAACTTCCATACCCAAAATCTTCCACGCAATATGCTGAAATAAAATCTCTCAAAAATCACTGACCTATAAGTATTCCAAAATTTTCAAACAGTAAATTTTCGAAAGATAATTTATAACATCGATATATTATTTTTCCAACAATTCAACAACAAATATCATCAAACAAAACTTAATCAACCTTGGAATTAAAAGTTGCTAACTCTAAGAATTTCAGGAATTTAATTACCAATAAAATAACAATAAACACATCACATCCATGGCCGGAGTAAACGATGCTCCATTTCTCGAAATTAATAAAAAATGTGTGCGAAACTTTTCGCGATTTCCAAAAATGAATTCATGAACATATTAGACATTCGAAAAAAGGAAGCATGAATAACAGTTTGGTCAAGTATGATTTAGATTCTTATCGCTATTTTAATTTTAAAGATTCATAAATGCTGTTTCTTTACAGTGAAGAAAATGCGTTATGATTTTTTTTAAAATTTCGAACACATATTTCATCGCAAAAATTTGAAGTGGGACGCCACCAACGGAAATAGAATGTTTAAAACTTTCTACTTTATTTTGGATTTCATTTAAGAATTAAAAAACCCTGACGAATGATTTCACATTTATACACCGAAACGTTTAACTGTAACAAAAACTAAAATCATCCCAAGAAGACCTTAGTTTTTTTTTTCTTCAAACTTGTACATTTATATATATATATATATATATATATATATATATATATAGAGAGAGAGAGAGAGAGAGAGAGAGAGAGACAGTGACAGAGACAACGACAGAAGAGAAGGAGCGACCAAAGCTCATGTTTTTATAAATAGACTTAAATATACTGACAGATTCAAGTGTATATATATATATATATATATATATATATATATATATATATATATATATATATATATATATATATATATATATATATATATAACATAAATACATTTACGCACACATTTATACAAGATTTTGCTACATGAAAATTCAATAATTAAAAAATGTAGAGGAATTATATTTATTGATTTTGTTTGAAAATTATAAAAACTGATTTTAGGAACTCTTTCATACAGGTGATTTTTCAATAATTACACCGGAAGAATTTTAAAAAGGCAAAATTTTTACATTAATTTTTACATTCTTTAAGAATAAACTCTCACGATTCCCACCAATTTCCTCAAACAAATAAAAAATGTTAAATTTATCCTTTGGCCAGCTGCGACTGTAGAATACACGGACTGCCATGACGCTAAACAATTTGATCGTTAGGTTCCAGTGATGCTGAAGCTTTGAGGAATGTGAAGCACCCCATCATTGCCATTGCTCCCAGGTCCACTCTGGCCCGGAATGGTAGCACCTGATAGGGCCTCATCAATGGGTTAAATAGAACAAACTGCATATTTATGCTAAACAAAATTGATTGAAATTGATCTGTTTGTCTACACCGAATAGCTTGAAATAGAAATGTTTTTGACAATTGAAATGTACTTACATTTAAACTGCGTGCTTATGCTAAACTGATTTGTTTAAAATGTAACCGTTTGTGACATTGAAACTGTACTTACACTAAGGTAAATTGTTTAATATAGAGATGTTTTGACATTGAATTCTGAGGAAACTAAATTTGTACTTATACTAAACTGATTTAGTTGAATTAGAACTGTTTGAATAAACTGAATAGATTGAAATAGAAGTGTTTTTGACAATTAAAACTGTATTCATGCTAAACTTAATTGTTTGAAATAGAGCTGACTATTTGCATAAAAATGGATTTATCGTTAAATAACCTACAAAACTTGATATGCCATAAAAACCCAAACAACCAGCCAACCATCAAATTGTCTTCTCTGCCTGTACAAGGTAGGGCAGAATAACGTGATTGGTATAGCCTCCTTAGAAATCAAGATGTTTCTTGCACCTAGCCTTCTGCAAGAAAGAAAAATATCATCCGAATAATTCGTCCAGCATGTGTAATATATATATATGTGTATATATATATATACATATATATATATATATATATATATATATATATATATATGTGTGTGTGTGTGTGTGTGTGTATGTGTATGTGTGTGTGTGTGTGTGTGTGTGTGTCTATCTATATATATGTGTCAGTATATCTCTTTAAGAAAAAAACCAAAGACCGGTTAATTCATGATTATAAATTTATTTCAATCCCGTATTTTCAGTTTCTGGTGTGAACCAAAAACATGAAGAAAAAATTAATACAGGACTTCTTCAGACCCAATGGATAATTAATTGAATTTAAACTTAAATGTAAATTCAAACCAGAATAAACACTTGGGGTGTAGTGGGGACGAGATTTAGGAGTTACCTCCTCGTTTTATTGAATTTCCGTTTTATTTTAATTTTTCAAATTTCTTCTGTCAGTTATAATTACGGTAATTTAACTTTTTTATTTATTCGTTTAGTTCATTTTCTTTTCATGTTAACTTCGATAATTAACTTTTAAGATAAATATTAATTCTTATATCAATTTCGATACCATTTAATTAGCTACCTATTTTTTTAGTGAATATGTTGGATACGTTTTTTCCTGGTTTCACTATTTATTTCTATGTTTTTAAATTCTTATACTTTAAATTTAGTCTTATGTGTCAATATATATATATGTATATATTAATATGTGTGTGTGTGTGTGTGTTTATATATATATATATATACATATATATATATATATATATATATATTGGTTTGAGTGATAAATAATTTGACTTAATTGAAATAGGATTTATTCCTGAATAATCTAACAATGACTTGATTTGAATTAATTGTATATTTGCCGACATATAAAAACATCGTTTGCTCTTTATCGGGTAGCTCGTTAATTCCTCTCTCAAAAAAATTCTGCTGGTTTTGAGCACTAGAAATTTTCCATAATTTTTTTCACCAAAACATCCGTTGCTATTTGGAGTTTTATGTAAACAACGAAAAAAAAGGAAATAACTAGGCGTAAGTTCTGGTGCAATGGCATATCCTATTTACCAACCCCTCCGCTCGGGCAGGATATGGCACAAGGTCAATTTTTAAACGGAGTTTGACAGGTTTGAATTCAGAGTTTTCCTTCTCCTAGACTAGTTGCCTAACCAAGGCTGAAGAACCTAGTCTGTCCTACTATTTACCCATAGCTGGAGGGAGAATAATTGGATTCATACCTTTCCCAAGGGTATTAGTGCTATGTGAAGTGCAATCAGTCTCGTCCAGGATTTGAACTCGAGTCGCCGTGTCCAATTCCTGCGACGATAACAATTAAACCACGGGCACCTCCCTATTTACCCAACCCCTCTGCTCGGGCAGGATATGACACAAGGTCAGTTTTTAAGCGGAGTTTAACAGGTTTGAATTCAGAGTTTTCCTTCTCCTAGACTAGTTACCTCACCAAGGCTGAAGAACCTAGTCTGGTGCAATGGCATATCAACTCTATTTGGTTATTTAATTCCAAAGCCATCCAAGAAGAACCGTACCTGCATTATTTGATCCATAACTGCAAGGGTAAGGGGGTTCATACCTTTCCCTAATAGCGCAACTGGAGTTCGAACTTGCTTACTCTGTTTCCGTAGTCGAGCGCTTTAACCATTACACCACGGGGACTCCCCAGTCTTGTGTATATGGTTGATGAAGTCGAAAAAAACAGCATAAATAGATTATTTCCTCGGGGATTCTTGCTGAAAGTGGTCTTGCATTATTAAAGAGTAACCCAATATTTATCCTCTTGACGAGAGTTTTCTCAGACGATTTTAATGCACTCATTGGGGCTGTAGAAGGGAAAAATTTTAAATGAGTTCAGCAACATAAATTGAATAGTATCGCACTGATTTCATCGTATTCATGGCAAAAGTGTTCTTCTATCGAACACCATCTTTTCGGCTGGCTGGCTGGCTGGCTGTGGAGATTCATATTTGTCAACCCATTGCCTTTTTATTTGAATATTGTCAAAATTAACTCATTTTTGTAATCGTTATTGGTATTCTTCGGATAAATTCCCTACTTTGTAAGAAGAGTATTCGTTATAAGTATGCGATCTTTAATCTTTTCAAAACGACCAGCTAGCTCTTTTTTCCAATTGTTTTTTCAAGTGGTGTTAGATTGTTGATTGGTATGTGTAAAGGTTAATTCTCACTTACTTTTGTGCAAACTTTATTTCGCCAAGTGTCTTGTTCAAGGTCTAATGAGGGTCTTAATTTTGTTTCATTTCTCAGTGACGTATAACCAAAACTAAACTTCGACAATCAATTTCTCTCTTGGTGGTCAGTAATTACACTTTCACCTCAAACACTACAAATCTTCTGAGCTGTTTCTGAAAGTTCTTTTCTTGTTCTTAAACTCTCAAATTACATGTCGACAATGTATTTTCAGCTCCTCCATTTTTGAGGCCCAAAATGATAGATTAAATTATGATGCGAGGTCTTTTACTTCTGAAATTAGAATGACAAATAAAGCTACACTTTAGTAAGGTAATTTCTGGTTGCATTTAAAACAAAGGAATTTTGAAATGTGTAATTGCATCTAGCATTTAAAAAATGTATTTTATTAATAACTCAACCCACTATGCAAATATTATACAAGTAAATGTCTAAGAACCGAGTCGAGTTCTTCTTGCGTGAACGGTCCAAGTTTAATGTCTAATTGCTTACTAATAATTCTGGTGATTGGTTCATGCGTAACTTTCGGTGGGTTTCCTGGTAGATTTTCGAAATGCTGTTTCCACAGTTTTATTCTTTCTTGTTGGTTTGCAGCTTTCAATTTTGCCTTGGCTGTGCTCTTCTATCTACTCGCTTCAATTCCGAAAAGATCCATTATTTAAAACAATGTCCAAAATTTACATAGAGTATGTTTGCAGAACGAATAAAATAGCTGGAGTTTACTGCCTGGTTTCACCGAGAGAATTTTCCGGTAAAATTCATTTTTACTACGAGTACAAACGAATTCATACCGACCCAATCATATTGTAAATTTCCATGAATCAGAATCACATAATAACATATAAAACGTCAATTTCAGAACGGACTTCTCTTTTCCTGCCTTTACTCAGCTAACACCTTTGTTCTCTGTTTCAATGTCATTATAGAAGTAGAATTAATTGAAATCGAAACTTTTTCTTCCATAGATAGGGTGCACAATTTCTTGATTGCTTAACAGCTGTTTTTTTTATTTCTTTTTTTTTCTATTAAACATATTAAACTAGAGTATCTCCATATTTATTCTTTATATACCAGAAGTTCTTTGAAAAAGCCATATTGTGCATGTATTTTCCTGTATAAAACTGTTTTTTGTGATTATAATAGCTTTTCTTAAATAAGCTTTCCGTGCAACTCAAGGACAACTTGTCAATCCTTTTCGCGATTAATATGCCCACAAGCCTTATGAATAATACTCAGAGACAGGGTAACTTTCCGTTTTGTGAGCACTGTATTCTTTTTATTACAATAAAATGACACATTTTTTAAATGGACTTTTTCCAAGCCTTATTTGTGACTTCAGCTATACGGCTGAAACTTAAATTGACTATGTTATATATCATATGCAGATCCTTAGACAAGAGAAAATATATGC
>OY757907.1:116287156-116301988 GCA_963585895.1 Sepioteuthis lessoniana
CACATATATATATACATACGTGTGTGTGTGTAAACGTTTCTTTGGTAAATATACGCTGTAGTTATCCACACACACACACTCTCTCTCCCTCTCTCTCTCACACACACATACACACACACATCATCATCATCATCATGTCGTGCTGGTAGCATGGATATCCCTGACCCTCTCTCGCCACTTTTCCCTATCGTCTATCGCCTCTGGCAGGTCTTCTGGACTACATCCCGTATCCTCACTTAGTTGCTGAATGTATGTTCGTGCTAGTCGTCCTGCTTTTACTCGGCCATATATATATATATATATATATACACATATTCCCATGGGTATGTTTGTATCAACTGTGATTCAATTCAAGGAGGTGTGAACACATGACATTTCCGCCTGAGACTGTAAATTGATATTTGCTATTCCTTTTACCATTTGCTAATTTGCTTTTCTTCTAAAGAAAGATGATAAGTGTTTTGACTTCACGAGAGGATTGAACATGACAGACTAAAATTCTAACATATATCTCCTTAAAGTACAAAGGAGATTGAACCAGAAACACATTTTCCAATTTCCTTTTTTTTTAAGAGAAAAAAAATGTAATGTTGCCGCAAGGTATTGTAAAGCGAAAGTTGTTTTTGACTTTCATTTTATTTGTCATTTCAGTTTAAGTTGAAATGTTCATTTCTTTTCTTTTTATGTGTAGTCATCAATAAAGGTCAAAATTTATCAGCTTTTAGTGTTGATGGAGACATTCGTTAATTTTAATAAATGCAATATATTCGTAACACAATTTGAGATTTTCTACTTGTCTTTAATGACATTTTAGACTAGTGATGGGCAAACGAAGGCTCGTTATACTTTCTGAATGGTGACCCCCGCTGGTTCCACGAAGAAACCAAAAAATGTTTTCATATAACCAAAGGAATAAAGTAGAAAGCAATATTACTATTTTCAGCTTCAGTTTGATTGTGTATTAGTGTATTAATGTGATTTTTCTATTTAAGAATGTTAAATGAAATTCCTTAATTGACAGATTGTTATACTTGCGCATGAAATTTGAAGAAAATAGTTTTAATAAATCACAGATTAAGAAAATTTTTTTTTAATCAATACACGGATCATGTTCATTGATTTTTTGTGTATTTACTTTTTTTGTGAATTTTTTATTTTTGACAATGTGTTGTATATTGACCTTCGACCCGCCGATCATGCCATTCCAAAGACACGAAAGTTGCATATTCCATTGGCGTAGGCCGGCTTGGCTAACAATATGGGACAAGGTAAAATCCCGCGGTACAGTCATAGGCTGATGCACCGGAAGAGAGTGACCAGTGAACTGGCAGACAGTTATTTCCGCTCGATCACAATCAAACATGCCATTCCAATGACAGCGGAAGTGACACATCCCAATGGCCAGTTATGGGAAGAAATCGCATAGGCGGGCTTGGCCGAAAATATGGGACAAAGCAAAATCCCGCGCTACAGTCATAGACTGAAGCGCCGGAAGAGAGTGACCTGTGAACTGCATGACAGTTATTTCCGCTTGAGAACGATCAAACATGCCATTCTAAAGATATTGAATTGGCGATTGAACTGTTATATAACACCGTGAAGACAGGATGTCAGTTCGTTTGGAGAACCGTTGGTGACAAGATGTGGTAGAGAAAGCCCGCACCCAGCAGAGTGGGCCCCCGGGTCTCCGGTTGAGCAGCCCTGGAGAACAAGAAAGACACAACGCTGATGGCCATAAGAGTGGGGGTCAATATGTTGCAGTTCTGTTTGGTCTCTAACTCCCTCTCACACACGAACCTTTCAAATAAACTGAGAGGTATATTTTTTTTTTAAAGAAGTCTTTGCTCGTCTTTATTCATTGCATCAATATGTATTCTGCATGTATATGTGTATATATGCATATTTATTATGTGGCTATACAACAAATGCTTCACGGCAACAACGAGATAGTAACCATTGATATCAGAGTTAGCATTGCATCAAACATTTATTTTTCTTAAAGAAAAGTTCATTTTTACTCAAGAGAAAACCAAAACAAAACAAATAATTCCTTATTTCTAAGGAACATGTTTACACGAATGATCTTCCGTAGCGAAAATAATGGACGTAATTTCATTCACAAAATAATCTTGATGTTTTAGTCGCCCGCCTTATGAGCAGCCATCTGTCATGCAGCAGACTTCTCGAAAAAGGTTGCTCATGCTTACTGTCAATAGTGTCTTCTTCAGTATAACTTTGCACTAGCCTCTAATTTCTCACCAGTTTTACTGGTAAAGACAAAGCAATCTGATGATTGCTTTTAATGGTAAATCAACCTGTCCAGTGTTATTTAAGTCAAGAGGTCATGTAATCGCATTCAGTGTACGTTCATATTTATATATTCTATTTGCATAAATCTTCATAGCGTTTTATCGCACAATTTGAACGAGCCGCAGGAGGCATTCGCCTCCATGTCAATGCACACAAAACTGAATATATATGCTTTAATCAAGCAGGCGACTTTTTCACACTAGTCGGAACCTCTCTGAAACTGGTGTACGTATTCGCAATTAACACTATGTGCGAAATGGACATATAATGTTCATTACTATAAAATATATAATGAACATAGGAATCTCGGAATTCGAAAACACGTAAGGACTTCTTGTTCAGGTACGAAACCTTTTTTATTAACTTTGAGTCGAACTGAGCAACAAAATTTTCGGCAATACAATTTCAACAAAATAATACAACATAAAACATGCGTCAGTCCCAAGCTCAAAAGTCATTGAAATAAAAATAAAAAGTGTTCGTATTGTCCTTCGTTTTTTTTTTTGTTTTTTTTCATTTTTTTTTCTTTTTTCCGACCACATTTTCGGGTTCTTTTTTCTCTTTTTT
This sequence comes from Sepioteuthis lessoniana, assembly GCA_963585895.1. Classification (NCBI taxonomy): domain Eukaryota; kingdom Metazoa; phylum Mollusca; class Cephalopoda; order Myopsida; family Loliginidae; genus Sepioteuthis; species Sepioteuthis lessoniana. Next base: position 116,290,034 of record OY757907.1, read on the forward strand.
TTTTTTTTCAACCGTCACTCGTTCGGCATGTATATTTTTTCAGTCTTTAATTTGTTCTCTTATTTTCATATTTTTTTTTAAATCTCAGGTCAATTGCTCATTATGACTTTTGCCTTCATTCTACGTCCGTACTGATTACTGCTAACTTTAAAACTCCTTCACCCGTAATCTCTGTCATTAATTAATGTACACATTTTAACCTTCCACAACCAAGTATAGCTTGTAATCAAACCAAGATACATGTTTCCCCGTTTTTTTTTTCACTTTTGACCAACGTCGGCTATTTTATAACACTGGTAGACACATTCACCTACAGTGTTTCATCAACCGAAAAAGACATCGACACGCGGCTAACGAAGGCATGAACAGCTATCGATAAGCTATCGATCGTATGGAAATCAGACCTGACCGATAAAATGAAACGCAGTCTCTTCCGGGCAACGGTCGTGTCGATACTGTTATATGGATGCACTACTTGGACGCTAACTAAACGGCTGGAGAAGAAGCTAAACGGCAATTACACCAGAATATAGTGAACAATATTGAACAAGTCCTGGTGGCAACACCCCACAAAGCACCAACTATACAACCACCTGTATCCCATCACGAAAACAATCCAAGTTAGACGAACCAGACAAGCAGGACACTGCTAGAAAATAAGAGACGAGCTCATAAGTGATGAATTCCTATGGACCCCCCCCCATATGGCCGAGCAAAAGCAGGACAACCCGATACAACGTACATACAGCAGCTATATGAGGATACGTGATGCAGCCATGAAGACGTGCCTGAGGTGATGAACAATAGGGAAAAGTGGCGAGAGAGGGTCAGGGATATCCGTGCTAGCGGCAAGACATCATGATGGTGATGATATATATATATATATATATATATATAGTACATTCAATACCTTTCCAGACATTTTTGTACAGGCATTTAAAATCGTAGTAGACTCTTGAAAATTCAGTATGTTATTGCTATGTATGAGATGACTGAAAAAAGTCTGGAAACTTATTTAATGATCGTCGTATATATATAGAGAGAGAGAGAGAAAAAAAAAAAGAAAGAGAGGGTGAGAAAGACAGAGGGTAACTGAGAGAGAGTATCTCGTTAATGAATTACATATACGTATATGTGTGTGTGTGTATGTATGTGTGTGCATGCGTGTGTTTGTCTTTGTGTGTATGCATGTATGTATTTTGGAGGCGTTCGTGGTGTAATGGTTATCGTCCGACACACGGAAACTGAGTTCAAACCCTTGTCGCAGGTGTTTGCATTTCACATAGCCGTAATACCTCAGGGAAAGGTATGAACCCAACTATTCTCCACTACCCTAGCCATTTCTTGAATAGTTTTAACCTTGGTATGGCAAGCCTTCCTGGAGATGGGAAATTATGAATTCACACCAGTAAATAACCGTTTACAAAATTGATCTCGTTTTGCATCGTGTTCGTGCAGAGGATTTACGCAGGGACACATATCTCCATATATATATATATATATATATAATTTCTCTATTCAATATACTTATATATATATATATATATATATATATATATATATATATATTGAATAGAGGAATTATATATTATAAATTGAATTATCATGACCAGAATTAGGACTTCTTAATTTGACATCGATTGTGTGCGATGTGAAGAATTACTCAATGGTAGAGTTTCGGTTCTGTGGGCTCTGGTTCAATTTCTAGTGAGGGAGATCATTGTTTACACTGCTGATAAGAACTAATAGGGTCAAAACAGCTGTCCAGTGTTATCGTATGTCACACGCAATGCTAGCCGGATATTCTGGTCATGTTAATTCAATTTACACACACACACACACACACCCATATATATTCTATAGATATACTTGGACAGAATTCTCGAATTTTAGGGTTCAATTTAAAGTTTATAATATATGTAAACATATATAAATCCCATATGTAGAGACCAACAAATGGGTGAAATCAATTTATAATGGAATATACTAATTGATTTTCTTGTTTCTCAATTATATATGTATATATATATATGTGTGTGTGCGAGTGAGTGTGTGTGTATATATATATATATATATATAGTTTCAGTTGCAAGTTTATTTTTTAAGTAAGTAAGCTGTGGATCTTAGTCGAGGGTGACCCGAAGACTCCTTTTCAATCGCTACTACACTGACGGGTAAAGGAGAGCACTAATCCATTCCCTGGATTGCTCCATTTTACCTTTGATCCTTACCTTTTAATGGTGAGTGTAAAGCAAGGTGGCATCAAGTACCATTTTTGAGTCTTCGGTATGACTCGACCGGGAATTGAACCACCGTCTCTCGGACCATAGGAGAACACACTACGCTTTAAGCCAATGGTCCGATCAATAGCACAAAAATAATTGATATATTTTGAAGCTTTTCTTTCTTTCTTTAATTTTTACTAAAAGATATATTAATATATAAAAAAAACAATTAACGACAGCGGGGTTTTCAGTGCTTAACCAGCAATGCAATATATACAATCACGGCTTCAGTAATTAACTTCTGTTCCTCTGATGATTTCAATTACAAACAAGTTTGATTCGAATCCCCTTTATATCATACACAACTTGTGTGTGCATTCGGCTTTATGTGTTCATACAGATAAATCTTGGGACATTTTAGATCTTTCATCCAATCAAATATGTTAAATCAATTTTGCTTGTTCACGATATAATCCCTTGAAATGGATCGTGAGGGCAACTAGAACAATCATTCAGTATTTCATTAAAATGGACGTTTATTCACGGTACATAAGAGACTTGGCCAATAAATTCGCTTTGATAAAACGTGAAATGGAAAATATCTAATTTTTTTTTCTTTTTTTTTTCTTTTTGGCAATTTTTTTATTTTCTGTATTTTCAGATATTCCGTCTTATTCATCCAAGATGATATAAAACATACCCAGGTAGATGATTAGAAAAAAAAACATCGGCAGGGACAACAAAATCATTCATCGAATGAAAAATCTCTTGCGAGGCATAGTTTCGGGGTTCATGTACTATAGCCACAATTAACGCCATGTGCGAAATAGACATATAATGTTCATAACGATAGAACATATAAAGAACATGGGAATCTCGGAATTCGAAAACACGTAACGACTTCTTGTTCAGGTACGAAACCTTTTTATTAACTTTGAGTTAAAGGTTTCGACATGAGGAGGAGAGACACAATCTTCTATGCTGTCTTATTCATTTGGCCCCCATCTCGAGCAGCACTCATAGGGCGCAAGTTCGCCTCGCGTCTGCGAGCTCCAAAAATCGATCCTCCTCGTTTGGCGTCTAGTACTCAACTCTCTAACTTTCTTTCAATTCTCCACAAACCTCTGCGCGCTTCCGGTGCGTGACGTCACTCGCACTCCGTTACCCGTTTCGTCTCGGACTATTGTGACATCTCTGAGTGACACCTCCATCCGCCCGCGCGCACGCGCCTGCTTTAAAGCCTGCCTCAATGTTGCACCAAACTAATCCATGTGCTGAGCCGAAAGCTTCTTAGCCTAAATAAACTCAAAGGCATGAACCGAAATCCCTCGGCCATTACGTTATAGTCAAAGCAGTTTACAAATGTAAGATTAATTAACTAATGAAACAAAAATCACTCTCTTTTGATTGAAATTAAAATGTCATTTATTCATTTTATTCTGTTGTACATATTCAGCAAGATCATCCAACTTTTATTTAAAAGAAAAAAATCATGCGAAATAGCATCTTTATTATCACAAATATTTTGATATTATTTTTGTGATTATTCAAATTAGAATATATAAGACTGACGTATGTTTTTCCTGGTAAGCATTGAAATATGTCCCAAGAAAATGTTTCAAGAAAATTTCAATGTCACTGAAATTAAAACAATTCAATTTTTTTTTTGCCCTTGAAGTTTCAAGAAAAGCAGGATACCATAATAACTTAAATGGAATACCACGATTTCTTAAATAGGATACGATTATTTTTTCAAACGAATATCATTATAAATGAAACCGTATACCATTGTATATAAAACCGATTTTCATTACATATTAAATGGGATACCATTATATATAAAACAGGGTACCATTATAAAATAAACTGGATGAATTATGAATTAAACTGAATACCATTGATTATCGGACATAATATTATTATGAATTAAACAGGTTATCATAAAATATTAAAGAGCATACCTTACAATTGCAAAAGTTTTCTTAACAGACACTCATTTAAATGAGACACATTCTTCTTTTGAAAAATGCATTAGTTGAATTAACTAATGGTGTTTTTTTTTTCAACTCATAATCATCATCATCATCATGTCGTGCTGGTAGCACGGATATCCCTGACCCTCTATCGCCTCTTTTCCCTATCGTTCATCGCCTCTGGCAGGTCTTCTGGACTACATCCCGTATCCTCACATAGTTGCTGAATGTATGTTCGTGTTGTACAACTCATAATACAATTACCAAAAAAATATTAGGTTCCCCTCAAGGAGGAACTTATGAAAAGTCTTATTACATAACAACTCCAATAGTGTGTAACCAAATAGGAAAGATCATACAAAAAAGAAGTGTTTGCGTGCGGAGGTATAAACCTCGGTCGGTTGTATCTACTTGAAAATAATGTTCTTTTCGTTAGATTTTAATACTGATCAGCATTAGCATAGTTGCTATGAAAGGAGCATAGTCATTGAGGAAATGACATAAAAGTTATCGTTTCCAAGGATAAGAGAAAAATCATATCTTCTCACTTCTACAGAAAGAAAATGATTGATCTCATCACTGTTTTTTTTTTTTTTTGTTTTTGTTTTCTTGTCGCTATGACAATTACTTATGTCAATTGCTTGTGATCGTTCAGAAAATCTATACTGAATGCAAGAATAGACAATCCAACGTCTTAAAAACCGAAATTTGAGAAGATATTTTTTGTATTTATATCAAATTTGTAAATATTCCGTATAGTTAATTTGGTAATTTTCCCAACAATTATCTATTATTTTCTTCCGTTTCTTTTCCTTAATTTTTTTCAGGTCTTCTGATCCCACGCCATGAATTTCTAGTTTACAGCGTCTTTCAAGGAAATACACTCACACATACACACACACACACACATATGTATAGACAAGGTGAGGAAACCAAATATGAAATAATTTTTCAAAATTTGTTTAATCTGATCAGTCCATTTTTTTTAAATCGATAAATGTAGATTTTCATGATTAGTTTGATTATTCGATCACATTTTTTTAAAATTCAGTTAATTATGAGTGAACAGGAAAAAAACGACAAAGAATAAAAGATTTGCTTAACGCCGAACACCAAGCTAAAAAACATTAAGAAATGATTCGATTTTTAAAAATTTATTTTCAGACCTCCATCGAGTCCAGACATAACCCCCCTTGATTACGCTATATGGGGCGTTTGGAAAAACAAAAAAAAATGCAATTTCCTATTCATATATTGGTTCTCTTAAGGCTGCTATGGAAGAAGAATGGAATAAGATGTGTGAAGAATTTAGTTTGAAGGTAGGCAAATAATTTCGAAGGTGTGTTGATATAATCATTGAAAAAAATGACGGCCATATTGAGTAAATTTATTGTTTTGTGTCTATCTAGATATTTCATTGTCTATGATTGAAATCAAAATTAATCTTGTTTCATAATATTGTCGTTTTTTTGTTATACTAGAATATTTCAATTTTACTCCCGCATCCTATATATATATATACATAGAGAGAGAGAGAGAGAGAGCACACATATAGTCACACACACACACACACACACACACACACACACACACACACACACACACACATGTATATATATATATATAAGGTAGATTTTAGAGCGTGTATATATGTATATATATATATAGAGAGAGAGAGAGAGAGGAGAGAGAGAGAGAGATAGAAAGAGAGTGGGTGGGTAAAACTTAGGACTGTGGGGATGGATAAGTCCAGATATTTTGGATTTAATATTAGAATTGACTCCAAAATTCTTACCTTGTACCAACAGTTGAATAATCATACATAAAAATGACTCTTACGTGACAAAACAGAAAAAAAACAACTTTTTTGCTATATTTAGCCGTAATAGGTGTAAGAATTAGGAAACTAAGTTATGGTATTATTTCTTATTAAACTCAGTCTCAAATGTTTTAATACAACCAAAAGTTGTTTTTTTTTAATAAATAATCAACGTACTCAAATATGATATAAAACATCACTCACTATTTCGTGTGTAAGTAGTCTGGGGAAATGGTAGATATGGCAAATCCAACATTATATGAAAAAATAAGTGGGAAAGTGGATAAGCCGAAACAGACAACGGATTCAAAAATTATATTTTGTCTTTGTTTTAAAAAAGTTTCATCCGAATTTAATTTTTTTTCTAAAGTCCAGCATAGGAAGAAATAGATAATAAAAAGAGAGAGGGATCGTAAGAAGTAGAACTGATATATATATATATATATATATATATATATATATATATATATATATAATTTTCCCTTTCTTTTTTTTCTGTCTCTTCTTCTTATGTCTCCTCTCTCTTTTTATTCTCCTATTTCCCTCTATGCTGAACTTATCTAAAAAGAAAAATAAATAAATAGCACATTTTGATGAAATCTTTTTGAAATAAAGACGAAATATAATTTTGAACCCATGGTCAGTATTTCGGTTCATCCACTTTTCCACTTATTTTTTCACAAGAAGTCTGAAGAATTACGCTTTCCACTGTGCCAGATCTGTTTTTGTTTTGAAATTATTTTTATATAATGTTAAACTGTCAATTTCTTCTTAAGCCTTGGATGTTGATAATTTTAGTGAGATGGACGGAAATGCCTTCTTGGAACTGACAAAGTAGGACTTAAAAAACGCATATACTTCTTGGCACATGGTAAAAAACTCCTTCCTGAAACGTGGTCCATTCCACATGTAGAATGCAAAGGCCACCGAGTGGTGAGATAATGCCAAAAGCCGGAGATAAGAATAAGAAGTGGACGTATTGTAGCCACCAGTTAGACAATCGTAGATTCGGTTTATGGAAACTGGAGCACAGGTGACAAAAAATAAAAGGTTGACAACGACTATCAGTTTTGTGTTGGAAGAGATACGTCGCCTGTGGGCAGGACCACTACTTTTTTTATTGGCACGGGTCGATTCGCTTTCATCCAGAAGAGGCCTTTTGCTGATCGTTCTTATGATGATGATATTACACATCATCATGATCATTGCCGGCACAATGATACGTATAAAAATATGTATCCAGTTATCGTATTTTTCCACGAAGTGGGTATAAGATTCATACACATGAGTACATTTCTTTATACTTACACTTGTTTTTATCGGCATTGTTTCGACTGTTGAAATTACACCTGGTGAAGTATCAATATGAACGATGTCGCTATGGAAAACAGTACGCATATTGGTATCTTTATTATTATTATTATTGTTGTTGTTGTTGTTGTTGTGTCCGACCTTGTTATGCCTATTACTGCCATTCTGGTCATTATTGTAGGATATTTCGACATTAGAGTTATTGCAACAGTCTTCATTATTTTCACTTTTGTTATTGTTCAAAGCAGCTGAAATGTGGCCGATACCGTAACCAACCAAGCGTGGTATGTTGTAACCTGCAAGAATTGTGAAAATAACGGCCATTTTGATTCTGCGACATCGCATACTCCTATTGACACGACTTGTAAGTGGATGGACAACAAACATGAGTTTCTCTAGAGATGTCAGCACTAAGTTCCAAGACGATATATCAACAAATCCTGATGAAAGATATTGTAAAGACTTGCACATAAAATCATTTGTATCGGAGAGATCATAGTGAAAAGCATGTTCAATCCATTTTCGGAGTAGAAGCGTTAAAACTGCTCCCAGATCTATAACGGCCTGAACCAGGAGAAAAGAGTTCAAATTCTGGGAACGCATCATTTTCCGCCGCAAAACGAGAATCGAAATAGAATTACCCAGGATTCCACTAACTGTCATCATGCCACCTACTACTGCCCAGTAATGCGTAACTGCCATATTCAATCACGTGTATGTAATTTTTGAAAAAGTTTTACTTGAAATATATTGCACATATTCTAAATAATATTTCAATCATGCAGTTTTACACAAAATGATTATTCACGTTTGTATTTTTTTGTATGAGATTCAATTTTTCTTAAATAATTGAATTTACATTATTGAAAAATACATGATTAAGTAATTTTCTACGTTAAATATAAACATCTCCAGTTGGGTGTTGTTATTAAATTCAAGTCAGATAATGCTTGTTGTGATTTTGACGTTGACAATATGCTAAACAAAACCTATAAAATTACTTTTTGAGCTTGAATTAGTCTATTATTTATCTAATAGCTGCATTTAAGCTCGCATGTTTTTCTTTAGTCTTTATGAAAAATTATACCATGTTTTTTCTTATGATGATGGACAAGATATATTTTCTAAAATGTTAGAGAAATAATTGGCTTGGAAATGCACTTGAATAGAAGTAAATCCTTTATAGCAATTTAGATGAGTGAACAGTAGATAGATAGATAGATAGATAGATAGATAGATAGATAAGAATATACAGAAGTATATATATATATATATATATATATATATATATATATATATATGTGTGTGTGTGTGTGTGTGTGTGTATGTGTGTGTGTGTATGTGTGTGTGTGTGTGTGTGTGTGTGTATGTGTGTATGTATAACCTGATAACTTACCTTTATTTCCTACTAATTTATGAAGTATATAGACAAAGATAGAAATGATTTACTCTGGGTTCTACCAAAAATAAATAAATCAATTTTATCGTAAGCAACGGAATTTTGTATTTTGTTAGTATCTACTCACTAATGTGTTTTTGATAGCTCCCTACTTGTATAGTTCACGAATGATAATTTTGTTTTTTACCATTAGAAATAGACTTCTAAAATCCTGATCATCATATATTCCTATTTTTACGAAAAAATAAACAGTTTTATATTAGAGTTTGATAAACTAAAAATGAACTTGGCTGTATTCAGAAATGGGTATCATTTTTTATTCGAGATCTGAAATGTAATTTTAAAGGTGACTGTATTCCCAGAAGTGTTCATCAGCGGATTTGTTTGTAGGAGAAATAAAGAAATGGGGCGTTTTAGTGAAAAAAGAAAATAGGCACACGGAGGAGAAATTGTCAAAGGTTGTTGCTGTGTGAGCGTTTCGATACACTAAACTCACAACAAGGCAAAACCTTGAAATAATCTGCTCTTATGATACATTCAAGAAAACAAAAAATGTAGATATACTTCAGGAAAAATAAAACTCTTCGTACAATGGATTTTTAAAGATCGCTCGAATAGTTTTATCATAGTTCCAGTGAGGAATTTATCTTCTGTAAGATAATCTGATGTTTGTCTTTAAAAACTTCTTTCGTTGTGCATTGACAAGGTCTTCTTTTTTTTAAATTCAAGTCGATATTATTTCAGTATATGTACTGCTAATTTTATCTAGCATATATCCTGTATTCTGAACGTCTTTGATCTTGATGTATAGAAGTATAGTATATCTAGTCTGATAGAAATGTTTTCTGTTTTACTTGGTTGACGATACAATAGTTTAATTCGAATGTAAATCAAACAACCCAATGTTTTATCTATTCTAAAAATGTTTTTTGTTTCGTTCTGATAAAACATTGCGCTGTGAATTGAAATATAAAATAATCCCGTGGTTTGGAATATTAAAATGCCTTCTTTTCATCCTTATTTTGGTTAGATATTTTTTCTTTCATAGTAGTAATCCTTGAAACAGTTCCGGCAGCATGCAGTTTATAAAGTCCCTGAATGATAACCGTTGAGGAAGCATTTTGCTTGAAGCGTTCATGAGAAAAATCCATTAGTTTACAGTTGGTGTCCCTGCTGGACTAATGGCGCGTATTTCTCAAACAGGTTTGATGCCCACATATAAATAGACGTGCACATCACACAACACTGACCTTCCATCCCACACCTTTTATTTTCTCTCTGTCTCTGTCTCTCTGTCTCTGTCTCTCTTTCTTTTTCGAACATAATATATATATATATATATATATATATATATATATGTGTGTGTGTGTGTGTGTGTGTGTGTGTGCGTGTGTGTGTGTGCGTGTGTGTGTATGTGAGTATAAAAACAAAAATCCATAAAATCTTTTCTTCAGTCAGGGTGATCCTCTTAGAGCTTATTATGACCACATTTATTGAATACTGAATTCTTTCTGAGTGAGGTTGTTTCATCACATCGCCTATTTTTCTCTTTATAGATCAAACAGGTGCGGTAAACTTTGTTTAATTAACGACATATGATTGCACACATTACAGCTGCACTCTAAATCGTGGTTTGGTTTGGTTTATTTTGTTGACGCCATATCAACTCCTTATTTGTAATTCATTGTCAGAATTTAGTTTATGTCTTATTGTAACCCCACCAATTAGTATAATCTTCAATTGTATTTTTATCCATGCTTATTTGATAACAGTTATGTGATATCAAATATTTCCTTCCAATAGAAATAATGTGTGCCAAGACGTATAGTTTCATTGGGTTAGTTTGGTTTTATGACATATTAACCGTTATAGCTTATTTAATGCCACACACACGCGCGCGCGCATGCACACACACACAAATATATATATATATATATATATATATATATATATATATATATATATATATAAACAGTTCTGTTTCAAGTAATTCAGTTTAGCATAAGTATAGTTTTTTTGTTTACACAAAATCAAATGTAAAAACATTTCTGTTTGAATTCAGTTTAGCATAATTACATAGTTTAAATGACAAAGCAGTTCAGTTTGAAATAAGTGAGTTTAGCATTCGTAAACAGTTTAGTTCTATTTGACCCATAGATAGGACTTTATCAGGTGCTACCACTCAAGTCCAAAGTGAACCTGGGAGCGATGGCAATAAAGAAGTACTCCGCATTCCCCAAAGTTTCGGTATTACTGCAACCTCATCATCAGATTGTTTATTGTCATTGGACACTCCTAGGGGAAGTCTTACCCCTCTGTAAAGTTACAGTTGAATGGGCCAGTATAGTTTTCTGCATTATCTTATACTAAAAATATAGACAACTATCAAGTTTAAATAAAACTTCCTATTTAATAAACATTTGTTTGTACACAGGTACATGATTTTATTTATTCTAATTTAATACCAATAATTTGTAAGCATTTTTTTGTTCCAGTTAACTTATAGAATATTTAAATATTTAGTAAACAAAAATAGCTTCAAGTGCCTCTTGTTAAAGCAAATAATTTGGACACAGCAATCGGTAGCAAGCATCGCTATCATTTATAAATATCTATATTTAATCTAATGTCGAAGTTTGATTCATACGTAATGGCTTAATTGTAAGTAAGTAAATTTGGCAACCGTTGTCGGGGGGACCCGAATGGCCCCTTTTCAATTGCTACTATACCGAGATATATGGAAGAGCGCGGGTCCTTTCTAAGGATTGCACCACTTTACCCTTGATTCATGCCTTTTAATGCATTGTGTTAAACAAGGAGGCATCAAGTACGATTTTTTGAGTCTTTGGTATAACGTGACCTAGGATTTGAACTCCGGTCTACCGGGTCCTTTGTTGAACATTCAAACCGCTTAGCCAATGAACCGGTTAATTATAACTATATTTGCTATGTTATATTGCATTTTTGTAATTATACTTTTTTGTTTTTATAATCATTTGTCTGCTCACAGTTATATGATATCGTGTAATCCAATCATAAAAAATATAAATACATTGATCACCGTAATATTTTTTTCAAATATCTCTAATAGTAAAAAAAATTACGCAATTATATGTTTAAAGTAACTTATCTTTTTTTTTTATAATCTATTCGCCCTATGTTATATAAATTAAAGTACTTTAATCAAAAAAAAAAATGTTCGAACATCTGTTTAACCTTCAGATAAAT